>JABYQG010000011.1:600000-1149477 GCA_022606255.1 Trametes meyenii
TGGGGTCTCTCATTCGTCGTTGTCATCACGAGCCTGCAATCTTGGGTATCGGGCATTATCAGAAGGGTCTAAGTAAATACAACCGTCTATTTAATGAGGGTCGTGAATGCAGTGATTAAGTCGCTCTCCGCTGTGGGGGGAGACTCGTGTTTGATATCCAAGTAGGCAGTGCGTAACCGCTCCGTAGACAAGTTGTCGAGGGCGGACAGATTGGAAGTGCTTGGAGCTGGGGTTTGAGATGCAGACGACGTGCCGGCGCGAGGCTCCGTGATCAGCTTGCGGATGCACTGCGGCAGAGAATATATCAAATCCAGCCGCACCACACTAGGGAGAACATACCAGCTTCACGCCAAACCACGCGCGCAAGGTGATACCAGTCGGTATTGAGTCCCCCGGGGCGATGTCACCGTCGTCATCGTCGGTCATATCCACCGTCTGTAAATACATCTTGAGCGCGAGCGGCACGTCCTCCGCAAGGTATGCTGTCTCGGCGAATTGGAGGAAGTAGGAGGGATTCTGTGGGGCGAGCAAGAGCGCGTGTGAAAGCGACTGAAGGGCGTACGTGTATCTAACGTTGCGATGTAAACCAACGCTGGGGAAGACATCGACGAGGGCAGGAGGGCACGTACTGTTGGCAGGAGAGGTAGATGTCTGCAAGCTCGAGCCAGCCATCGACTTCGGTGTAGAACGTGTCGAGAAGTGCCGAAAGCTCCTCGACTGCGCGGTCGACCCTGCCCGTTTGCCGAAGGACGTGCGCTTTGCGGCGCCATATTGCCTGTGGCCCCCGCGTTCAGTTATCTCTTCTTGAATCTGAATTGTGAAGTAGTGCAAGGGAATGAGGGCTTACCGAACGCGAAGGGTCCTCTTCAAGTAGTTCGTTGTAGTACCGGAGGGCGACTTCAGGTGGCCCTAAGGCCTCCATTCGGATGCCGGTAAGGCAGTCAACACGCGGAGAGTGGGGGAATTTGTCTGCGAGAATCTTGATGCATCGCTGTTGGGCCATGTAGAAGAGGGTTGGGGAAAAAAGGGGGTCAGACAGTTATTGAGGACTGGGCCGGACAGTGAGAGGGACATGCACACACGTCTGCGACCTCGGTGTTCCCTTGGTCCAGCGCAGCCAGAGCAAGCTTCTCTATCGCGTCCCATCCTGATAAATAGTGTATCAGTAAGAACAAGAGACCGTTAAACAGAAGAATCTAGCATGTACACACCTGCCTCGCCCTTGCTTGCGAACCCTCCCTGCTCGAGAAGCACTAGCCCCGCGTCGAACGTCTCCTTTGACTTCTGGCTCGTTTTAGGCTTATAGGCCGCGAGTTTCTGCAGTGAGAATGCAACCTCCATCGGTATAAGCAATGACGATATTGCAAGTATGTAGACGGTGGCTGATGGTGAGTATTGCTAGTCGGCAAGCGCGCGTCAGGTCATCCCGCCCTCACTACCAATTTGGGTTAAGCAGGGCGCTGTCGCCAAATATGGGCCTAGGGCGCGATACGCTTAAAGTTTGAGACGGACTCATACTCAGCCTTTTCGTTCTTAACCTCCAGCTTGTGCCCTGCACTCACTTATCGCGCGCACCACCCATAACGATGAGGTAGGAGTCATCAAACATACCTCTTTGGCCGAAGTGAACAGCGCATACAGTCAGGCTCAAGTACACGAAGGCGGCTTGATTGTCCCTCGCAGCCAGGACCTCATCCGAGTCAAGGACCTCGCCCTCACCGTTGCCTTCTCCGACGGCTCGCGCTGGCCAGCGAGCACGCCCCATGCGCAGCCTGTATTGATTACGTGCAGCATCGCGCACGACGTCCGTCGCGCCTCCGTGGGGGACGACCTCACCCATTCAGTCAACTACTCGGCGGTCGCTTCGACCATCAAGGCCGTCGGAGACGCCGAAGTTTTCCCGTCTATCGAAGCGTTCGCGGACCGCATCTGCGAGACCCACCAGCGCCGCTTCCCTGAAGTCGGTGCGCTGGAAATCAGCATTTCACGGACGAAGGCGCTGCTCTACGGCGCGTCGTATGGTCTCGAGTTCACCAAGCCCGGCACACGCGTTGAGCCGAAAGAGGAGACATTTCATCTGCGCGACCTCGCGTGCTATGCGGTACTAGGCATACACCCTCATGAACGTCAGCGGAAGCAAAATGTGCGGGTGAATGTATCTCTAACGAAGAGGAGGATCCGCTTCGCGCCGCTCGACTTCCGCGCGCTGGAGCAACAGATCTTTGACGTGCGTTTTACACCCTCCGAGTGGATGTGACCGCCTTAGACGTTCGTATAGTACGTTGAGGAATCCAAGTACCTCACGGTCGAGTCCCTGGCGTCGGAGGTCGCCAAGCTCGTCCTTACCTTCGCTGCCGACGAAAGTACGAGCACAACGGTACGGATATCTAAGCCCAGTGCGTTGCTTACTGCGGCGGCATCTGAGGTCGAAGTCACTCGTTCCTTTACGGACATTTCCGCCAATAACGCAGGGCCTTCAATCACGGCCTCATTGCCTGCCGGACCTTCCAGTATTCACGGCGTTGGATCAATTGGATCAGACACAGGAATTCCGTCGGGGTCTACGGGGCGCACCACAAACCCTTCGCTTCCTCATCGGGCTGCCATCTCCATTGGTGCCAACATCGGGGACCGATTCGCAAACATTGAATGTGCTCTCCGCTTACTGGAAGCTCCTGGTGCTGACCTCGAGAACTGGACCGGTGAACTGCGGGTTGTCGTTGTAGACACGAGTTTCATGTACGAGACCACGCCGATGTATGTCGTAGAGCAGCCAAAGTTCATCAACTGCACGTGTATGGTGAGTGCGTTCCGGTCGAGGCTAGTCTCGATAGTTGTCTTTTACGCCTTTCTCCCGTGGGTCCGCTTTGTCCTAACTTTGGGTTTCGTTTTCAGGTGGAAACCGACCTCGAGCCCCGTGCGTTGTTAACTTTCCTCAAGCAAATCGAAAATGCCGTGGGGCGCGTCGAGTCGTTCCGAAATGGGCCTCGGGCTATTGATTTGGACATCGTTCTGTACGATTCCCAGGTCATCGACACGAGAGCAGAGGGTGCTCGTCACAATCTGGACAACCTGAGCGGCGAACTTGTTGTTCCACACCCTCGAGTAGCAGAGAGAGAATTTGTACTCCGGCCTCTAGCAGAGTACGTTCTATCCCATCCATCCATCCCATTGACATGCGGTTGACACTACAGTAGCATGATCCCCGATTACATCATTCCCACTACGGGAATAACAGTGGAGTCGTCCCTGGCCGTTCTCGTAGCCCAGCCATCATCTGAACCAGCAATGTACAAAGTATTGCCTTTCCCCCGCTACCCACTACCCAATCACCAAGGCGAACAGCCGGCCCATGCCTCCAAAATCCGGCCAGTTCCTCCGACCGCGACACATTGGACGTACCCCATCACCTCTCAAGCTTCGCGTGGCAAGCAAACACCTCGGAAGAACTACATCATGGCGACGCTCAACGCAACACCAGACTCGTTCTCTGACGGCTCCGCACACTACAGCCTACCAGACGCGCTCTCCTACGCTAACTCTGCGGTCTCGGACGGCGCAAATATTATCGACATCGGAGGCTACTCAACACGACCGGGCGCATCGTACGTCTCCCCTGAAGAAGAGTTCTCGCGCGTCGTCCCCGTCGTCCAGGCCATCCGAGGCCTATGGCAAGAGGGCGCTGTCCCCACGCCCGGTGGAAAGATGCCCTCGATCGCCAAGACGGCCGCGACGCTCATCAGTGTCGACACCTTCCGATGGGAGGTCGCGGAGGAGTCCGTGCACGCCGGCGCGAACTGCATCAACGACGTCTACGCATTCGGAGGGCCCGACTGGCCCGCCACGGCGCGTTCGGCGGAGCATGTCGTGAAGATGCGCCAAGTCTCGCGCGACCTCGCCGTGCCCGTCATCCTCATGCACTCGCGCGGGCCCGCCTCAGCGAATAAGGACTACTCGCAATACGAGTACGCCGCGGATGAAGACGGCCGCGGTGCGGTGCTCGAGGGGGTGCGCGTGGAGCTCGGTGCAAAGGTCGATGCGGCGGTCAAGGGCCCAGGCGGCATCCGACGGTGGCTGGTGATCGTCGACCCCGGGCTCGGGTTCAGCAAGACCGTGGAGGGGAACCTAGAGGTCCTTCGGGACGCCGCTAGTGTCGTTGGTGACTACTCGCCGCGCTTGCGAAGTGTCGCCGCGCCGTCCTCGCGGCCGTCACGAAACCCGCTCGCGGGGTACCCGATGCTGATTGGGGCGTCGCGGAAGTCGTTCCTGGGGACAGTCCTCGAGAGACCAGATACCGTGGGGCACTACGAGGGGAGGCCGACGAGACCAGTGGAGCGCGACTTTGCCACCGCCGCGGCGGTGAGCTGCGCGGTGCAACAGGGTGCGACTGTCGTACGCGTTCACGACGTCTTGCGACTTGGAGACGTCGTGAGGGTCGGTTCGGCGCTATGGTTTTAGAACAACCTACGACACATGGCCCTTCTTTTGCATAGATTGAATGCCAATATGCAGAGTCGAAGTTAAAATGTTTGGGGATCCAGAAGCTGCGAACGTACCGACGAGTCCCGACTCCTTGACTTGCTGGGAATCGAACACCAGGCATAGATCGCACACACCAGACATCGATATTTTGGGCTCACACCCTGCACAGTAACGCCGATATCTGCACAACAAAACACACGAATACACAATGCTACGACTGTTCCGCGATAACGACTTTTTTGCGTTCCGCCTTCGGCTTGTTCTCGCCTGCACGCGTATGCTTGCGGCGGCGCTCCTCCTTGACACGCTGTGCGTCGAGCATGGTCCGCTTGAGCTGCCCCGCCTTATAGACCGGCTTGGGTAGATGCCGTGTCCTGGTATCCCGTACATATTAGTACCATGTAAAACCGGGGGGCTCAGAACGAGGGGAGAAAATGATCGGAGAGATACTCGCCGTGCGACTTTGTTGACCTCCGCGTCGGCCTTCCAGCGTGCTTTGAGGCTCTCGCGGTACTCAATCGCAGCACGCTCGCGCGCGGTGATGATACCGAGCTTGTCTGCGGCGTGTGCTTTCCAAATGCGTACGTTGCCGTCGTCCGAGCCGGACAGGACGAACCGGGAGTCGCCAGTGTAGAGCGTCGACATTACCCTGTATTATTCTGTAGCGTTAGCGAGACGTACGGGCGGTGAGGGATTGGGCATGGTGACGGACCGCTGCATTCGTTTTGTGTGGTAGACTTCGGGCTGCGAGCCGGCGCCCTCTTTCCAAATCCTGACAGTGCGGTCCCATCCACCGCTCACGAACTCGAGGCCTGTCGGGCTCCAGTCGCAGCCCATTACAGCCGCGACGTGGGCCTTGTACATCTGCGTGGGTGTGTTCATGGAGCGGATGTCAAAGGTGTAGAGGTTATGATCCTCTGACGCGAGCAGGACGGTGGTTGGGAACGTAGGGGACCATGACAATGCATTACTTCGCATCTAAAATGGGATGATTGAGAGTAGGCCAGATACAAAAAGGGACAAATACCCACCTGCATGATGATGCGCCGTTCGGCTTTCCCTGTTCGGATATCGTAAAGCGTGAATGAGCGGTCGGAACCGATGCTGGCCAGCACAGATGCTTCGGCAAGGTTGAAGCGCACTGCAGTAACGGTTTCGGTGGAGGTAGGGAGGGTGAGATTTGATACTGCAGCACTCCTGCGAAAAGAACACTTTAGGACGGCAATTTGAGTGGTAGATAGAAGAGAGACGCACTTCGTCTCGTCCCAAACCTGGACGAGATTGGAGGCGGTGGCAAAAAGCGGGTCGTATCGATGGTGGTCTATTGAGCTAAGCGAGACGTGAGGAGTGGACCGGGAAAATTGTGATGAGAGACGTACTTGAAGGCAGACTTCCCGGGAAATATGCTGACGGGCTTTCTCTGGACGCGATATTCAATATGTGCTCGATGTTTCCATGTTATGTCGCTCACTTGTGATGGACCTGCTCCGGAGTCCTCCTCTTCATACCCTTTGTGGCTGTCCCACAACTTGATATTTCTATCCACACCGCAGCTCAAAAGCCGGTCGTTTTGGCCAAAGCAGACGCCCGATACTTTGCCTTTATGCGCGTCTTCGATGTGTAATAGCTTCGTCCGCCGCGAGACGTCGTGCACGATGAGCCCTGTAGGTTATTAACATCATCGCATAGAGTCCAGAGAACACTACTTACCTCCATCCCAGCTGCCACTTGCGACTATGTCTAATGTCTCCGGCTTCCTGGCCATTGTTTCAACGGCATCGACGTGCCCTTCTAGACTCGCGATAAAGGGCTTTGCGAACATGCGTTCCATCTTGGCAGCGTTGAGTGCTCGCGTTCGTTCTCGCGCCCGAGCGAATGGGTGCATGAGGGGGTCCAGGTTTCGGGAGGTTGGCGTTGGGTCCCCTGGCCTGGCGGGGAGATGCGCAGATAGTGCATGTTGTAGTACGTTTATTTTCTGGCGTATTGTTAACTTGGGCACGACTTGCGGCGACAGAGGTCGACTTACTACCATTGCGGTCCAAAAGACAACAAGTGTCTAAATGCCGCTATTGCTGACAGTGTTAAAGAAGTCGTTTACTTTGAGGCTTTCGGCGATTTAACGGCGTCACCTTCTAAACACGAGATCCTTGAAGTATGAAGTCAAAAGGAGCCGGGACGGAAGAGGGGGTGAAGCCAGGAACTTTCAGTCCGCAGAGAGTGAGTGGACATAAGCGCCCGTGCCAAATTTCCCGAAATGGGTCCATGACATCACGGCATATGCCGAGTTTGCAGGGACCAGGAGCGGTGGCCAACCTGGCTGAGGTTGTTCCCACTCTCTCCCCGACCTGCACCATCTCTTTACCCCTCTTGCACACCGCAAACCATGTCTGACACCGACGGAGATATTGATGACGAGCTGCTCGCTCTCGCTGGAGAGTCGGAAAGGAAACGCAAGAGAAGCCAACCAAACACGTCCTCCAAACGCCGCAAAGCAGAGTAAGATCTGGCTTTCGTCGACTCTTTGACAAAGCCCTTCAATGCGATTTGTGCTCCAATAGTGTTGATGATGAAACGGAATCCGATGCGGGGCTTCCGGAGAGCGAAGACGAGACAGAAACAAACCCGTATCCTCTCGAGGGCAAGTATATAGATGAGGCCGACCGTTCTCGGTACGATCACATTCTCTGGCCCTCTCCCGCTGCTAACATGCCACTCAGCTTGATGGCCATGTCGGAAATTGACCGCGAGGCGGTGCTTGCACAACGACAAGAGGAGATTCAACGTACCACGGACAAGAGGCAACTGGACAACCTGTTGAAGCTGCAGAGTGGCCGAGGTAGTGCGGATGAAAGCGTGTCCAAGGCCGCTAAACGTGCGCTACCTACCAGAGGTCCCTATGGTGTTGCTAACGATTGAACAGGGCAACACGCCGTACGTGGCGCAACGAAAGAGAAGTCTCGGAAACTAGATGAACTAAAGGCACGGCGGAAGGCGAAGGATGAGAAGAAACGCGTACGGCCTTTTGTATATACTCTCACAAACTCTTTTCTGACTATAACAGACGAGAACAAATTCCCCGAAGCGCGACCGCTCGTCTTCACCAATGGACATGGAGACGTCTGAAGACGAGGAGGACGGTCAGATCACAAAGTATGATGAAGAGGAAGAACGTGATCGCAAGCTCTATGGGAAGAGCAACCCAGAAGATGAAACGATAACCCTTGAAGATCTCGACAAGTGCCGGGTCACTCGTAATCAGATCGCGAAGCTCTGTATGGCGCCCTGGTTTGAAGATTATGTTAAAGGTAGGCATGGCAGGTGTTTATACCCGAAGTGTGATATTCAGTACGTTGTGTAGGCGGGTGGGTACGTTATCTCATCGGCCAAGAGGGCGGGATGCCTGTGTACCGAATATGCGAGGTTGTAGGTATGTACCAGAGGGTGTTACGGCAGGTGCACATACTCAGAAATTTCCAGACCTGGCTGCCCATCTCGTTAAGCCCTACAAAGTGAACGACCAAATGGTGAACCAGGAGTTGGAACTGAAACATGGGGAGTCCGCAAAACGATTCGCCATGGATAAGGTATCCAACTCTCCGTTCGAGCAGGTGCGTGTCGTGTACGCCAACCCTGCTGCAGCACTAGACCGCGACTATGCAGAAAGAATTCGATCGCCTGGTGAAAGTATGTGAGATTGAGAAGGTCAAGCTGCCAACGAAACGCCAACTGGAGAAGAAGGCAGCTCAACTGCAGAAGCTTGCGAACCAGAACATGACCGAGGTCCGTCATCTAACTCACTTTTGCTCCTATGCTGAGCCTAGGCTCCCTTGACTTAGAGCGACATCGCAACGATGCTCGCGCGAAAGCAGGCGATGCAGACGTCCAAACAGAGCCCGGCTCACCTTGCAATGGAGCGCTCGCGTCTATTACAATCCCGCACGCTCGCAGTGCGGCGGCAGGACTACCAGGAGGTCGAGGAAATCGACAGTGCCCTTGCGAAGCTGTCCGCCCTTGCGCCCGCGCGCGAGGCACAGCGCGAGGAAAGCTCATCGTCAGATATCCTCGCGCGGCTCAACGAGCGCAACCGGAAGTTGAACATGGAGGCCGTGCGCCAGGCCGAACGCGCCGAGCTCGAGCGCAAGCGGCGCGAGCGTTCCCTGCGCGCGGGCACCGCGACGCCCACACTGTCCGACGCGGCAGGCAGGCTGAAGGCGAAGATGGCGGGCTCCAGGTCGGTGTCATCCCTTCCTTGTACGATGTGAGCGTGTGTGTGAGCGGCTCGTTGACGAATCTTGCGTTTATACGCTTGTCCCCGCCCTCCTGTGCCATTATCCTCTATTTGGTGCGTCTTTCGTTCGTGTGTGCAGGCCAGGAACCCCGGGGACGCCTTTGCCGCCTGCCGAGGGTGGCGCTGCAACGCCGCGCTCCACATCGCCACCATCAGGGGCGAAAAATGGTAGCAGTGGGAAGAGCTTCGAAGCTACCCTTTTGCAGAGCGTGGAAATTGACCTGGGGGACTTCTAGTTCGCCTCGCTGAGAGAGGCTGCAGACAATGGTTGTCAGGTTGGTTATCGTCTTCAGTGATATCTTTCGTGGACTTGGAGACTGTCGCAATGTATTGTAGGGACCCCACCTGCTTAATGTACACGACCCCCGGCTCGGCCCGTCGCATGACGCAGATGCACAGCAGCGCGAGAATGAAGACCGGCCGCACTCCACGGTGGGGGTGTACATATCATGTGCACACCGAACTGTGGATTCTGGGCGTAGTGGCAGAGGATACCTATTAGGTACCTCTAGCAGTTGGAGAACATTCTCGCCGCTGTACGAATGCTAAGCGGGGCCGCAGCGGAGGAGAGACCACGCTGGACGTAGGTTTGGAGACTCTCAAAATGTTCGACGTACCTGGCTTGGTATGTACCCTTCTGTCGCGGTGGGACAATCTGTGTCGTCTTGACTGGCTATGGTGGGGTTTGTGCGGATAGATGGTTTTGTGGTGCGTGGTTTTGCCCTCTGCTGAACATAGGTTTTCAGATTCTAAAATTAATCGACTTATAGACACCCTGGAGCGCTCCCAGTGGCAGTAAGTGCTGGCAGTACTGGGATACTGTGCAGAGACATGAGGATCTATACGATCGCGCCTCAGTCTTAACATTCTTCAGGCTCGCTCAAGCAATGTTTCAACTCAACGATATACCTTATGAACGACCGTTCGTAACGCCGCACCAACTCCGTACGTCCCCCCAAACTTGACATGGTCAAGCACACAAGATCGGACTGTTCGGACGTGTATAAAACACTTGGCCGCGCCGAATGGCTGTTCGTCCCCACGGACCCCCCCCCCGGCCAAGTTGCCTCATCCTGGACAGCTACTAGGAAATCGCTGCTCGCACATACCATGTCTACTGGGCAAATACACTCCCCGAAGTTGGTACCATTAGTGACATCGGAACCCGGCAGTCGCCAGGTCGTCCGCTCAGCGTCCACCACCGCTGCCAGGTCAGGGAACCGTCAACACCCTAAGGGCTTCAATACCGGTTTTGTAGACATCTTTGACGTCCCCGCACGTTTGGGGGGGCCGACTCCCTGTGCTCAGCACATGGGTCGCGACGACGAACCTGCGATCGCCTCATCACAAGCTTCGGGTTCCCGGGATACGCCAAACCAGTCGAGATCAGCCGTCACGCCCCTCCCTCCTCCTGTAATATTCGATGGACCTGCTCGGTCTCCAGCCGCGAGGTCTGTCGTCCCCCACCGTGTCTCCGGACATCAGACGACTCTCGTCGATGTTCCGACTAGATCGCCGGTTTGCTCCCCCGCGGCCCCTCACGCGACTCCGCAGATATTCACTGCACCTTCTCGTCCGCGCGCATATGTGCGATCTGCGAGAAGGATGGGGAGGACGGTAAGCTTTTCTCATTGCCTATAATTTGCCTCGATGGATGCCTGATAATTATGGCAGAAGGGTACTGTGGTTATGTCAATTGTTCCCCTCATCGTCTCCGGGATAGGTGTGGGCGTTCTATTGGGGGTTGACTGAGGTTTCGTCCATCTTCACCGCAGGGGTTCTCGTAAGTGTGTATTTTACCTCACGAGACATCTGGCTAAATGGACCGCTCAATTTTAGACTCATAGACAGTGCGACCATGAGAATCAACCGCGCCTAGAGATTGCGACGAATAGCGGTGTGTAGTACTGATCATGTTCGGAACTACCATTGCTGCTTGTAATACACGAGCGCTCTGATGTTGTGACAGAGTATTTAGTTCAGTATCAAGTCTCGGGTTAGGCTGACATTGCGTGTGTCAAGTCAGAACGTACTAGGGCTAACATGTTATCTCTGAAGCATAAGACATGAAATGAGACTGTACTCACGACGGCATTTAGCCGGAAAAGGCCTCCTCTGAAAGGACCCTTTATAAGCTGACTAAGCGACACTTACAAGGCAGTGTTTACCCGGACTTACTGAGTAAGTTATTGCCGTCCCTCGATCCCCGAGCTAGAAGTATCAAGCTTTCTTCTCGACTGCTCCTTGCACACATCAGGCTCGGGTACACATGTTTTAAGGACGCTGTGGCTGCTGCTGACCGAGACGACCTTGCACTTTGTACACTACTACGCGTAGCACTCGAATGGCACCCACTGCGACCCCCGGCCCAGCCACACCCTCGACAAGCAAGCGTAAACCGAGTTCGACGGTCGAGAGGATGCTCCGAGCAGAGGATGCAGAAGTGAAGCCGTATGTCATCGTCGGAGATCTTGGCAAGGGGAGCTTTGCGACGGTGTACCGCGGGTACCATGAAGTATGTCTTCTTGCCGTCCCGCGGGTGCGTAATTGACGTCTAGTGCGTGTTCGATAGCAAACGCATCAGCAAGTCGCGATCAAGACCGTGAACCGCAGCGGATTGAGCCCGAAGCTCTTCGATAACCTACAGGGAGAGATTGAGATCCTCAAGAGCCTCTCCCACCGTCATATCACTCGGCTTCTGGACGTCATAGTGAGTTTCTGCCATATCCTCAGGCCCGTGCTGCGCTCGCATTGTGAAGGAAGGAGAAGTGAATTGGTAGCTAATTAATGTCGAAGCGTGCTGAGCGGAACATATACCTCATCATGGAATTCTGTGCGGGAGGGGATCTGGCGAACTATATCAAGAAGCGCGGACGAGTAGAGGGGCTGGAATACATCCCGTCGCCCGGGGCCGCGCCGACGTATTACCCTCATCCAAAGTCTGGCGGATTGAGCGAAATCGTGGTCCGGAGTTTCCTGAGGCAACTTGGTAGGTCAACCGTTGCATTCGCAGAGTGCGTTCCTCAACGGACATGTAGCCCGTGCGGTCAAGTTCCTCCGACAGCGGAATCTCATTCATCGAGACATCAAGCCTCAGGTACCGAAGCTCTGATCCTACGTGGTTTTCATTATCTTGACCAACCATAGAACCTGCTATTGAATCCGTCTGGCCCAGATGAGCATGCCCGGGGTCATCCAGTGGGTATTCCCGTCTTGAAGGTCGCCGACTTCGGGTTCGCGCGGTTTCTACCACAAGCTATGATGGCGGAGACGCTATGTGGGTCCCCGTGAGTGCCTTCCCTTCGCCGTTCTCTTAGGCTACTCAACAGGCGTAGGCTGTACATGGCGCCGGAAATTCTGAGCTACCAGAAGTACGACTCGAAGGCCGATCTATGGTCTGTTGGTGCAGTCCTTTACGAGATGGCCGTCGGAAAACCTCCATTTCGTGCGCAAAACCACATTGAGCTCCTGAAGAAAATAGAGGAGTCCAAAGGGATTAAATTTCCGGACGAGGATCCACAGGCGGTGGCGCGGGCGCAGGCCAAGGGTGAAGAGCTGAAGCCTGTCCCGGCGGACATCAAGACGCTCATCCGCGCTTTGCTAAAGCGCATACCAGCCGAGCGCGCGAGCTTCGACGACTTCTTCAAGAGCACGGCCATGGCCAAGTCGAGGTTCCCAAGACCGAAGGAGGAGGAGTCGCCACCACCCGAAGAAGACGACGATCCGGAGCGGATCCCCGACCATCACCGCGTCATTCCGCCCGAGGTGCTCGACCCTAAGGCGATGATCCCGCCTGCGAAGATCAAGTTCAGGCGTCGGTCGACGGCGCAGGAAACGCCGCCACGAGACATGTAAGGGTTTCAAAAGAATTTTCAACGAAGTGCTAGTATCGCTGACATTTTACAGCGCGGCGGGCAATGTGGCTGGACCTTCGCGCGAAAGATCTCCTCCTTCGCAGTCACCTCAGTTCAGTCCTCCGAACCAGACACGGCCACTGTCCGCCAACACTCCTGAAACGTCAGTGATACCTGGAGAGACGGAAGAAGACGGCATGCTGCGCCGGGAGTACGTGCTAGTAGGTGACCAGCGCGTTGTTGAAATCAATCGCGCAGTGGATGGTATATTCCGATCGCATTACAGTCTGGATGAGTTCTCATGTACGTCAACAGAGATCACATCTCGCCGTCGACCACTCCGGGACCATAAGGTGCTCTCACCACTGACCGACGAGGCCTTGAATCATGGCATCGACGACCCTGCGTTCGAATCCCCTAGCCCGACCACGTTCCCTCCACCGCCCATTACGACCATCCCGCTATCGTCATCACCGTCCAGTGCGGGTGTACGGGGGAGTGGGAACGCGCTTACTCGAGCTCTAAATATCGCAACAGGGATCCTCCGGCGCGGGTCTACAACTCGACGCCCTTCGTACAATCGGGAGTATACACCTTCGTCGCCTAGGAGAACACAATCATTCGGCGGCGCCCGGGGTCAAGGGCTTGGACTCGAACTTCAAGGGCAGCGTGACGCAGAGGAAGAGGAGCTGCTTTCTGCGCTCGAGGAGCTCGCACAGAAGACGGAGGTGCTCGAGCACTGGGCGGACGAGATGTACGACTACGTGAAAGCGTTCCCGCAGAGTAGGCACTGCGTCCCCTTTTGTGCTGGTACGCGACGAGCGCCACTGACCGCTTGGCCCCCGTTCGCGCGCGCAGAGCCCCTGCCAGACCCGACCAAGTTCGAGCGGCGGGACGGGGAGCCGGAGCGGCTCGCGGCGCGGCGGAAGAACGCGGACGTGCAGGCCGAGTACAACGCGATGACGTGCGTCGCGCTGTACATCCTCCTCATGTCGTTTGCGCAGAAGGGCATCGACAAGCTTCGGAACTACTACGAGCACATGCAGATGCGCGACCCGGACGGAGAGCTCGAGATGAGCGTGGGCTTTGACGAAGGTGCGTCGAATGTATTGTGGGCGATACCAGTGGGAAGTTCAGCCAGGATCGTCCAGCGACGACGTGGTTCAAGGAACATTTCATCAAGTGCCACGAACGCGCTGCACTGGTAAAGACGTGGCTGCCTGCTCAATACACCGGGCCACCGACTTTCCTCGATCAGCTCGTGTACGATCGCGCGCTCAAGCTGGTACGCATGTGACATCTACTCTGTCGGCCTATAGCTCTCATCGGCCATAATTCGCTCAGAGCCGCTCTGCCGCACGGAAGGAATTGCTCAACCAAGCACAGTCGCCCGACGAGTGCGAGAAGCTTTACGAAGAGTCACTCTGGTGTCTCTACGCTCTGCAGGACGACCTTCTGCAAGCCGACAACCCATTCCTCGAAGAGGACCGCAGCACCATCTCTACATGCATGTTTTTTCTCCTTTTCCCCTTGCCACCCCCTACTTACGCTGGCGCAGGGATCAAGCGCACGAAGCTGCGACTCGTCCGGTGCCGCGCGCGAATGACCATGACCGACCGCGAACGCCTCAAGGACGCGCAGCTGGACAAGAACCTGGACGACGTGACACGCATGCCTGCCCCGTGGGAGGTGGACGCCTCACCGCCCCAAGAACCCTAGTTTATAGTATTCGTCTTGACTCCTCCGTCCCCACTTCTCTCGTTGGGATCATGGATTGTACTTATAGCGCCCGACTTAGACGTGTGCCCTGCAATATGTACGCTACCTGCTGCCGCTCCCAGCCTATTCCCTCTGTGTTACGTTCGGTCGTCGATGCCAGCGTCGGCATCGTTGCTGCTCTCTCCTCACTTGTCGTGGCTGTTATTATCGGATTTTATGGACCTTCTCCCGCACATTGGTTCTCTTGTTGTATGACGTCCTCATTTGTACCAGTAACGTAGTGTTTCGAATCATACAACGACATACCGGATAGATCGGTGTCAGAGCCCGGGGCGTGAAGCTTTGAAGCTCAAGTGAAGTCAAAGCGGCGCACGACGAAGCACCTCGTCCCTCTGCGTGGGGAATGTCCGGAAGGTGCAGGGCCAGCTGAAAGATCAGCAAACGCAGACTAACCGTGCAGCGGCCCCACCGCTGGGGGTCGGCAAAGGCTAACCAGTTCGAATGCTCCGGAGATTTCATTAGAGCAGTGGCCTTATGCACAGCAGAAACGCGTGTTGGGCTGCGTACGCCCCCAGGATGAGCGCATCCCAACTATCGCTTAGCATCAACGCTTTAAGAATATGGAGCGCACACGCCATTAGTCACGCAGATCCGGGCGCACCCAGTCTGCTTCATGTAGGACGCCGTAGTGCCCTAGCCAGAACGGCGCAGAGCAATATACACCGCCTCGTCATGGGCCTTCACGCCTGGAACCTGGGCGCCAGGCAGAGTAGGGCGTCATAAGTGGCAAACGCGCAATCGCACCGGTTCCATATATTTGCAAAGGCTGAGAAATGAGCTCCTGTTTAATGGCCGGTAATGAAACCAGCCACAAGGTGGATCGACGTATCATATCGAAACTTGACAACACCGGCCTCATGGCTCGCTGGACGTTGTTTATATCTCCCGCGTCCCCCGACAGCTGTCGCTCGGATGAGGTTTTGACGGTCTTGGGACAACGTTGGTGAGAGATACTTTCGAGGATCCCCGATTAGGCTGTACGTGCACGGTTGCACTGCACAGGAGAAGGCTGCAAGCTGGTCCCAACGATGCATCAGCTTCGACGGGCCCAGGTCTAGTGGTGGCTTAATTGTCATCGTTGTATGTATTGTGTGGGGCTGTAAGCTTCAAGTTGACGTTGAACCCCGAGATACGGAGAGGATATTAGTAGTAAGAGAGTAGGCTCGCAAGCCAGCTCTCTCGTTCAACGGAAGACAATCGTTCCTTTTTGAAGAGAGGCTGGAACCTCTTAGAGGGGGGGTCGCGGAGGTCCCCCGTGGGAACGTCGGAGTTTAAATCGCCCAAAGCACGCTGCCTCTCCGGGAGATCCTGTCGCTTAGAAATGGCGAAAAAAAGTCAGGAAGACTTTCCAGCCATTTATAGGCTCATGGTACACATATTTTCCTTGATTTTAGTCACAGAAGCTAATACCATGCCCTTGAATCGTAGGGGGCTGTCATTCAATTAAGCGCTCGTCCAAGCAGTCTGCCATTTTGGAACTCAGACGTTCCCACGGGGGACCTCTGCGACCCCCCTCCCCAAGAGGTTCTAGCCTAGTAAGAGAGGTGGTAAGCTCTTGAGCGCGCGTCTCAAGGGAGCGCCGAAGCTGCTGGTGACCTCGGTGTTCGGGGGTTATGCCCTCGCCTATATGTGGACAAAGACCCCGAACACCACCGAAGCTGCGGCGCTCTAGCTTTAGCGCCAACGTGAGATGTCTTTCAACTCATCCATGGCTAAGGCTTTCAGTAACTAACTCACGCTCTTGCTACGACCGTCGACCACACCTCTCTGCTACCTTCCTTGCACTCGACGAGCACACTGCTACGCTGACGCGGTACCGGAGAAGGGAAGGATTCGTGGTCGAGGCGTAGAATTTCGGGCACACATCGTGGATCAGATTCTTGCCATCTCCCGTGTGGCAGGCGCTGCCATGCGGCGCTCAGTGCAGTGCTTGCATGACAATTGGGGAGGAGACGGAAGACTACAGAACCCACACATCGGTTAGTGAGCTCCTTGCGAAGCCTAATTATCCTGTGGCTCCGTGAGGTGCCATGTGTGCCGCACGGTAACCATAGTAGGGCAATGGCCCGGTTAACGTCGAGTGCTCCAGTCCGTTCGTCTGGCATGCTTGTCCGGTATGCTTGTCCGGCGGACATTCCACTGGAAGTTTCAAGTGGACCCTGAGAAGGGGCGCAGATTGGTAGAGTTGCTATCTGGAGCGCGAATGCACCCTGGCCATCTGACCCATCGAAGCCGCGAGATGAGCGTCCCACAGATCCACGATGCCCGTCCGTGGCGAGGATGCACCCTCGGACCTGCGGAACGGGCACACCCAGCCACGGGATTTCATCTCGGCATGGCTTCTCGCCCTCATATCGGCGGTCGCGCGACATTCTCGCTCCCACCTCTCGCGCGCGTTTGCTATTTGCGGCGTAGCGCGAGGCACCCAAGCCTCGACGAACCGGATGCAAACCCAGGCCTCATTGCAGGCGCGTGCCGATCCGTGCATTCCGCTGCCCGCAACATTGCATGGGCATGTTCTCGGGGCACGCCTCGTCCCCATATATGAGAGCTATCGCACCGATGGAGGACGATTCCTTCCACCATCTGCGATACCGCATCCCCCCCTTTCCCCCTTCACTTTCCACCCCTTGCACTTTTTTCGCTATGGGTGTCGGCGACTTCCAGAGCCCCCGCAGCCCCCAAGAGGCATCGGCGCAGGAGCGCAATGTTCTCCCCCAGTACGGATTCGGGGCGGAGGTCAGCTTCGAGCAGCTCGTCGACAGCAACCCATTCCTCTTCCGGGTTCACACCCCGAAAGAGCCTTCTCCTTTTTACGACAACACCGAGCCGTACTTCGTGGGTCAGATGTTTGCCGACAACGTCTCCTCATCGGCGTTTCGGGCCTCGACCATCTCGCCTTACCGAGCGCCGTCGACACATACCTACGCTGACGTCTCTCGCCATATGGACTGGACGACAAGGACGACATCGCCGTACGTTTCGGCGTCATTTAGCTTCGCTTGGGCGATCTGGGAAGCAACACGCCGCTACCACCATGGGATGAAGCATTCGGTTGAGATCGCGGTCATTGACGCGAAGGCGTTGGTAGGCCGCGCGGTCACCGCAGTCGAGCTCCTAAGAGAAGGCGCCCCCAAGGAGTAAGTCATTTCTCCTATGATATGTTGCCGGGTTTAATGACACATTGCTAGTCGTCACCAGGACCATTGGAAGTGGTACCGGTACGCTCTGGAGGCGCAGGACGTCCTCATCTACGGCTACATCCCCGGCACCGCTGTGCTATCGTCTGTTCCTCTCGTGCAGATCCTCGCCAAGCTTCCCTCGTATATGCTCAACCCTGAGCCGTCCGTGCTGAAAGACACCCCGATCAGCCGCGTGGCTTGGGACTATGAGCGCAAGAAGTACTCATACAAGCTCTTCTGCCAGGAAATGTCCGACCGCTTCCTGCGCATGCCCGTCGAGCGCCGCATGCGCGACACCTCCGCCGGTGCGGTCCGCCTCGCCATCGGCCTCCTCCGCCCGTGGTTCCACCGGCTCGCGACCGACGACTTTACGACCGCGACCGCGACGGCGTGCGAGCTCGCGCTCGGCGTCGCGCGCTGGCCGGGGCTGTGGTGGGTGCGCGAGCATCCCGAGCTCCGCGATCTCGTCCGGTGCCTCGTGCACATCGTCGGCGAGGAGGCGCGGGAGGCGCGGCGCACGCAGGCGCTCGCGGACGCGACGCGCATGCAGGATATCGTCGGCGGGCTCGAGCACTTCGCGCGGTCGTACCACCACGTGCGGAGCAGCGCGCACCTCGGCCTCTCGACCCCGCCCGTGTCGTCCACGGCGTCGGTCATGGACGAGGACGAGATGAAGGCGGACCGCGACCCGGTCTTTGGCGCGCCCTCGCCGAACGGGAAGGCGAAGGCGAGGCTTGTCGAGATCGCTGCGCCGCCGACACCTCCCCCTGCCGTCGATCGGGTGCGCCCGGAACCTGAGGTAGCGGTACCAGTTCCTGAAGCTGTGAAGCCATCGAAGGAGGACACGAAGCCCGAGGGCATTGTTGTGAAGCCTGCAGAGGCTAACGGCGCCAAGGCCGAGGCCGCCCCTAAACCCTCGTCCTCCAGTGCGAAGGACGCGGACACACCTGCCCCAGCCTCGGGATCCTTCGTGACCCGCTGGATTGCAAGCATCGACAGCGAGTACTGCGCGCGCACCGCGTCCGCGCTGCTCACCGGGTTCTTCGTCGGGGCGTTCGTGACGCTCTGCGTCGTCGGGCAGCACCGCAGGGAGATCTCGAACCACTTCTCGTGAGGCGCTTTCGGCGGGTCTGGCTGCGCTTCCCCTCACCTCACCCCACCCCTCCGTTTCTTTTCCTCCCTTCACTCCTCACGCACAATCCCCTCACTCCGCATCCATCGCCTCTCACATTCGGTTTGTATTTTGGTAGATATTGTCGTTTTGTGTCTGGCGTGCGTGCTGGCAGCAGCGTCGCCACGCCGGACGGTTCACGTAACTTATTCTCTTCGGTTCGCCTTTCACCATTTCATCTCTGTCGCTGTTGTTGTAGCAGTAGCTCGGGACGCACTGTACTTGTACTACATTTTATGCCTTTAGGAGTATGCCTCTATGCAACAATCGTTCACTCGTTGAGCACCAACTTTCATTGTTTGCGGTATGAGCAAGTAATGAGTAAATGACTCGGAGTAGTACTGAGAGTCCGAATATTTTTTGAGTGATGGCTGAACAGTCAATCCTCGAGGAATTTTTTAGAGTGGTCTGTTTGTGTCTACCTCTGAGGGAGACGCAGATAGTTATTCACCAGCTGCGCAAGCGTGGCCATAGGCAGCTGCAATCGCGTTCGGCCAAAGCATGCGCAGAGCCGCGCCTACACTCAGCAGAGACCAAGCTTGGACCAAGCGGCTAACCCTCGCAGTGACCGGGGTCCTGCGTGAATTACATATATATATGTTGACGAGCATGGACCCCGATAGCACTCCGCTTGTCCCCGTAAATGTAGGTAAGTGAATGAACCTTGACACCGAAGAAAACATCTAGTCCCAGAAGTTGTGCCCCGCATACGAATCGTCTTCGAATGCTCGCTCGCGTTTTTGTATTAACTGGTAAGTGAGACCACGGCCGTCTGGAGGCATTGTTTTTGACGTCTTGCATCATGCTAGGTGTCCAGCTGGCATGGAGCATACGTAAAACGCTGCAATACGTATAGCTTACTTTGAAGACCCTGTACAATAAGATTTCTTCGCATGCAGAACCTAGCGTCGTCCTATGCCACAAAATGTGCAACAGCCTCGCAGCGGACGTTACTACATTGTGCTTCTCTGTGGCGTCTCGCCATTCGCGCAGGTGGTCATTCTAGGCATGGTTTGTGCTGTCTCGATCCCCCATCATATTCAAATTTGAGTGTATGCGCACTCTGTGACTTCCGTCCCCAGTATTAGTCCGTCGGCCACAGCGTCTATTATGGGGAATCGACGAATCAAGCACCTCCAACGCATCTCACCTCTCACTTCGTCCATCCAACTTCGTTGAACCCCCTCAAAACTATTCCAAGAACTCGACATCGTTTACTCGAGCACTCGGAGCTCCATCCCGCCTTATCGGATGCCGCTTTGTCCTTCGCCGTCATCGACTGCGCACGCATTGTCCTGTGGCTGTGCTTAGATGCCCAAATAAGGAAGGCCAAATGGTACGTCCAGCCTCGTGTTTCGGCGTCTTCGACCATGAAAGTGGTCCGTCCTCCAGTTTCTCTCTACTGGTGAGCACAAAAAGTTACCTCCATGGATGGAATGTCTAACGTAGAAGCAGTAGGATGTTTTCGAGAGAAGAGAGAGCAGACGGACGGCGAATGAGGGTGCGAAGACCCCATCAACTAGGCGGGCGCTTACGCAAATCCGCTTTGGCCTGCAGCATATGCTCAGGCTCAAGCGGCTTCTTCACCATAGGCCACGACGCGGACGAGATCGAGGGCATTAGTGGCATGGAGCCCCTGGCGTCTCATTCTGCGTTACAGCCCTATATAAACGGCTCTCATCCGGGGCAAGCATGCTCCCCATCCCCCCCACCGTCCCTTCCGCCTTCCTTCGCGCGCCCTCCCTCTTCCGCTCCCACTCCCGCTGCCACACACGCACTGCGCCCTACCCGAGCCACCCCCTGCCATTCATCACATCCTATAGCAATGGACGCGCCTTTCACCACGACTTCCGTACCTGTGGCGTACGTCGACACGTTCAACCACCAGTCACAGCTTAGGTGAACGCGATCGCGCCACCCATCCCTCTCATGTCTGACCCGCAACGCCCCGAAAATCTAGCCTTGACGAACTTTTTGACTACGACGCATACGTCGCTGACTTCGGTTTAGGCAACACTACGGCCGCCGCGGACGAGGAACTGGGTGCGCTATGCGACGTTCCGGGTCGCCCTTGGGACGATGCGTTCGAAAGCCTGTTCGAGTCGGCATCCGTCGCTTTCCCTCTCGACTCAGCCTCTTCCGACTTCCTCGACGATTCTCTCCTCGGTGACTCCTACACGGCTCCCCCTCCTCTCGCCTCCTTTGATGCGTCAGCCTTCGACGTTTCCACTGAGCCTTTCCAGGACACATGGTTGACCGACTATCTGCTGGATAGCGCGGACCCATTGATGTCCCTTCCATCGTATCCTCAGGACGTGTCAAATGATGTCCCGGGAGAGACAGCGGCATGGGGATCCCCCTACCTCCATACGCAGGACTACACGACTCCTGCATTTCCAGATGTCGTTGAGGTCGAGGACATGCTGGAAGGACTAGCGCCAGTCGAGGACATTCTGGTCGCTGAGTGAGTGGGCCCCGCTCGCGGACTCTATCCTGGAGACTTACCTGGCGTGCCAATCTTCGCAGCCCGGAAGTAATGGTTGAGCCACAGGAACCTTCCTGCAAGCGCAAGCGCCAGACTCCTGACCCTGAGATCTGGCCCTCCAGCCCCAAGAAGGCGCGCTACGATTGTCCTACACCCTCCACTATCGCTTTGCGGATTCCCCTTCTATCGTCGCCCTCAATTGCTCCCACCAGTCCTCTCGCTCTCGCACCCGCTCAGCCGCTACGACCCATCCTGATGTCCTCGCCCGAACCGATTTTGTGCCCAATACCCGGCTGCAGGGTCTGGCTCGTACCCAAGGACTCGGTCTGGCGCGGGCACTTCCGCAAGTACCACCACGCGGATCTGTGCGACGCGTCCGACTGCACCGGCAGCAAGTGCGCGCGGGCCCGGTGCCCGGAGCCGCAGGAGGGCTGCAAGACGTGCGCGACGGCGATGTCGGTGGAGAGCGTCGGGCGGCACTACCTCAATGTGCACGTCGCGCTGGAGTACAAGTGCCCTCTGTGCGGGATGTTAGCCGTACAGCGCGAGTCGGCGTGCAGGCGGCACATGAAAAACTGCCCTGGGAAGGCCTGATGCGTCGTCGAAGGAAAAGCCGAGTTGAATTTGCGGCGCAATAATGCATACCTTACTGTACTATAAAGTAAATATCACTGTGGCAGGGGCTTGTACCGTCTTCGGAAACGGATGTGACTCGAACGTCGGTCGATTGACGTCGATACCTAGTAACTGTTGTATACCAATGAATCCTGGAGCCTAAAGTTCTCCAGTATCTTACTCCAATGCAACGAGCGTGCGCGATATGCCTTACATTATTCGCCTTGCAACCGCGCCAATTATGCTGCAGCGGTGCTATAGAAGTTGACGTATATCGTTGAGCTCCAGGGATGATTGCCTCTATTTGGAGCTGTGGACTCCTAGGTCCTGGGTTAACGCTGCTGGATTGTCGCAAGAAAGGCGGCCCATCCAAAGACACAGCCGGCCCCAACATACGTCGATCTGATTCAGTCCCGTGTCTACCTCGGCGGTCAAGGGGAAACTATAGGGCCCGAGGTCCCTGCCGATTCGGAGGCATTCGCTCGGCCTATTGGCCAACTGTATTCGCCAAGCGCAGCGTACACTACACAAGACACCATCGTACATACACGGCCTCGCATGCGAGGCTTACCAGGATAGATACAAAAAGAAACTTAGTAAAAACTACTGGAATCCTCGAGGCTCGCAACGCGCTAAGTCGTGCCAGACAACGTTGTATCATTTAGAAGGTCATCTTATGACGACTTAAAACACGGGGCGAGGGATACTATGGATAGAAGGGGCGTGAGTAAACGCATAAACGCACCACACAAAGGCAAGACTTACACAGGGGGGACAGCCGTCTTCGGACCGGGGTCAGTCGGCAGGGTGGGGAACGGTGTCTCCTTGCACTGGTAGACACGGACGCGTGAGCGTGGGTAACTGGTATTCCAAGCATAGGCTGAACTCACGGCCTGTTCGACGTCGCGGATGGTCAGACCAGCCGGGAAGTGGGTCCTGGTCGTGAGAGACCTCGGGATGGGAACCTACGAAAGCAAGCGAGCACGGTGATCAGATATCCCGGGAACTCTCTGCCCGCACCCGAAGTCAAGCTGCCAGCGTGTAGTACGCACCACTTCCGTGCAGTCGACGAGGTCGTTGATGTTCTGGCCAATGATAGACAGGTCGTGGAACACGAACTGGAACATCTGCTGCACCTTCGTCTGATTGTTGATGAACGACTGCCACTCGCACGCCGTACGGCTGTCCCGTGCGATCGCAAAGTCTGACTGCAGACGGAACTCGCCCCGAAGCGGCGACTGCACCTCGCCCTTGTTCGGTCCATGCCCAGGGAAGAGCGTGCCCTTGAGGGTAGTCTCGATGAAGAACTGCGAGTCGAACTCGCTCGGCGTAGAGTCGAACGGCGATCCCGGGATCGTCGGGTCAACGTCGTTGGCAGCAGCGACGGTGTGCGCGGTGAGGAGCCAGACGGTGAGAATGGGGTCGAACTCCCCCTGGGACGCGTCGGCGAGACGGTCGAAGATCTGGTCGGGGGTGTGGAACGGCTCGGGGACGAGGCCGTCGGGAGCGGGGCGGGTAGCGTCCTTGCGGCCGACGAAAGCGCTGAGCTGGGGAGCGCCGGCGCAGTTGGATGCACCGAGGGCACCGGCGAACTGGATACTGTGGGGAATTTAGTGATGTTCATCAGCGCCGTAAATAATAGTCTTACAAGTCGGCGACACCGATGTTGTGACGTTCGAGGAACGGCCGCTGCTTCTCGACGATCTCGTCGAGGCCGATGTTCGGGTGGAATCCGGTCTCGATGTGCGAAAAGATGGCGATGGAACCGTCGGCACCTCCACCACTATGCGATATAAGTCACCCTCAGCTACAGTAGCGGGAGCCGAACGTAGACACTCGACTCACCCGAACTTGCCTTGGGCCTCAAGGGCAGGGGAGAACGCGATGGCGTCGTGGAACGTCAGGCGGAGCGACTCGTGTGCCTCGGCATTGCACTTTCCGCCGTCGAAGAGGTTTCGCTGGAGGTCGTCACGGAGGGGGAAGAGAGCACAGCAGGCGGCGTTGCTCGCGACGTTCTTGCCGTCGGGGCAGCGGACCTGGCCGCCAGCTGGACTTCCTGCGATTGGGAACATCGGTAATGATCAGATGGACGACTCATGCGTCGAAGTGTATCCACTTACCGCTGGCGGTATGAAGGATGGCGGCCAGAGAGACGAAGGAAGCTAACAACTTGGAGAACATGACGTTCCTGCCTGGATGGGGTGAACTGCGAAAGTAAACGAGTCCGCTGAGTGGCAACCCCCACCTGTTTTCCCCCTCTTATATTCGTCGACACCGCGATGAGGCCACCCTCAAAACACCCCGTACGGAGGCGTCGCGGCATTTCGGACGCTCAGACTGAATTAAAAGGTGCTGTGGTGCTAGCGGAACCAATACCAATCCCACCATTGTGTGGCCGTCGAGGGCACGCCGAGCAGAACCACACAAGCACAAAATGTCCGCCAAAGTGTCCAAAGCGTCGGCGTGTTGTCCACTGGGGCGTCTGTGTCCAATGATGTTGTACCGGCGGCGATCTACGACTCCTATTTCCCGGTGGTTCGCTCGTTCGTGTACGTCGGGGAGTGCCATTGCCGTAATCCAATGAGAATATTGGTGAGCGTCAATATGAGCATCGACGAGTTTTTCTCAGATATTTTCTCAAAAACGAGTTCCGGTGTTGCTATAGGGAACCGCACGAGCGAAAATGGTCTTGGCGACGATCCGGCGTAGGGATTCTGTCACAGTACCTCAATAAGAGCCGATTTATGCGGCAGGAGAACACGCTACCGCGTGGCTACCAGACACGCTGTATTTGCACCGACCGAGCGGCAGGCCCCGAGGGCAGCGTCCACACACCGATGTCTCGGACGATATTATCTGTCAGCTAGACAAACAACGGTAAGCCGTGCATCGCGCGTACGATTCTGCCCATACGTCTCCGTCTGTGGCATAAAAAACTCACCCATTTTCAGTTCAGTGAGAATACCGCGACGGCGGAATAAAACGTTCATTGCGACCCGATTGAGGTCGCGGACAACGATGGCACGCAAAAGTAGCTTTTTGTGACCTTGGTGGCCTGTGCGATCCGTTTTGGTAGTCGGAGGGGCGTCCAGCCGGCAATCTATGCGCGGATTTGGGCGCAGTTGAGCACAGAGGGAAAGTGCCTGCCCTATCGTTGCTATTGCTGTCTGTAGCAGGATTATGTCGTCAACACGAGTGGGGCTTTTTCGATAAACATAACCATTATATTACCAGTAGACGAGTGTGAGAACCGTCTTCGGACCTCTCCGTCGACACGTACCCGCACAAGAGGCTACTGAGCCCGCAGGTATTTACTACGCCTACACGCTTTCTGTGAAACTTTCCTCTTGGCGATGTATATTCCCTTTGGAATGCTCCCACTGCTCTCGGCGCGTGGACACAGACGACCGAAGCAGCCTAGTGTGGTAGTTGAGGAACAATGCATCAGGGTTCAACTTTCAGTATACAGTTGAGTCAGCCCAGCTGGCATCCGAGACGCACTGAGACGCAACAGAAAGCTATAATAAAGTCAAATTCCCACGCCTACAACTCCGCCACCCAGGGTAACTAGGAGCGTCAATGTCTAGTAATGTTTGCACTCTGTGGGCGGTGCACAGCTGTTACCGGCAAGGCACACGAAATCCCAGCGAGGCGAAGAGTGCGTTGTATTTCTTTGGCATGGGTCCCTACTAACATGTGTACAGACCCGTCTCCATCACGAGCGCCCGACTTTTCGCCCACCGCAGGCCACTACGTTCAGCAGCCTACTTGCAGTTGTTGACAACACCGTCACCTGCGAGCTGTGCGTTGGTGAGCTGCGTGAGTGCCTTCGCCAGGGTGCTGGCGACGCTCGTGTCGGTCCTGTACAGGTCGCGATGCCATCCGTCAACATTCCCGCCGCAGGAGAAGCCAAAAAGCAGAAAAAAGAACATACGAGTTGATCCCGGAAAGGGCGTCGTGCGCCGCGGTCAGGTTGCCTTGAACCTGGTCGCGCGCCTCCGCAGGGGCCTTCTGGCCTGTGATGAGGGCCTTGCCAATCACCCCGATGGCTCCCTGCGCGTTCGAGACGGAGTCCGTGACCGACTTAATGCCATCAGCAGCGTTGGTGTCGCTGTGAAGGATCATATCAGCTTCAAACCTACTTTATTAAGATAAACGTTGAACGCACTTTGCGAGAGCCGTCGTCAGCTTCTTGAGCGTGCCCTGCGTGGCTGCGAGGCCTGCGACGATGCTCAGACGATCGAGGTTGCACTGGAGGTTGCCGATCTGGCGCGCGGCGATCTCGTTCGCGGGGGCTGTATGGACCATTACTTAAGTGCCAAGTAATTTCAATATTAGTAAACGACGAACCTGCGTAAATCTGGGAGCCAGCGAGGAGAGACGTGAAGGCGAGGGCAAGGGCGACGAAGCGAACCATGGCGAAAGCGTGTGGAAAAGCGAGCGGCTAGTGAAGGGTAGTGACGGGAGACGAGGCTTGCACTGCAAGGACGGAATGCACAAAGAACAGCACCAGGCCGCTTGAAATGGGGGTCGAAAGGAGGAGTTGGCGAAGACGAGGACACAGTTCAGCGTCGATCATATCACCTTATATACTTGCGATGGTGGTGCGCTCGTTGCATGGAGACGTCCACACGCGGGGACGAATGATCGCGCCAGGGACGCCTGGTATGCCACTGTCCGCGCCATGTGCCAGTGGATTTCCGTGTACGCTTCCAGCGGTGCCAAAGCAGTGCGCGGTGGCCGGTACCAGCTATAACTCCATGACGACCGCAATGTTGCCGCCAGCCTACTTATCGTAGTTGATGCGTTCAAACTTTACGTTGGAAAATACCTACTTCAGAGTTATGCATCAGTACCAGTGTATCTTTACAGCTTAAGGTCCAAGGGCACCGGAAGCATAACACATACCTTGCGGATAGACCTACCACTGCTAGTTGCCCATTCGGTTCTTTGTACCAGACTTTATGCAGACGTTCGGTAATGAACATACCATCAGTACACGAACCCGCCAAGAGCCGCCGCATGACAAAAGGCGGCATATGCTACCCACCGCGACCAACTAAGAGCCATAGCGACCGGTGGCGAAGGCGAACGTTCTCCGCCAATACGGAAGGTCGTGAGGAGTCAGAAGACTGATTCAGATGTCGGTACGGATGGTCCCTTGCAACTTGAGGTGGCAGCAACAACTTAACGCCCAACGACGACCGGCGGCAACCCGCACCGAGGCTGATCCGCTCTCACCCGAGGCATGTTTTGCACCGCATCAAAGGCCTGAAGGCTCTGGAAGCAATCACTTAGCCACTTAAGAGTCCGTGGACTGGGACGCGAAAGCAGATATAAACTACACAATTGTCCGTGATTTCCATGAAGTACTATTTACATCTCGAAAACCAGCTAATGACACCCAGCGCAATCATCTACTTGCAGTTGGTGACGACTCCGTTGGCGGCGAGAGCGGCGTTCGTGAACTGGGTGTTCGCCGCGTCTAGGATGGCGCTCGTGTCCGTATCGTTCCTGTACGCCGCAAATGTCACTCGCGTCAGTGCACTCTACTGGCAGCAGAGCGGGGGACTACGTACGAGGACAGGTCGGCCAACGCGAGCGAGACGTCCGTTAGGTTTCCCCCGACCTGGTCGCGCAAGTCCGGGGACGCCTTGTCGCCGTTGATGAGCGCGACAAGGATCTGCTTGATCGCGCCGCCTGCACCGTCGACGCCCTTCTGCAGAGCGTCGACGTCGGCGTCCACGGTCGAGTTACTACGGCAGGTAAGGTCAGATCGGCATGCTTGGAACCAAACGATGTAAGGCCTACGCAGAGACGAGCCCTGTAGCGTTCGCGAGGGACGCAACGGTCGACGAGAGCTGACCGACGTTGAACACGATCTCGGCGCGGTCGATGTTGCATTGCAGGTCCCCTAGCTGGCGGCGGGACGGGGCTGGGATAAGGTATGAGCGGATGCCGCGGTTTAGGATGCTGAAGGAATGTAAAACTGACCTGCGGCAGCGAGCTGGGACGCCATGAGGACGGCGGAGGCAGCGTAAGTGAACAGGTTGCGGAGTTGGACCATATTGACGTAGAGTTGGGTGTCGTAGAATGAGAAATATAAACGGCTGGTGAAGGCAAGGAGGGGGAGGTGGACACTAGGCCGAAAGAATAATGTCAAGTACGTGAGCGCTTTCAAGACACCAGGTCTGAATGAAAGATACTAGAGCAGGAACTGAGGGACTGAGGATGCCCCTTCACTATCTACACGTATTTATACCCGTCCCGGTCCCCCAAGGCGGGCAGTCATCTTGACGTCTTTCACGATCCTGTGCGCGCCATCTCCGCACATGTGCATCCGGCATCCGTCCCACACCTGCAGCCAAGATTACTGACACGCGGGACGAACGGAGGGCTGCGCGCAGTCGTGCCGCCAACAGCGCGCAGCTTGCGCGGTACAAGCGCAGGGCGTACCAGATGTGGCGTCCGAACACTGAGCCGCTTCTAAAACAATATGAAGAACAAAGATTATCAGTGTTCCTCCATTAGCAACCGAGGACCGTAAATCTTACCTTCTACCGCGCCATGCCCATTGGTGGGGCATGAAGCGCACGCGCCGTCTCAGACACGGACTCACAGTCGATGCCCAACTACAACGAATGCCACTTTTGGCATGCTGTGTTCAGTCTGCACTTACCGTGGACACACCCGCGGACACCATCACGTCTCGCGCAGCTCGCAGCCTGTCCGGTGTCCAACGTGAGTGCAGCTGGTTCACGCCAGTCTCCCCGGCCGGATAACATGGCATACTGCGAGCGCTACTACTGATACTTGCGGGAAATTTACATCGACGCCGCAGCCGCGACAACGAAACCGGTGTACAGAGAAGCGCACACGAACGACGCCCATCACTTCCCAAATACGACCTGCGCGGCGTGGCGCACGCTCTCGAGGATCACTGCGTCTGCCGCAGAGTGCGCCGCCGCGGTCACGCCCGTCTGCGGGAACGGCGATGCGTCGACGCCGCACACCGTGCCCTCTGCGGGGAGCGTACCGTCCGCGAAGAACGCGCGGAGCGCCTTGACCGTGCAGACGGATGGGAGAGCGAGCGAGCAGTGCTGGTGTCACGCTCGCGTTAGTTGCGCGACATAAGGAAGCATAAGGAGGAACGGGTCGGGGAGCTCACCCCGGGACTGTCCTGCACGAGCAACCTTGATGAGTTCCCGAGCGTCTCGTCTACCAGCTTGCCGTTTGCCAGTGGCGTCGCTGGATCAGCCTGCGAACCCACGCTGGTCAGTTTGCATGCTGCGCGCTCTCTCAGCCTCAGGCGCAGTCCCGTCGACGGCGACACCTCTGCGGCAGCGACAGCGAGGGAATGCTTAAGTACAAATGAGGCGAACGCACCGTGTTGCTGATGATCAGCACAGGGTTCCGCAGGGTGTTGTTCCACGGGCCGAGGAAGCGTTCCGGTGGGGACACCGGCCAGAACTGGCAGCCCGCATCCGGCTCGGAGACAACAACCGCGAGCGCGAAACGCGAGACGTGCTCGAGCGCGTATAACTGCTCGTCGATGACCTCCTCCGGGGTGGGGGCCGGGAACGGCTTGTTGTCGTTGCAAGATACCGCAGAGCGCTCAAGGTCACGCAGGAACTGACCCTCCTCGAGCGCGTTGAGGACCGTGGTGCCATCGCCTGCCATAGCGCGTGCGAATGCTTTAGCTGCACTGGGCCAGGATGTCGGGGATTCGAGGGCGCCGAGGAGAAACACTGTCATAGCGGCGTGAGTTTGGGCAAAGAGATATACCGTGCGACCCGAATACATACGACGTGCGCGACCATTAGTTAAGATTCCGGGAGTTGTTGCTTTAGGCACTGCCATTGGGGTATAGTATAACTTCGTGAGGAATCCCTTGACACGGTTCAGAATGTCGGCGGCGTCTTCGTCCTCCTCCGCTAGGGCACATTGCGATGGGCCAACCTGTGATACTGTTCAACAAGTGCTCTGAGGTTATCATTGCATGCCAGTCAGGGACTAACCTTAGCACAATCCGCAAGGAACATTTCGTACGCAGTATCTGTTGAAACCTGCCAGTAGCGCTCCCATTTGTACGACGGCTCCGCTGCGTGATATCAATGATTATGACGATCTTGCTAGAGTCATTTGACGTACTAGCCCAGGCAATGGCATCTACGACTCCGTCTATTACAACGCGACCGACCCGGTCAGGGAACCTGAAGAAGTGTTTACCTCAGCTAGTTTTATAAAGGAGATAGGGAAAAGGCCCTTGGACTGACATATTCACAAGGTATTGCCCTATGACGGTGCCGTATGAAAGCCCATAGAAATTACTTTTTACCAGAGCATTAGGATGTCGGGCGAGCCTCTTTATAAGTCCGGAGAGCACCTACATAGGCGCGTCTTCGCCCTCGAGCAGCGAGGTTATGAAGGCTATGTCTCGTGCGACCGTACTAGTCCCCATGTACTTGAGCTGGTCGCCCATGGTGTCGGCACAAATCTCGAACTGAGTCTGCCAGAGGGAGTCTGCGTCCCTCTGCAGCTCGATGAGATGGTTGCGGTTCAAGGGGTCGGTCAAGTTCGGGCCGACGTCATACCCGCGCTCGATGACCGTGTTTCGTACGAACGCGGCGTGGGCTTCAGGGCTGGAGAAGCACCGGGTCTGTGGCCTGAATCACGCGGTAAGCACTCGTGCCGCCAAAGAGAGGTGTAAAAGCTAAAGAGACCTTACTCAGTCTCCCCAATGCCTCGAGGGTCGAAACCGATCATGTCATATTCTTCACCGACCTGGGACGTCACGTAGGTACATTCGATGGCCGCACACTATTATACAGACTCACCAGTCGCTGAAATGAGGGACCTGCAGTGGTCGCCAGGCGTTTACCAGGGCCTCCAGGTCCGCCAGGGTTGAGGAACACGCTGCCCTTCCTGTTCGAACTCGTTGCCTTGTATCGACCCAAAGCAATCTTGGCTACCCCTGCACTCGCGTTGAAGTAATCAAGAGGGACTCTTGCATAGATACGCGTCCGTTGCTGTTGAGTAAGGACAAGCCAGAAATGCGACATTTCAGCACCTACATGGCGTACCCACACTCCGCGCCAGGGGCAGTGTGTCGGTCTGTGCATGCCCACCACCTGAGCTCACCCACTCTATGTTTGGTGTTCAAGTATACCAAGCTGAGACCCTTCCTGAGCAGTGTCGAGAAAGCGAAACACAGGATCATGAGGACCGCAATGTGCCCGAACTTTGAACACCTCCGAGTGGACCCATCTGACGAAGACGATTCCGTGGTATAGTCCGAAGTACGGGGTCGTTTCTCGGTGTCGGAGGACCAGCTGGAGTAGTCAGAATTGTCGGACATGGTGGTAACACCCAAGAAGCGGCGCCAGATTTAGTGAATTCGACAGAGAATGCACGACTGTACAACTTAAGCCCGACCGGCAAGTCGAAGAGACCAGAGTTCTGCCAATTACGTAATTCTAACCGCAGATGTAGATTAAGACCCAGGGGAGGGGACCCGGTCAATTGCGTCTAGTAGTAGTATACACCACGCGGTTCAGAATAAGTTCAACCACTGGAAATTATATAGGATCGACACGCATTACTACATCACAACAGGGAGCGACCTGCTCTAACATACAGACCGCGCGTCGTGCATACAGGGCGTTTTGGGTTTATGTACTACTGTGCGCCACCGCTCGAATAGCGAGGTGCATCAAACGACTCGAGGGAAGGTACCAATACAGACGGTACAAATACAACGTGTCGGAACATATTTAGGCCGAAATGCCTTCAACTTTCGAATAGATGATGATTTTCGTAGCATACCTTCTTACTTGCTGTTCTTCCCGATTCCAGAAACTCGCTCTTGACCTATAACGCCTACATCAACCGAATACGGTCCGCTGAGCATTCACGATGACTTTACCTCAGACGCGAGAGCATACATGAGCCTGAGGCGCGCGGGTCTTAGTTCGCTTCGCCCACTTCCTGGGATGACTGTTCTTCCTTGGATTCATCCAGTAGACTAGACTCGTCGAGAACGTCGGCCTCGTGGAGCCGTTGGAGTACCTCGGACTCATCGAGCGGCAGCAGCGCCTTGTAATTGTCAAGAGGCGGCTTGTACTCATCGAGCGGTTGCAACGGGGTTAACACAAAGGTTTGAATGGTGCGCGCCTACAGCAAGTCATGAGCATCTTTGAACCCACGAACAGGAAAAGCACGGTTCGGACTGACCGCCATCATTTGCGCGACCATCACATCCACCGCGCGCCACTCGGGTGGGATTACCCCGGTGTGGATCGCATCCAAGATCCTGTAAACTGCCAGTCAGTTCGCAGCTTGCAGAGAAACAACCCGATGCACTTTTTGAGGGAAGAGGAGACGACGAGGCCCATGCCCGCGATGACCCCTCCTGCAATGTGACCCCCGAAGCCGCGGTTGATCTCAGAGAACATAGTGGTGATGGTACGCGTGGCAAGCCGGTTAAGCCAGACCTTGAGCCCACCCACAGCACCCGCGGCGATTGTGTTGCGCAGCGTCTCGAAAATGTAGCGCTCGATGGTGGCCTTCTGCTGCGTCGGCGAGAGTGAGGTCTCAACGAATATGCCGATCGGCGTCGTCAACGCCGCGCCGATCGCGGCGCCCCAGGGCCCGCCCAACAGCCCGCCAATCGTCGCGCCAGCCATAACTATCGTGCTGTTGGCTGACAGCGAGATGGCGCGCCGCGCGGCTTCCTAGGGACCTCATTAACGGAAGCGGTAAGGGGCAGTAATTGGCCTACTTACTGTATTGCCCATCAGAGCATATATCCCGGCGATGACGAAACCGACAAGGGGGAAGCCCTCAAATGCCTCAAGGAACTTGTGCCAGAAGGAGGGCGGTGGGGTGTACCTGAACGTGGCATCAGTAGAGCTGTTTGGGCACGCTGTCCTGTACTTACCGCCCAACGAAGAGGAGGCGCGAGTAGCTGTTCACAATATCCTGCGCAAGATTCACTTCAGCCGTACGCCATCCGTTTCCAACCCGTAGTTCAGCTTTCAATATGAAAGTTTGACCGGCTTCGCCGAGGCGGACATTACGCGCCGTGGCGTAGAATCCTCTGTCGCCGGGGTTGGAACGAAAGTGTCCGTTAACGTTCGCATAGTGATTGTTGAGATCTAGCTGATGGTTGTACATGAGCCCGTTGGACCCCATAAGGAAGGCCGAGAAGACTGAGCCGGAGAGGCTGACTGCAGTTGCAGTGGTATCGATACCAGTATGGCTATATACGAACATCAGTGAAATCTCCGTAGGAATCGATAACAAGCTCACGGTGCTAGCCGCCTGAAAACTAAAATACCAGAAGATACTCCGACAAAGACATTTAGATCGATGGATGCCTTGCTCCAACCGCCTGACCCGTTGCTTAGGTCCGCGATGAGGAAGCCTTGGTTGTTGACACGGAGATTGCGCGAGCTGCCGAAGAAATTTCCATAGGGTGCCCGAGTGTCAAATTTCCCATAGAGATTCTCGAGATAGGGATTGAGGTCAAGCTCGTAGGGGTTCCAGGAGCCGTTGGGAGCCTGAACGTCTGCGGCGAGTCGGGAGCCGACGATGCGGATCCTGCGTGAGTTGAGAGTAAACGCCATATCGCTGAGGCTGAGGCAGTCAGGCCCACGGGTGGGGTCCTAGCTGACGAGGCGACCTGTGTCTTATATGCTGAGTATTGCACCCGGCGACCGCCCAGACCGACTGCACTTCCTCCTCGTGCACTACCGGGTTTTGACGTCCCCGCCGTGCCGTGCCGCCTCTCGGGTCGAAGGGCACGACCTGTGCAGCACATCTTGTCACGTACGTCAGTTATTCGATACGGACGATCTCCTCGAGCCCACATGTATAGGGGCGCATGTGTTGCGTCTTCCGCCGGGGCCCCGCACAACAGCTTCCATTCATGCAAGCTCGCTCGTCCACTTCCATGACCTGCCCAAGCAGGTCCCGGTTAGGCCAGAGCTGGAGTCATCATGTGAGTGGGTCGAACCGATCGGAATTGGGCCAGTGTCACCAGGTGAGGAACCACGTGTATCGTAGAAGACTTCAATATGAGAGTACGTGTCTAGGTAATGGTTCATTGTATGGAAAGCCGCTTGGTACACCTAACAAGATTTTCAGTCGCCCATTCGGCCAACGTCTTAGACCATTGCATCGAACTCACAAGTAATTTAGCTCACGCACCTCTGTGGGGAACCTAAAAACTTGGAGCGGGCGTTGTAGCTCAATGGCCCTGAAACTTGTGTAGGCGTTGCGGTCGCGGTGCAAAAACTTGTAGCGGATCCGAGCACTGAAACAGAACTTTCTCCGACCTTCTCTTCGGAGCTATTGCGGTAGGTATCCCTTTCAAGAGCACGATTCGAGCCATCCTATGACAATTACGGAGGTTTTTGAAATAGTCGAGAATAGACATCATGTTTTCCGACGCGCGACGCGCGGGAATCTTCCGAGGCCTGCTGGCAGCTTGGGACAACGTGGGACTGGCGAAGCAGTGTGAAGATTGGTGCATCTAGCTGGCGTCTTACGGAGGCTCGATTCAAGGCAACTCATCATCCCACTGTCCATGATTTGACATTGGCTGCGATTCAGGACACTATAGTATGTTTGTCTTGATTTAGAGCATTTTTTTTCGCTGCTGGCATCTGGTACAAATCTTGTTCGAAGTTACGCAGGGGCCTACACGAGCAAAACGAGTCGCTGTTACAGTAAGCAGTAAACGAGTGCAATACCTCTTACCTCAGTCTGTGGGTGAAGGGCAAACATGTACAGCTGAGGAGGGAGGCTGCGCCGCTGCGAGAGCCAAGTTGGAGCGACTCGGAGTCTCGGACGGCGCCCGGGCGCTTAACTGAGAAGCAAGCACCATAAACGGTAACCGAGAAGGAACGACAAAGAAACGAGCTGTCCGATGAATTAAAAAGTATACCACCAGTGCTGTAACTTCGTCAGTAGGTACGGAATAACAAATCTGAGTGCGTCCGACTTTCAGTGCGGTAATACGGGGGCTTGAGCGCCCAAAGATAGATCGGAAGAATGCCAATGTCCGTTCTCAACCAAGATTCCTCAAAGCACTGTAATATTTCGAAATCATCGGGGAGCGGCATGCTCTGATAGAACATACATATGGGAGGTTTCAAGTTTATGTACTACTGCGCATCAGACAGCGGGATTGATCAAACGAGAGAAAACGTTATACAAACACAAATCCCGCCGGGCCCGGGAGTATAGAACATTCGGGTTGAGACAAATCCTTGAATTTCAGGGGCTAGAGTTTTTTCTGGATTTTCGAGGCATATACTTCTCGTTGTTCTTTGCGATCAAAGTAACCCACCATCGACCTGCTATGACTCTCGCATCAATAAAAAACCCTTCGCCGAGCGATTGCAATAACTGTACCTCGACTACGAGAGCAAACGGCACAAAGCGCACGAGTCTCAATTCGCCTTGCGCACGTCCAGCGGGGACGACTTCAAGTCCTCCTTAGATTCATCGAGTAGACTGGACTCGTCCTGTGCATCCGCCTCGAGGAGCCGTTGGAGTACCTCGGACTCGTCGAGCGGCAGGAGGCTCTTGTAATCGTTGAGCGGCGGCTTGTACTCATCCAGCGGCTGCAACGGGGTCAACACGAAGGAGTGAATGGTGCGGGCCTACGATAAATCGTGAGCATCGCCAAACCAACAAACGATCGGAAGACGCTAACCATCACCAATTTCGCGACCATCGCGTCTACCGCGTGCCACTCGGGCGGGAACACCCCGGTCTGGATCGCGTCGAAGATTCTGCAAATCGGTCAGTTCTCGGTTAACCAAGAAATAGCGCGACTCGCCTCCTGAGCGAGGCGGAGACAACGGTACCCATGCCGGAAACGACTCCGCTCGCGATGTGACCCCCGAAGCCGCGATTGACCTCAGAGAACATAGCGGTGATGGCAGGCGTGGCGAGCCGGTCAAGCCAGACCTTGAGCGCACCGGCCGCACCAGCAGCGATCGTGTTACGCAGCGTCTCGAAAATGTAGCGCTCGATGGTGGCGGTCTGCTGCGTCGGCGAGAGCGAGGTCTCGACGAAGATGCCTATCGGCGTCGTCACCGCAGCCCCTATCGCGGCGCCCCAGGGCCCACCCAGCAGCCCACCGATTACGACGCCGGTCATGACGATCGTGGAGTTGGACGACAGCGATATGGCACGTTGTGCGGCTTCCTGAGATGCACGTCATTGGAGGAAGCGGTGAGAGGAAGTGGCAGGCGTACTTACCATGTTGCCCATCAGAGCGTATATCCCAGCGACGACGAAACCGACAAGGGGGAAGCCCTCGAAAACCTCGAGGAACTTGTCCCAGAAGGAGGGAGGCGGGGTGAACCTAAAGATGTCATTAGTAGTTTTTTTTGTACGCCATCCTGTACTTACCGACCGATGAAAATGAGACGCGAGTAGCTGTTCACAATATCCTCGGCAAGGTTTACCTCTGCGGCACGCCATCCGTTGCCGACTCGTAATTCAGCTCTCAATATGAAGATTTGACCGGCTTCGCCGAGGCGGACATTACGCGCCGTGGCGTAGAATCCTCTGTCACCAGAGTTGGAACGAAAGTGTCCGTTAACGTTCGCATAGTGATTGTTGAGATCCATCTGATGTTGGTGCATGAGCCCGTCGGAGCCCATCAGGAAGGCCGAGAAGACTGAGCCAGAGAGGCTGACTGTCGTTGCAGTGGTATCGATGCCAGTATGGCTGTATACGGAGTTCGTGAGGTATCTGTAGAAATGGATAACAAACTCACGGCTCCAGCCGTTTGAAAACTAAGATACCAGAAGATACCCCGACAAAGACGTTCAGATCGATGGATGCCCTGCTCCACCCACCCGAGCCGTTGTTCAACTCGGCGGTGAGCAGGCCGTGGTTATCGACACGGAGATTGCGCGAGCTACCGAAGAAATTTCCATAGGGCGCCCGGGTGTCGAATCTCCCATAGATATTCTCGAGATAGGGATTGAGGTCAAGCTCGTAGGGGTTCCAGGCAGAGCCATTCGGAGCCCGGACGTCTGCGGCGAGCCGGGAGCCGACGATGCGGATCCTGCGCGAGTTGAGGGTGAAGGCCATGTCGCTGAGATTGAGATGGAGAGACGGTCAACTTGTACACCGGTGGGGCCCTAGCTGACGAGGGGACCTGTGTTTATATGCTGAGCATTGCGCCTCGCATCTGTCTAGACCGGGTGCATGTACTTCTCATGCGCCGCATACTCTTCCGGCCTTGACACATCGCGCCGCCTCTGCACCCTCGCAGGATGCCACACGAGCTCACGAGCTCGCACTTCTATCAATGTCTTGCGCGGTAACCTTCGTCACGTACGTTAGGGATACGACACGAACCATTGAGTACTCACCGTCCTTGCAGCATCGCGCCGCCTCTCGCCCGACTCAGGGCGCCACACGAGCTCACGAGCTCGCGCTTCGACTGACGGCTTGCACGGCATCACTCGTCACGTACGTCAGTAAAACGACACGGACCATTGAGTACTTACCTTCTCGAGCCCGCAGGCGTGCCCTCATTACCCCTTCCGGCGCCCCACACAGCGACGTCCATCCATGTAGGTTTGCTGGTGTCCACTTCTATGCGAATAGCCGAACAGCATCAGGGCCTGCAGTCATTGATTGGGCGATACCGATCATGGTTGGGCTAGTGCGACCCAGTCGTGACCTGGTGAGTGACCACGTGTATCGTAGACGTCAACGCGAACAGCTTCGGCGAGAGTACTTTGTGTACAAGCGGGGACCTTTCAGCGGTACGGCAGGTGGTTCAGGACACGGCTTGGTGACAGGTGTATCTGAAAAGGTTTTTGGACCTTTCAGGCGACGTTCCGAATGGTCGTAAGTAACTGAACCGGTACGTACCTTTAGAAGGAAAGAAAGAGAGGGCGTCGGAGTTCTTGCAGTAAGTATCCCGTTGTTGTAGTGTGGTTTCGCAGAACAGCCGTCTCGTCTATGCGCGGCATCCCAAACACGTTAATACGGTCAACGATACATTTGATTCCTGCTGTGCGGCAACGAGGTTAACGTGTTCTGCCAGGCTGGTCGGAACTCGTCATAGATCATCAGCTTGATATTTTCATAAGGTAGGAGATAAATACTAGCTGAGCTCTAGTGGCCCTAATGAAAGCATGCCGATCTCTACGAACAAAGATCAACCTAGCAAGCCAGCGTCCGCGTTCAACGTCCGGCGGTCGCGGTCGGAGTGACAATGGTTCCCTTTTGCAGAGAGGCTGAAACCTCTTCGGGACTCTCCGGGAGGTCTCGAAGTCCCTCGTGGGAATGTCTGAGTTAGAATCGCCCTTACAAAGCCTTCCGTCGACACCCCTTCAAGGCTCTTCCCTGTAAACAGCGGGGAAACGTCAAACAAATATTCCACTGAATTATCAATCCATACTCCAATTTCTTGATTTCTCTGTTCACAGAAGGTAATACCGTATTTTCCTGCTCCCGCGCCTTCAGGCTTCAAGAACCGTTCGTGTCCCCGGCATCAGATGAGTCGGAGCCTTAGATATCTTGGAACTCAGAGGCTCTCGCGGGGGCAGCGCTCTTTACTTGGCGCAGAAACCTCACACCCGCGCAGACTCGGCATCTTTATATACTTACACAGTACGCTACAGTACTGCACTAACCGTACGTGAAAAACACGTCCCCGTATCGCAGAGGTGTGACTGAACTCCAGGAACAACATGTTCAGGCCGCCGGGAGCGCTACGCCCCACCGGCTAGTAGATCAGGGCCCCTCCAGTGCGGCGTGCGCCGGCGGCAGCCCGATCTTCATGTTTACGCCATACCGAAGTAACGGAAGTTGGTCTTGATCAATATCAGGGGCTCGCCGCTCCTCTGGTGATTTGCGATGCGCGCCATATGGCGGTAAGTACCAGATTATCCAGTTTCGGTTCTGCGCGACACTATATATAACCTTCGGAACTTGATGGATGACGCGGTACACTTAGCGGGTAGATCGGCCTTGAACTCTTCTCTTGCCTTGGTGAGCTCTCAGGCCCAGGGCGACGCAGGAGACAGCCTCAGCGTACGGAAGCTTTCCACGCTCAATAGCACCACTCGGCTCCTCTGGTCCGGATGGCTCGTCAAGAGTTCGCTGTACACAGAAGGATGAGGCCTTCGCCTTCGTGTAGAGCGGCGTTTGTCCACGCACTAGGTCTCCTGGCTATAGTCCAAGCCGTGCAGCTTTGCTGTGCTACAAGTTTGGGCGAACGCGGGTATACGGTCGGCGATATCAGCTGGTCTGCATGCTCCGGAGAAGACGTCGTCCCCGGGGCCGAGTGCGGCTACGCGATGTAGGTGTTTTCAAGCCGTTGATCTTCAGCCCCCTGAGAGTTAACAGGTACTACCAGAGTGCCGCTAGACTATTTCGACCCCGACGCAGGCGTAGCCAAGATTGCTCTCGGGCGATACAACGCGACCAGCCCCAATGGCAGGAAGGGGAGCGTCATCATTAACCCCGGTGGGCCAGGGAATCCCGGCGTGAGCTTGGCGACCTCCTCAGGTCCTGACATGCAACAACTGGTGAGTGACGCTCGTGGCGACTCTAACCAATATCTTATAACGGGACTGACTCCGAATCAGGTTGGGGACGAATACGACATTATCGGCTTTGACCCTCGCGGGATCGGTCAAACAGAGTAGGTCGTACTAAAGAATGTCGCGTTCGCGGGACTCACCGGGAGATACCACCAGGCCTTCAACTCAGTGCTTTTCCAGCCCCGAAGCTCGCCAGGTCTTCATCGTCAATACCGTGATAGACCGCGGATACGACGTTGCATCCCACGCTTGGGATCCGTCGAACCGGTACCATCTCGTCCAGACACAACGCGACGCGGATGCGTTAGCAAAAACGCAGTTTGCGATATGTGCGCAGACGATGGGGAACACTCTCCGGTACATGGGCACCAGCACTGTTGCACGCGATATCGACTTCATAACTACCCTCCTAGAAGGCAAGGATGCGTTAATGTATGCACCCTGAGTCGTCTGATTCTAGCCCGGTACGATGGTGTAGTTCTAAGCATATCTCGACAGTAACTTCTATGGCCTATCGTATGGCACTATTATAAGTCAATTTCTGGCTAACATGTGCGTCCCTCATACGCGTCACCCGTGCACAACATTAATCATACGCCAGGTTTCCGCACCGCGTGGGTCATATTGTCGCGGACGGCGTCCTCGATGCGGTCGCATGGACGAGTAAGTTGTCCGGCCGAGGTATATCCTCCGGGATGCAAGTTAACCGTTAGTTCAAAAGCTCAACCTTGGTACAAGTGGTATCGGAACTGGTTGATCGACACCGACGACGTCTACAAGCTGTTCATATCGGAGTGTACCAAGGTCCAACACAGCAGCCTTCTTATATTTTTCTTGTTAACCTCTCCCATAGGCTGGGCCAACAAAATGTGCGCTCGCGAAGCCAGATGAGGATGAACATGCCCTCCTCTCACGCTTGGAGACATTCGTCGATAGTCTTTACGACGCACCCTTGGCAGTCCCCAACGCGACACTGCCCGGCATGCTGACAAGCGGCCGAGCCCGCTGTGCGTTTTCTTCCGATTGTCTACCCTCGTAACTACTCAAACGGCCACCAGTGTTCCTAATGGGCACCCTCATCTCGCCCACCTCCTGGCCCTCCAGCGCGCAGATCCTCGCAGAAGCGCTCACAGGCAACGGCACGGCCCTGCTCAACGCCGTGAACGAGAAGGACCTGAAAGACCTCGAGCGCTCCGCGGTCTCGTGTAACGACAACCAGCCCTTTGCGCCCCCACAGCCAGGCGAGGTCGTCGACGAGCTGCTAGACGATACGGCGCGCGTCTCGCGCTTCACGTTCGCGGTCGCGACGGCGGAGCCGGACTCGGGGTGCCAGTTCTGGCCGGTCACGCCGCCGGAGCGGTTCGCGGGGCCGTGGAATGCGACGCTGAGGCATCCCATGCTTATTCTGAGCAACTCGGTGAGCTTGTTTGGCACCGTGCTTCCCGGAAGAACTTCATCTGCTCACGAACGATACCGCGACGATGGCCACCAGCTGGACCCCGCTACCCCCTTAAAGAGCGCACGGGCGGCCCAGCAGCGGCAAGGCGCATCGCAAGCAGGTTTACTGATTCAAGACGGGACTGGGGTACTTACTTTGCTTTTATGCACGCATCACCTGTCCGCGCTGCTGACCGGGACGTGTTCTGCTTCTAGCACACTACCCTCGCGCTTCCGTCCCTATGCAAGGCTCGCGCCGTGCGAGCGTACTTCGCGAACGGCACGCTCCCGGCTGAGGGGACGATCTGCCCCGTTGACGCGTCGCCCTTCCCGGAGAATGAAGGACCCGCCGCGCGGTCGGAGATGGTCCGAATCGTTTCGTTGGAAGATCGGGCGGCGTTCGAGAGCCTGCGGCGCCTAGCGGATACACTGTTGGGCTGAGGCCCAAGAGCGTGAATAGTAGCTGTGTTATTCGGCACTGATAAACACACTTTTATCATTCTCGTTCTGTTTGTAACGTGGTTGAAGCTGGGAGTATGTTGGCGAGCCGCGTGGCGGCCCAGTACCGTGTGATAGTCTTGCGCACCGACCGCGGTCCGGCGCTCGACCGATACTTGTCCGCAATTCCTCCGCGAAGCGCCTACTGGGCCCAGGCAAAGTTTGTCCCAATGGTGGTACGTCGACCGTCGAAGCCTTCGAGGGCCTCGACATGTTCTTGAGGACAGACTAGTCTCTTGCTTCCTCCCTGGATTTCTCCCACAGACCTACACCGCGACGGCCGTCTCATGCAGGTCGCCATTCCGACTCCTCCCCGTTCTGCGTCATAACTTCTGGGGTTGAAGGACGTCGGCACTGTGACTGCTTAACCAAACACTTGATTGACGTAACCGCGTTGAATACTGACGATGTCTTTTCCAAAACGCCCGCACCCATACGCCAGTATACGGACCGAAGACGTGTTTGACGGAAAGTCTGAAGAGGATATCCGCCGGGACGTCTATCTGCTCACCTACATACTCTCGGGGTGCAAGACGGGCGTCGCCAAGTCGACCAAGAACAAGTCCAGGCCAAACGTGCGCGAGCATCTAGAGTGGCTCCAGCGAATCGCCAAGATCCTCACCACCGATTGCGGCGCCGCGGACGCCACCGCTATCGCAGGCCACTTGGAAGGAGATCGCGTGGTTCTAGTTGCGTGCAACCGCGATCGGGGGCGCGAGGGCGCGCATGGCGCCAGTACAAGCCCGATTCTCGAAAAAGTTGTCCCGCAACCTGACGAGAAGGCTGCCACGCTGTTGATGAACTGCGACGAAGAGGAACTCGTCCCGTAAGCTCTTCGCCCTTCGGCGTCCTACCCACCCGTTCTAATATGTATCTGGACGCGACCAGAACCCGCGTCGATTTCGTGACGCACCTTCAGGATGTCGCCACAATTCTCCAGTACATGATCTGCCAGCCAACTGCTTCTCGGCCTTCCCATCTTGCACGGCTCGATCGCATAGCATTTCGCCGAACGTACGCGCAGTTACGGGCGCAGGTCGCGATCGCACACAACGTCTGGGGGAAATTCCCGACCACTTTCATTCGACGCATGTTTTCTTCGGGGAGAAGGCCGATCGCGCCTGCTCAGAGAGTCACACTACCTGATCCCATCCCAACGTCAGTGTCGGAGTCCTTGAAGCGCTATAACCTCGAACCATCCCGCCGAGGAGGCTATGAGTTCGTCGTTAGTTCGGATAATGTCTCCTCGTGGGCGTCTCTCCTTGATGAGTTGCTCGCCCCGTTGCGCGTTATGATGGAGCAAGAAACGGACGGAAGCTCAGGCGTTTCGTCGAGGCTAACCTCTCCATCGAAGGACCATCTAGACGAAGTTTCTGTCGCACTACGCCACCTTGACTTCATCTTGGAGTCGTCCCTCATTGAAGCTATCTGTTTCTTTCTGAGACGAGAAACGGAGTACGAAGATTGTCAGCGGGCTCGCCAAGAACGTTGGGGTAAGCCAACTTTGTGTATCTGCGTTTGGCCACAATCGATGGTTCAAACTTACTTCACAGAAACCACGCTGAAGAACACCCCTAGGTCGGTACAGGGTACGTGAAGGCGGCTACCAAGACAAGGGATTCAAATCTGCCTGAGTCTTCAGGATCTGATGAGTGCGCAGAGCAGAAAAGGGTCCCTCCAAGCACCCCTGCATCGACCACGCGGCTAGACCCTCATGGTAATGTACTGGCCTATACTTCATCTAGGCCATTTGACTTAAATCAAGCTGCTATGATACGTACCCGCAGCCGTTTTTCCACAGGAAACGTATGAGCAAACCGCAGGGCACGTCAGGCGGTACTTCAAGACCCTTGCAGGCTTCGCGACGTCGGTTTCGGCACTATCTGACTTCCAGATCCCATCGTACTGTCGAGCTGTGGACGTCTACAATCTGCAATGCCCACCAACAGTCAGCGTAGACCCCACATACGTGCGCAAGTTCATGGATACATACCTTCGGCGGCTCGCTCGCTCGTGCGAGGCGTCACGCCGCCCCAACGCAGCGCGTTTCGTCGAGAACGCCAGAGTCCTCCTCACCACGACTCTGCTCAACGGCAAGGGGGAGGTGGACCTCCACTCTATACGGGAACACGCATCCGTCCACCCAGAAGCCGCGCTCATGGCGTTGGCGCATTCCGCGCATCTCAACCACGACGCTGAACCGTGCAGGTTTGCCCAGGCCGAAAGCTTGTTCCTCGTACGCCTATAATCCCTATCACTTCATATCTCACCCTAAAATGAGACCCCGCGTGTCGCAGTCAGAGCCCGAGACGGAGCTCCTCATCGGCACGAACAGGCCCTGCTGTACCTGCTGCGCTCATCTCGCAACATCTCTCGCGACCGAGGGCGCTTCCTACACGCTTCCCGGGACCCACTCCACCGTCTCACCGTGGATTGCCCCTCCTATCGATGTGCCGGTCGCTTCGCTCGAGGACCTCCGCCGCGAGCTGCTCTCGATGCTCCACGTGGTCGCGTGCAAACATGATCCAGGGCTACTGTCGACGCGGTACCGGTCAATCACGGACGAGCCTGCGGAACCGGTGTACGTCGAGGAGGAGACGAGCATTGATTGGGCGACATGGGAAGCTACGTAAGTTCGCGCTCGCTATTCTGCGTGGCGAGGGGCTAATCGGGTTGAGGTCGGCAGGGTCAAGAAGTTGGGGCAGGTGGCGGTTTCGGCGGGTACGGAGAACGGACTGGAGGCGACGGGCACGATACACGACGAGTTCGAGTCTATCGGCTTGCTTACTGGGACTCCTGCCTGAACCCTCTAACGCCATCCAAGGAACTTATCGCCCCAACGAACATGTACTATTGATTCAAATCGTGTCGTGAGTCCCTGTCCGGTGTATATTTGGCGACGTTATCTATGTCAATGTTAGGCGATCCATCCGTAGGGTGCGGAGCTTATTTTGCAGCGCGCGCACGCAATCGGCCAAATTTTGTTAGATGAAGAGGTAAGTTGCAGGGTGGCTGCAGGTGGAAGTCGGCGTGGCATCTTGCCCGCGCTCTTCCTCTGGCGCGACGCCTTCTATTCTTCTACTTTCGCACGGCTAGAAACACTCTTCCCGTCGGCTTTGGGAACCCATGTGGCGACCCCGGCGGCTCCTTAATGATGTTCGTAGCTCGTTCCTGTGACTAAGGATCCGCTGCGGTACCCTGTTTCTGGCTTGTTCGAGGATGCATCTTCTCCAGGTTGGCCATGCATTTTTGTAGGAGGCGTGGAGCTCACCGGCGTCTCCTATAGTTGCTCAAGCTTCATTTTTCTGGCCCTCATCCCATTCTTACTGCAGGATGACACAAATCCACGTCAAATAAGCACTTCAATCGTGCGCCTATTCACAGCAGCCCATCTCCCAAGTCAAGTTTTCACCCACGGATGTATGTCCTCGGAAACTACCAGTCACCACGCCTCGGCACCGGTGGGAGTAACGTACACCTCGGCACCCTGCCAAGACAGACGAATTAAATCGTGCCTGACCATCATGACCGAAGAGTCCTGCGAATCCATATTGTAGGTGCCCCCCGTTCATGCCGCCCAGGACATGTGTTCACCAGCTTGACTATGTAGGCGACGATGGTGTACGCCCCTCTCAGGCCGACATCCAATACCTCCAGAGTCGTGGACAGCGTAGAGCAAGGATAGAGCAGGTACCTTCCCTACACGGAGAGACCTCGACGAAAGTCACGACCAGACAAACGACGCCGACGCAATGTTTGCCTCCGTCGCACACACCGGCTCCGAGCGAGTTCGGAGAACTCCGTTTGGGCGTGCCATATTTGCCGGCGCGGAGTCCTCACAGGTCCTCACCGTCGCCTCCCTCCCTACCATTATCCTGGTTTCCCTCCCCTGTTGCTCAGCAAAGAAGCGTCGGCTGAGACCGCGCGATACGGGTGGCGGTCGCGCGAGCGACTCGTACTGATACCACCCGAGTCCTTGGTGTCTCGCTTCCACGCAGGTACTCCTGGTCGCTGTACGCACCCATGGTGAGCATGCGGTCTGCCGACGCTCCGAGAACCGTACAACTCATGGCGAGAGGCACTACGACAGAATCCACCGAGCTGGTCCGTTGCCAAGAGCCTCTGGACGACCGCCGTGGCTGCTAGAAGGCGCGGCCGCTCGTTACCGAGAAAATGACTGAGAAATTTTGACGTCGATTGGTACCGCTCCCCGCCAATATTCTCAGTATATCGCGGCTATCTCGTGCGCCGGAATCCACGACTAGGGAGCCACTGTCGGACCTTGCCTTACTGAACTTTGCTACGTAACGCCATTGGATGCACACGTGTAGACGCCCTACACGCCGACGTGGTGGACGCTCCCGCGGGCCAACAGAGCTTGCACAGTATCGCTCGGACAGCTCGCAATAATTCGGCAATGCAAAGTCTGCGATTGGTCGTACCAAGGCCGTACAACTCGTGGCATCTACGAAGCCTGCCAGCGGTTGCATGATGAATTTCCTTAGAGAGGTTGCGAATGGATGGTCAGTATAAATACTCGCGAATGCTAACAGACCACCCTCAGAGCAATCTCCTCTACCCGCAGGTCATCTCTTCGGACGGGAACATCATGGTCTCCAAAATCCTTACTTCCTTCGTTTCCCTCGCGGCTGTTCTTCACGCAGTTAGCGGTGAGTGGACATGTTAATTGTACATTAACATCTCGTTACTGACGACGTCTACTGTAGGAAGCCCTGCTGGTGGTCAAGTCCGCTGTCCCGACGGCAAGAACGTCGCGAGCAACGCCGCCTGCTGTGCTCTCTTCCCCCTCCGCGACGACCTTCAGCGGAACCTCTTCGATGGTGGCAAGTGCAACGCCGAGGCTCACGAGTCGCTCCGCTTGACGTTCCACGACGCCATCGCATTCTCTCCCGCCCTCGAGGCTCAAGGCATATTCGGGTAAGCCAAGCACTCTGCTCAACCTAGCCACATCATTGCAGCAGCTGACGATATCCAACCGTGCAGTGGTGGAGGCGCGGATGGTTCGATCTCCATCTTCTCCCACATCGAGACCGGATTCCACCCGAACATCGGCCTCGACGAGGTTGTCGAGAAGCAGCGGCCGTTCCTCGAACGTCACAACATCGGTGTCGCAGACTTGTAAGACTCTCATTTACGATGCTGATGAACATCACTAAATTCCCCACAGTATCCAGTTCGCGGGAGCCCTCGGTGCATCTAACTGCGCCGGCGCTCCCCAGCTCAGCGCTTTCGTCGGCCGCAAGGACGCTACCCGCCCCGCTCCCGACGGCCTCGTCCCCGAGCCGTTCCACACCCCCGACCAGATCTTCGACCGTCTCGCCGACGCGTCCCAGGGGGAGTTCGACCCCATTCTCACCGTCTGGCTCCTCACCGCGCACACCGTCGCTGCTGCCAACGACGTTGACCCGACGATCCCGGGATCGCCGTTCGACTCGACGCCGAGCGAGTTCGACTCGCAGTTCTTCATCGAGACTACCCTCAAGGGTACACTCTTCCCTGGTGACGGTCCGAACAAGGGCGAGGTCAAGTCGCCGCTTCGGGGCGAATTCCGTCTCCAGTCGGACTTTGCGATCGCGCGGGACAGCCGTACGGCGTGCGAGTGGCAGTCGTTCATCAACAACCAGACGAAGGTGCAGCAGATGTTCCAGTTCGTGTTCCACGACCTGTCCATCATCGGCCAGAACATCGACGACCTCGTCGACTGCACGGAAGTGGCACGTACCTCTTCTCAGGGTGCGCAAAGCCCTCCCGCGTTAGCTAACTATGACATCTGTCCGTTCGCGTAGATCCCCATCCCGAGGCCTCTCACGACCAGGACCCACTTCCCGGCTGGTCTGACCATCCGCGACGTCGAGCAAGCTGTGAGTGCAGTCTATCCTTGAAATACTAATTACCCACACTAACACGCCCGTGTCCCACTACTACTAGTGCCAGGAGACGCCGTTCCCCACCCTCCCGACTGACCCTGGTCCGAAGACGGCTGTCCCCCGCGTGTAAGTGTAGCAGCTAAAAGGGCCCCGTGCTAGTTCTCTGACCATCGGCTCTTAACAGCATTCCTCGCCCCGTGAACTGAAGTATGTTTAGAGGACCTGTGAGAACATGGTCGTATTCGGGATGATTTAACATGCCATACGGTCCAACCCCCTTATTCCGATCCCGCCCTATAGGCGGCCGGCGTTTCTTTCGTTTCGCTCGTGATTGAATACTATGTGGTCTTGATGGTACTACTTGGCGAATACAGTTGTTGTTTGCAATCGGCGACTACTTCTAAGTAGGAATGCGCCACGTCCGAATATCCCGCGTCCCCTCTCCTTGAGAAGCTACCCCTGTCACCTGCCACGGTGCAAGGCACGCCACCCTTGTTGAACGAGTTTATCGTCGACAGACTGTTGTTCTTACGTGTTGTAGGTCCCTGGTGACGGATAAACAGCCACATCTGTAAACAGACGCAATCGTACTCTGATACTAATGCCGTGAGCAGGTCGTAAACTGTGTGCACATATGACGAGTTGATCTACAGCCTTGAGGCTAGTGGCCGCTTCATTCGCTTTGACCCCATTCGACTTGTAGCGGCGCGCTGGGAAACTCTAAGCGGAACAACGCAATGCTATGCCCCGGAGGATATGCCACCTGGGGTTTGTGTACTACTCGGTACGGTAGGCTGCGGCGTTTCCGTTTCGACTTGCATTCTTCCGAAACCCTTGCTTAGTTCCTAAACGTGGCCGTGAGGTGTAAGAATACGTCGAGAGAACCACTCGCTTTCCTTGCGGGTACTCATAACATCGGGTGCCGTGACGATTGCTCACGAACGGCGTTCGCCTCTGTTTGCATAGCGTATGAGAGGTGGCAACCGCATAACACCGCACAGCAGAAGCAACATAGATCCAGAGAATAAACAACAGGTATAATAGTACACAGTCCACATCAGTTCTAGAACAGCGTGGGTAAGTGGAACGTATCCCATCGTGTGATGATTATTACTCACTTCTGGTATCCTGAAGATAGTGATTTCCTGACATAATGTGTTTGTTGAGACAGTACTGAACCCCCCACCCATACAAATACTCACCTGCTGTTTGAAATACCTCCGGTTCTCCTCGTCGATGAGAACGAGGTTGAGGTAGTACCGCGTGCTGAACTTCTTGTTGACGTCTCGGAAAGTCGGGGTGAGGTCGAAGCCACCCAAGAATAACCGTATTGGGATCGTCTCCCCTCGTACGGGGGCACCGTCCATGATCTCGAACTTCGTAATTGTCTCGGACTCGTTGTATTGGTTCGGCGGCGCCCCCGTTGTCTCCCGCCGAATGATAGACAGCTCCATATGTTTGATCTTGATGCGTACAAGCAAGAAGTAAATCTTGCCCACGATGACGTCCTTCAGGTGATACCTGGTGCCATCCGGTCAATAACAGACACTAGAAGAATGGATGCCATGGATACTACAACACTCACTTGGACTTGTTGTACTCGAATTCAATGTGCAAGCAATCCTCAATACCAACTTCCATCTTGATCGAGTTGTTGCTGTCTGGGGGCATGCGGTATGAGTGCACCCAGAGGTCCTTCTCCTTTGTAACATCCGCTATCCGTCTTGAAATAGTAACCTTGATAAGGTACCTGTACCCGTACCCAACGTGTTAGCATTGAAATGCCTCAGCCCCAATGAGCTTAGACGCGTACCTTAGCTTGACGTTGATGCCTTGGTAACTCTCATACTGTTTCTCCACATTCTTGAACCCGAACTCGAATGTCTGTGCTTGTCGCATCTCCCCTGGTGCTGCTAGCTCTTGTGATAGCGACAAGAACTCATGGTGGTGACCGCGGTCGTAGAAGAGCTCTGTATATGCAAGAAATGAGCGCGACGTACACCATTGCGGTACGCAGACTCACCAATGCTGCCGATAAACTCGACTTTGATGCCCTCGTGCGCCAATTTCTTCCCGTCTCGGACGCGCACGGTGACCTATGATAGGTCTTAACTCGGAAGAACTTCTACTCTCCACCCTACCACGAATACAGGTGCACGCGGAACGTACCTGGCCTGTTACAGACTCTCCATCATAGTACACCGGGCATGAGATGGTCTTATCCTTCTCCGCCTTCATCTCGACCTTTTTCCGGTCATCCTCGCCTTCAAGCTTGATGTCGACATCGACCGGAGACGCAAAAAAATACGCAGCCATGATGACGGAAAGCGAGAGAGACTGGGGCGCGCAGCTGCCGCGGATACTGACCGAGACTGAGTCGCTACTGTGGGCGCGGACCGGGGAGTAGACGCCCATTCCGGCAACTTCCACGAGACTACTGAACGCCAAGTTCAACGCCGGCGTGGCAACTTGACTCAAACTCGGCCTCATGCTAAACATTAATTGAAACCTCTCCTCAATAATTGTCACCCCTGACTCCCAGAGATTTTTCAAATACTCGGATGACTCAAGAGACGAAGGGAGAAACAAGGTGTGAGGTGCTCAAGTGTTATTTTCGAGGGCTTTCAGGGTGTCAACTACTGGTCAATGTTCCGAATTTATCATTCTTCAATCTCAACAAAGACATAGCATTGTCCATTCAAAAACTTCAAGTACGCCCTTTATACTGGGAAGGGGCACATGGGAACGCGTCCACCATCTACTTGCAGTTCTTGACGACGCCTTCGCCCGACTGCGCAGCCAGACCAAGCTGGGTCAAAGCCTTGTTCACCCCGGCAGTGGTGTCGGCGTCGCTCCTATAATATAGCCATTTAAATTTTGTCAGTAGATTTTTCTATTCACCATTATAGGGCACTCACGAGGAAATGCCGGTCAGAGCGTCGTGGGCAGCGGTCAAGTTGCCCTGCACCTGGTCACGAGCGTCGGCCGGAGCCGTCTGGCCCGAGAAGAGAGCCTTGGCAATAACTCCAATGGCTCCTCCAGCACCGGAAACGGCGGTCTGGGCAGCCTGAACACCGGAAGCTGCGTCGGGGTCGCTATAGACCAGGAATGCTCAGCGACAGGCCCAGCAGCAAAGACCGGAGGTTACACTTACGACGCAGCCTTAGTAGCCAGGGACTTAAGCGTCCCCTGCATGGCGGCGAGGTCGGCGACAATGCTGAGGCGGTCGAGGTTGCACTGCAGGTCCCCGACCTGGCGCGCCGCAATGCTATAAGCGGGGGCTAATTTGAATGGTAACTGGTCATCAACTGGCAACAGTGCGCTCTATATCACCGCACGTACCGGCCGAAATTTGCGAACCCGCGAGGAGGGACGAGAAAGCAATGATCAAGGCAAAGAACTGCATCGTGTTTATCGCTGAAGTTGAAGTTGAAGCAAAAGTAAGTCAAGGTGAATGAGGCTTGCTCTGTAGGAGACGTTCGAAGGACAGCACCGGGCTGAGTGCACTCTCGTTCAGACGCACCACCCTCTTATACCTCCTGCGCGACTGCGGACGCACCCATGAAAACCTTTGCTGGCTAACAACGCCGTCAGTGCACATGCTCGACGGTGAGCGGGCTCCCCTGACGCCCCCAACAGCGCCGGCAGGCATTCTAGCGGGTGCAGTCTTCCATGACACCTCCGTCGCAGACTGACGCGGGCATGATAGAAGCTCTGCCAGCAATGCCCGCCCCGTGAGAGAGGTACGGGTGTTGTAGTGCGCGGATGGTTGGGGGAGACATGTACTGATACATACCCGGCCAAGAGTTCGAGAGCCGGCTATTCGTGCCACACAATTTGACCGGTACTCGGAGAAGCCTTGAGAAGCATTAGAGAGGAGGTCGCCGCTGACACCGAGACGTCATTGGTCCATAGCTTTCCCTGGATACATGATGATGCGGACGCCAAGCGTCCCGGAATACCCGTCCTGCGAAGACGAGGCGGACGGTCAGTTGACACGGCTGTTTCTGGTGGCACGATGAGCGGAGGTCTATGGGGACGGGTTGCTTGCCGAAGCAGGAGGCCCGCTTCTTCGAAGCAAATGCTGTGCAAACATTCCTAGTAGGTGAGGTTGAGGCACGTACATCACGTAGATCCGCATGGTAAAGGTCTCCTACAACATACCCGTATGCGGGCCCTGGCCAGTATGGCAAACGACGGGCATGTTTCTCGAATGCAACGGGTTGTACTGGACCAGTAGAGGATTCTCGGACCCCATGATCCCGGGCATTTCGGCGCTTCTGATTCTCTACGGCTAAACGTGACTCTTGCAGGGTAAGGTTAGTTGAAATGGACAAGCAGCTGTAACTGTTTAACCTTGACCGAATGGCTTGCGATGGTTTGTTAGACAGTGAAAATATGATAAACGATAAATAGTTCGTTCCCGACGATGGTATAGAGCACTACGGACTAGGACGATCGATGATATCGTTTCAGGGAGTGCTGCGTAGCCGCACATACTACTAAGGTGGTTCAACCGGAGGGCTGACCAAATAGTTGATACACGGTGATCTTACAGCCATACACTACACTACCAGGAATAGTTCACACCCAGGACTGAAGTCAAAAGTCAGTCAGGACGGCGCCCCTTGTGAGCGGACCTGTGCCACACCCACAGCGGGCAGCCATCCCCCACGTACATCTAATAAGCTCCCCTGACCTCACACCGCGTTGTCATTGAACGCGCTATACCTCGCCCCATCAACTGCATCCCTCTGCGGCGATACCTTCGTCCACTCACGGCCCAGCTGCACCAGCACGCTGTCGCGCGCAAACGCGGTGCGCCGCGACGCAGACACGGACCGCTGCGGTGCGCTCCCGACGCTTTTCACGCGCATGAGCTTGCCCTGCGCAGAGCCCCTGCGAATCATCGCCGAGCGCACCTCCGCCTCGCTGATGCCGCTGCCGCTGCCAGAAGTCGCCGACTGGGTGGGCTCCACCCCTGCTTCGACCGCCGCACTCAGAACGAGCGGGGGCGGGCGCCGCTTGCCAGCGGCGGGCGTCGAGCGCGAGCGCTTCGGCCACCGGGCGGTGGTGTGGGGCGGGGAGAGCGGTGTCGGGAGGGACTGGGTCGCCTCCTGCTCGGTGATCGTCCGTGCAGACGGCGACCATACCTTCTCTGCATTGCCGCTGTACATTGGAGTGCTTAACTCAGAAACGTTGTCCGGTACATTCATGGGCGGTACTGGCTTGCGGTTGAGGGAGGGTGCGCGGCTCATCTGGGCGACCTGAGCGGCGCCTGCGGGCATGGGCTCGTCCTCCTCGATGATGAACTCCGTGAGGGGCACCTGTTGCGAGAGCGTGCTGCGCGGGCGCGGCCCCGGCGTGGGGCGCACAGGGATGCCGGGGAACTGCGAAGCGATCGCCTGCACGTCCGACGCAGTCGTGCTCGACGACAGCCCACGGTCGCGGCGGGTCAATCCCCCGTAGTGTGGTGACAGCGCAGACTGCGGTACGTTGAAGGTTGCGGCGGTACTGGGAGAGCCGATTGCGACGAAGTCCATCGTGCTCGGCGGGCGGCTTCCGTAGGTGAGCGTGCTGTTGCGAGGGTCATAGCTCGTCATCGTCATGCGAGGGTTGTAGCTTTGCCATGTGTCGCGTGGGTTGTAGCTTTGCATCGTGTCGCGAGGGTTGTAGCTGGGGACATAGCTCTGCATCGTGTCGCGCGGATTGTAGCTGGGTACGTAGCTCTGCATCGTGTCACGCGGATTAGAGCTTTCGGTGCTGGTGGGGAGCGGGAAGCCAACGCCGCTGTCACGCGGGTTGTACGAGGCAACGTTGGGAACTATCACAGTCTTCTCTCTCCTCGCACTTGCCGGGCGGTCATAAAGGCTCTTCGAACGCGAGTGGTGGCTAGTCATGGACTCACGCACCGGCGCCGGTACAGGGGGAATAGCGGATGTGCGGTCGTATATGGGAAAACGAGTGAACGAGGCCGAGACATGGCCCACAGCGCGCGGCTCAGCTTCCTCGAAGTTGCCCGGGAGTGAGCGTGCACGCGCATGAGGGTCCCGGAATGGGTCCGTCATGAGGTCGAGGAAGTCGAGGTCCGAGAGTCGGCGCAGTTGCAGGATGGGCAGACGGTCGTGGCGCATATGCACTGTGACGCGCTCCTTCACGGGTCGGGGGAACGCAGGCTGAGGGCGGGGACGAGCAGGGGGTAGGAACTCGTCCGCGACAACGTTTTCTTCGTCCTGCCGAACGTCGGCCTCGTTCTCCTCGATGAGCTCCTCGTTGGCTATGGGCCATGAATTGCGCTTCGACGAGCCAAAAGAGGACGTGGAATCACGAATGCTCGAGCCCTTGCTCTTACGGCCGCTCCAGCGGAAGGAGGGGCGGCTAGCGAGCTTGAACGTGAGACTCCCAGACTTGCGCGTCTTGAGAATGCCCGGGGTCACACGCTCTTCCTCCCCGATAAGGCCGCCTGTAGGGGGCTTGCGCTGATCACGTCGCATCCACGACGGGTCGCCGAGTTTGATCACGGATTCACGCTTCTCAGCGAACGGGTTCTCGGCGTCGAAATCGTGGCCACCGACGTGCCGGAAGGTGCTGAAGCGCGGATTCTGGATGAGAGCGCGGAGGTTGGACTTGCGCTTCCGCCGAATCTCGCTCGGACTGTACATCTGGAAGTCCTCAACTGTGTCGACGCTGCACACAAGTTAGCCCAGGATCTGACGACACCAACGGATCGACTTGCCCTTTGACGATGCCAATCACCAGGCATGCATGCCCAAGGAACCGGAGGAGCCGGCGCGTGAACGCAACGCCGAACCCGCCCTGCGCGAATCCGATAACAGTCTCGACCGCACCCAACTTCATCCCTGCCACAATCCAGCCAAGCCCGCGGAAGAGGTGCGCCTCCATCTCCTTCTTTTCCCGGTCGGTTGTCTCGATATTGCGCTGGTGAGAGAAGGCCTTGACAAGGCGATAGAACGCGATACAAAAGTTCAGCGCCTGAAAGGCAGTGAGGAGAATGAGCGTAACGCTGCTAAGGAACATCTCTGTCGTGGGATTGGTGAATCCGACGCCAAGTATGAGAGGGACACCGTTCTGGCCACCGAAGCTTCCTAGAGATTGTTGTCTCAGCAACGCAAAGGATCCGAGTGTCAAAGAGACTTACGGTAACTGATCCCGATGAAGGAGCCGAGCTCGTTCAGCACAATGATGAGGGGAATGAAGGCGAGGAGAACATATTTTGCGAGTTGCTGGAACCTGACAGGGAGAGAGGGCACGAGCTCGGTCGATGTTAGGAGGTACAAAAAGAGGGTGTACAGAAAGAGGGGGATGAACGAGCCAACACCTGAGCAGCTATCAGACGCAGAATTGTGCCAGGGACAATGTTCCTCACCGATGAAGACGTCGAGTGACTTGAAAGAGTCCAATGACGATCCGATGGTAGGGAGCGTGTGCGTGAGGAGGTCGAGCACTGCTAGAACGAAGTATGCGCAGATTTCGGAAGCGAGGAACACATGCTTCCTAGCACGCAAAACGGATTAGTCCCTGGGATACACGTTGAAGTTATGCGAGGCTAGATAGCTGGGGGAACGAGATACGCAGGCAGGAACCCCAAGATTCAATGGCACGACTGCGGCCTTACCCCTGGTCACCCAAGTCGCTCGCGTTCAAAGACGTTCGTGGCGGCTTAAAGCATCGACTGAAGTGGCATACAAGCAACAGTGAAAGCACTGGTGCGCACCGTATAGCTCTCACAGCACTTACCCGCCCCTTTCCATTCACATAGACCAGCCTTGCCACCACAACATTCTATCATGCACTTCCGCTCTTGTCGAAGGATTTGACAAGTCCTCCCATGCCCAAACACGAAGGAGTACTCACTTATCTGCGGAAGCACGTTTCGTCCATAGCAGTACGCACGCAAAGATGATCTCAATGCCCGGAGGAAGCAGAAGAATACCAGCTTCGAGCCTGGTCAGGGATTGGCAGCGGAGGATCGGAGCGACAGAGAGACAGATTTCGACCATTTAACCAGTTGAGTTTGTAGTGCGAGATTCAAGCAAAGAGCATTTCAAGAGAACCCGAGCCAGCAGAAAGACGAGTACGACGCCGAGAAAGAAAGGAACGGAATGCAGACTTGCTGCGGGGAGAAAGGGCGACGCCTGCACCGAGGGAGAAGGAGGAAGAGCGATGGACGCGGCTGGCCGTTGCACGGGGGATGGCACCGAAGGTGGCGGGATCAGTCGAGCTCAATATTGACCGGCATTTCGGTTAGGCACTTTCCATGTTGATGGGAGAACAAACGGTAGCACGACGATGGCAACACCCCAGGCCGTGCCCGTAGATGGTGACGCCGAGGCACCGGTCGTCCTGGTAATTTGCCGCGCTTGCCTCTTTCATCCTTCGAGAAGCTGGCGGTAGCGGTCTGGGGACTTCGTTTGCACTCTGGGGTCGCAGCCCATGTCGATTTTTCTGCTGTCCGTCAAGCAGGGCAGCGGCAGAACAGGACAGACGTGTTACGGAAGATGGGCTCGAAGGGGGGAAATTCCGCACCGCTCACTGGAGACGGATCATGGGAGATCGGGAGGCGTGACGGTCTAGCACAGATTGTCACACTTTGTATCATTTGTATCAACGCTGTGACTGCGTCGCGGCTGGTGGCTCTTGCTCCGACGTCATGGCCTTCGACTTGCATTCGCACAAAACTCAGCTCGTCTTGACCGCGCTCGCTGCTTCTGCCGCCACGGCTGGTTTATTCTCTGCGTATCAGCAGCACGTAAAGCGACAGAAACGGAGAGACCTCGATCAGGACGTTCTACGGTCCGTGACAGCGGCACTTGGCAAGAGGAAAGAGTCTGGGGTTGGCGGCGATGACGAGCGCCATGAGATCCATATAGGCGACAGCTCAAACAACGCGCGCGGGGTACCGTTGGAGTACGACGAGGAACTCATTCGTGAGCAGCTTGCACGGAATTATGCATTCTTCGGTGAGGAAGGCATGGCAAAGATCAGGAAGGGCTCGGTTGTCGTGGTTGGATGTGGCGGCGTAGGAAGTTGGGCCGCAGTCATGCTCGCCAGATCGTACGCTACCATCTGCCCCTTGTGCATCTTTTGCGAACTAACGTCCAATGTCACGTAGCGGCGTGTCGAAGATCCGTTTGGTCGACTTTGATCAAGTAACTCTGTCGTCTCTCAACAGACATGCCACGGCTACGCTGTCTGATGTTGGTACTCCCAAAGTGAAGTGTATCGAGCGTGTTTTGAAGCAGATCTCGCGCGTAGTCGAAGTCGACGCCCGTATCGACATCTGGCGGAAGGAGTCCGGCGGCGACCTCCTCGAGGGGGCGGACTGGGTGATCGGTACCTCGCTTTTTGTTTCGTATCATCTCCGGTCCCGCTGAGGTGCTTTCTCCAGATGCGATTGACAACATCACCACCAAGGTCGACCTGCTGAAGTACTGCCATCAAAACAACATCAAGGTGCGTCAATTCCGCATTCACCGCATTCACCGCGTTTAACGCATATGCTGATACGGAAGTGCCTCCCTCCAAGGTGTTTTCCTCCATGGGCGCCGGCGCAAAATGTGACCCCACGCGAATCCAAATCAGCGACATCTCGTACACGATGTATGACCCCCTCGCGCGGGCAGTTCGCCGCCGTCTACGTCTCGAAGGCATCGCATCCGGGATCCCCGTGACATATTCGACCGAGGTCCCTGGGGAGGTTAAACTCCTTCCCCTCCCCGAGGAGGAATTCCAGAAGGGCAACGTCAAGGAACTCGGCGTGTTTGACGACTTCCGCGTCCGCATTTTGCCTGTGCTCGGTACGATCTTTGTGCAGACATCCAAGAATCCCGCATATACTAACCTACACACGAACGCGGAAAGGTCCTTTGCCAGCCATATTCGGGCTCAATATTGCCACCTACATTCTATGTGAGCTCTCCGGCAAGCCGATTCATAACCCTCTACCCGTCCAGGGACGCAAGAAATTCAATGAGCGACTTTACCGCGACCTGCACAAGCGAGAAGAGAAGTTCCTGGGGCACCAGATCAAGTAAGCGCCTCTCGTATCCCGCTGATAATCCTAGTGGCTGACAGCCGCCATGTAGCAAACTGCCTCTCGATGACAACGACGCCGGGCTTGTGTTCGATGATCTATATCGTGGACGGTCCGCCCGTCCTCCATACGCTGTCCCTGAACGTCCGGCGCTAGTGCGCTGGGATCCGTCAGAACCCCTGTCGCTGCTCAACTGCGTCGCTTTTGAGTTTGCGGATGCAGAGAAACATCTCAAGGAGGTTTTACTTGAGAAGAAGTGCCCCGAAGAGGTATGGGGCGAAGCAGTCGCAGAAGTGGTGCGCAGGAGAAGGGAGGAGGCCAGGAAGGTGGTCGAGTGGGTGATGTGATAAACTTCTCGTTTCTTTCGCACTATTGGAGGGAAAGATCGATCCAGACTTGAAAACCGCTGGTATCGTGGACTTGAAGACTCTTGAGTGGGCGGCCCGATAAAGTTATTAGCATCTAGCGATGCTGATAGCTGCAAGAGCAAATAAGTACATGAAAACGGGCCGCGAGAGGCCGTCTACAGTCCACCGAACGAGTCCTGTCTCAACATCAAAATTAAAAGGATACATGTCTGAACCTGAGCGGACGCAGGCGGACGTTCGTTTCTGATCCTGGGGTGCGCCTGAATCAGCGCGCCCTGATCCCATCCTTCACGGCGATGCCCCGTATATCAAACATCAACCGCGCGCATACGGCGCGACTTCGAATTATAACCACATTGCCCTTCCATTACATTCCTAACCCTAGTAAGTAAAGAAACATGCAGAGAAGACGACCCAGCGGCGGTGGACCATGTGAACAAGGGAGCGTGATGGCATCGTCGCCCCGCTCGCTCGAGATCCCCGTACCGTTGTGTCCATCTCCCCCAACACGCGATTAACTCACAAACCCGATATCTACAGTCAACTTCGTTTCCTGCCGCGGTCCCTGTGAGCCCACTCTCACGGGCAGAACGTGACGGTGTAGTCAGCCTGGAGGCCTGAGTCGCACGTCCAGAGCGCGGTTCCGCTGCTCTCGTCGTACGCGTACGCGTACGAGTTCGGGCAGTTGCCCTCTGCAGCAAGCAACGGCAATCAGCGCCCATCTCTCGCATGGCCAGATCGAACATCGCCACGGGCGGGACGTACTGAAGTAGGAGTAGTAGGCGACACCCGAGGGCGGGCACGTCGCTGCGGTGTTGTGCGAGCCCGTGCAGCAGTTCGGGCTGTTGGCTGCGCGCGACGGAAAAGGGAATCAGTGGCCGTGCCTGGAGTGGGACGAGGCGGGTGGAGCTCACCGTTGTCGCCGAGGCCGGCCACGCACGCGCTCTTGCAGCCCACGGGGAAGCCGACCGAGTCGTAGGGGCCCTTGAGCTCCGACGGGCCTAGATAGAAGAGAGTCAGCCACGCCGGAGTGGTCCCGTATAATAGCGCGGGTAACAGAGAGTGCAAGCCGGCCAGTACTCACAGTTGGGGCCGAGGTCAACGGGGCAGTCCGCGACATGACAGCCCTTGTTGTTGCTGATCCGCACGGGCAGGTTGTAGCCATCGACGAGAGAGACTGGAGGGGCACGTCAGCTGACGGTCGGATCTTGCCGGGCAGAAGGATGCAGCTATGATGAGATGCGTACCATCATACCAGTCTGCGCCGCCGGAGGCGGAGAGCGTGAACTCCGCAACGGTGGCCGGAGGAACACCCTGGAATTTTGGAAAGCATTTCGACGATGTTTAGTGGATGAGAGGTGCACGAGTATGAAGCCGACGTACGGTGCCGGTATGACGATCACACTCCAGACCGCCGTTGCATCCTCCGTCGAGGCAGGAGTTAGGGCCTGGGTTCACGCTGAAGTCGCAGTCGCGACGCGCCTATGAACGATAGAGCAGGAGGATCAGACGGTAATGCTCAACGTGAGCCCAGGCGAAAGGACGGGCAACATACCCAGATACGCCCAGCCTTCCAGTCGTTCGGAACGTAGAAGGAAACCGCCTGGTAGGCGCCTTGTGCCCAACTACGACCACGGTGTCAACATTTCTGAGCAAAAGGTCGAGGCATTGGGTGAATAGTCCTTACCCAGTAGATTGGTCGGGAACCGCGCTACCGACGTTCAAATCGGTGAAAAGCTACGAAAAGGCGTGTCAATGCACCCCTTTGCTAGAGAGCGGCGACAAAGCATACCGCAGGCCTACAAACAAAACATAGTTAAGTGGTTGTACGCCTGAACGAGAATAGCGACGTACCAGATCGTGAAGGGGCAGTTGTTGTAAACCGTGAAGGTACGGGCAGACGCCTTCGTGACGGCGAACGCAAGTGCGACGGAAGCAACAAAGCCCTTCATGTTGTCAGGTGGGGGGTGAGAGGGTGAAGGGTAGTAAGAGAGGAACCGGTATGTTCACTGAAGACAAACCCGTTCATCCTAAGTTTCTTTTATACCCGACAGCCCGCCAATTCCCGACTAGAGAAGGACCGCCGCGGACCACTCGAAGGGCTTCCGGCGGGCGCATCCTGACGTCCGAAATCAAGGCACAGGTAGACTGTGGTCTTCGAATCAAGCACGGCCGACCTAGAGCGGCAGCTGACGTATCGTTGTACGGCCGCGTATCCATCCCATGGTCTGCCATGGCCCAGGAAAATCCATTGAGCAGCGTCATGCACTCAGAAAGCGGAAATGTGCGCCGGGCGCTGTTCGACAGATGCGCCGTCGTACGAACGCTGCGCGGACAAGAAAATCTGAACACAAGATCGTCAGCAGTGTGATGCCTTGAAGTCGCTAGGGTGCGGACTCACAGCGACTCACATGGTGCGGACGCGCTAGTCAGAAGACAGAAGGTCCGCCGTCGAATCGCGGCCTTGGGCGAATACAGCGCCTGCCATATCGGGCGCCGCGGCACCGCAATGGTAACCGCAAGCGCCGTCCGCCGACGATCTGCGTCTGGATCAGAGTCGGAGGTTCTGATGTGCGACGCCTCCCTCCCATGCCGGCCCGCCGTTCTGCGTGCGTGCTGCAACCGGTACTTGCTTGTGTTGGCCCATGTGCACGCATCCGCGTCGATAGCGGCTTCACAGGTATTGCACGGCGCGCCGCGCAGCAGCGACTTATCGTGAGCCCAGAAACAGAAACTTGAGCATGGAGGTTCACGCGGCCGTATGAAGCTGCTCACCTTGCAGATGATCCGAAAACTAACCGTTGGTTGGGCATGGTGACAAGCAACAACAGGACGAATCTCGTCCTCTAGGACCGAGACCGCTAGGGTCCCGCTGATCGACGTGCCTGGGGATGAAAGGTTGTTTCGTTAACGACGAGTCTCGGTCGACCGGAGAAAGGCGGAGAACCAGTAAATACCTGAAGAAGCCCCATTGGCATGGCTCACGAACGTGGTGAGTTGTGGTGACCGGCCAGGGCACGGAATCCTGGTAGGCACAACGATCGACCGTTGATTGACGAAAGTCTAAAGCGGGGCACTCCACTGCGCCGCAAGAATGTAGAAACGCTATGGGCGCTGCCGCAGCAGTACGACGCCGAGAGCTTGAGCACATACGCATGCGGAATCATGGGATACCTCTGAGCGAAGCGACAAGCCCTTCACATCTCAAGACAGCCTGATAATGAGAGCTCGTCGGTCTCAGTTCAAGGGTTGCGATAGCATTATCGTGCATTATACCACATGGGTTGACGGAGAGAAGGGAGAGGGGCAACGTGCTCTGCATATCAGTTAGCCAACTCCATAACAGTCAGTCAACTGCCCCGCCCATCTTGATCTGTGTGAAAACAGACCTTCAAAACGCATCGGCGGGCATTAGTCCGAGATTTGCTTGACGTCCTGTCGCGCTTTGAAATAGAGGTGTACACAAAATATTACTCTTCTAGTTCTTCGACATCTGCTCCAGGAGGTGCTCGGGCCATTGAAATGGATTGGCTTCTGTCAGCTCACTAGCATAGAGTCCACCGGCAGGTGTCGATAGCAGCGCAAGCGTGCGCGGCGGTGATATCTGCATCGTCCAAAAATACTGCTGACCAGCCGCATGATAGCCCAGGATAGCCCAAATGCCCGCCTGTTCTTGATGATCAGCATCAAAGTGAGCGCGGCACGGTCACCGGACGTCATAGAGGACGGGCCTCTCCTATTAGGCCTCTGGTCAGCAAAACCCAAGACCTACCACGGTATTATATAGTATGGTGGCCGCCTACCATATGCATCTTACGCTATTTCGATTCGTGTAGCGTGCGGCCCTTCAATAAAGGCGCATGACGCGGTCAACACAGGAATTATAGGCTGCTATTCCTCTTTCAAAGCCTCCCTCCGGATGTGATCAAGGACCTTCAGTTTGTGCGCGGCTCCCAAACGTTCGCGTTCAAGGTAGTTGTGCCAAGTATCTGGGCGTGAGTCTATGAAAACCGTGATTCTTGACCACCGGCTCACTTCCAGGCTTTACCTCCATGAAACCGGAACAGACGCACACAGGTCCGAGAGAAGGAGGTCAGCAGGACACGGACAAGAGCGTTCAATGGACATGGTGGTGGTACCGGGACAAGGCGCGTCAGTAAAGCCGGTAAGCAAGGTCAGTAACAGACATTAGTCCGGCTACCTTCCCGGCCGAGCCGGTCATTTACTCGACCTCAAGTGATCGGAGTCTGGGGTAATCAGCCACCCCACAGTGACCCCACTCTCGAGCACCCCTGGAGGCGGACAGCTTTATTCGTTCCTGCCAACACCCCTGGAGAACGAGACATACACCATGGCCTCCACAGAGCTCGGTAGGTTCCCCACACCCCGCACCAAGTCGCCGACAATGTCTTAATGCTACCACTCCCAATGGCAGACTTCACGACACCGACCTTGTTCGATGTCAAAGGCAAAGTTGGTGAGTGTCCGAGCGTCGTGTGCCCCTGTGTATGTTGCGTGGGCCATGCTGAGGGAGCCTTCCGAAAGCCGTGGTGACGGGAGGAGGTTCCGGGATCGGCAGCATGATCGCCTCTGCGTATGTTCAGAACGGCGCCAAAGTATACATTGCATCCCGCAAGGAGAAGCAGCTCAAGGAGGTGAGTACTGGAGTCGTCAGCGCAAGCCCCCAACCAGCGCATCCACGCGCTCACACGGATCCCATGTCCCCGAAAACAGGTATCTGAGGCCCTTACGAAGAAGGGCCCCGGGAGCTGCCACTACATTGTCGCGGACATCAGCGTGCGTGCGTCTCTCGCTCCGAGCACCTTCCCGAGCGGTCGTGAGATCCATGCGGAGGCTCTCGTTCGGCACCGCTCCGACGCGCGAACAATGGAGGCTCACCTAGTGTATAATTGCGTAGACTAAGGCTGGCTGTGACGCGTTGGTAAATGGGATCAAGGAGCGCGAGTCGAAGATCCACATCCTCGTCAACAACTCTGGCGCATCGTGGGGCGCGCCATTCGACAAGTTAGCTGAGGGACCTCGATGTACGGTGCCGTTTGTGATGCTAACGTAGACTTTGCAGCGTACCTGAGAAGGATGGTTGGGACAAGATTCTTTCCCTTAACGTCAAGAGCGTATTCTATAGTGCGTACCATATTGCAACTCTCCGGACCCGGGCTTATACTTGCGCGTCGTCCCAGTGACTGCCGCGTATGACCTATGAATACGTCCGCGTTGCTTGCAACCTAACTCATCTTTTAGCCTCGCTCCTCTCCTCGCCAAGGATGCAAACAGCTTTGACCCAGGACGCGTCATTAACATCTCATCTGTCGCCGGCTTCATAACCACGGCCCAGGGATCCAAACTCTCTGGGGCTGACCACGGTCTCTGGAGCTGTGAGCCTTATTTTACTTCCCTGCCCTGCGCGTTTTCTCGACCGTGTGCTCACTCACCCGCGCATATGTCAGACGGGACGAGCAAGGCGGCTGTGAACCACCTAACCATCCTTCTCGCGACAACGCTCGCACCGAAATTCATCACGTACGTCCGAGCGTGCCATCTTCGTAGCCCGTACTGACCATGTGATTTACTTCAACAGTGTCAATGCTATCCTCCCAGGGTGAGTATACTGTGTACGAGGCGATGCCAATCGGGTTGCTTACAACGGTATCGTGTTGTAGTGTATTCCCCTCTAAGATGACAGCATTTGGCATCAAGCAGTTCGGCGAGGGCGGTCTCGCAGACGGCAACCCCTTCGGTAGGTGGCCTCGCAGACCGTAATATATTTGAAACCTCACGAAACTGTCATAGGACGCATTGGTCACCCGAGAGACATGGCAGGTGTTGGTACGTCCGTTCGTCCTGCTTTGTTTTCGCATACACGCGTTTTAATGCCACCTTCTCGCCGACAGCACTTTTCCTCGCCAGCCCCGCAGCGGCGTACGTCTCCGGTACCCACATCGTGCTCGATGGCGCGGCGACCCATTCGCGCATCAAGTCCAATCTTTGACATTTGAGCGCCTCATTCACTTATCCTTTCTTATGCACTTCACAATGTACGCTTTTTACATCCGGACTGCCTATACACTCGAACGAATGACTGCGCGTAGCTCGCGCATCGTCTATCCCATGAAAATACACGGTCGTTGCTCCATAAAATACTTGTACAAATGTGTGCCTTTGCTCCACCTTCGCAAGCGACGGGAGTCCACCACTCACCCGTGCGTCGTGCTCTTGTCTCCTAAGAGCGGGCCGCGCGCCAGCCACGGCTCCACTACAGAGGCAGCCGCGTCTCAGTTCCTTTTCTTCTTCGCCTTCTCCTTCTCCGCGCGCGCCTTTTCCTTCTCGGCCTTCTCCTTTTCCTTGATGGCCTCCTCCTTCGCGATCTCGTGCGCCTTGTCGTTCAGCCCGAGACGGTTCCGTGCGATCTCGTACACGTAGAACTGTGGGAGCAGGCAGAGGTTTAGTCGCATGCGGCAGATACAACAGAGACGGTGCTGCGCTAGAGTAGCGGGCGCAACTTCACACGTTGAAGGTCCAAGGGAGGGTGGGGGGAGAAGCGACGAGCGAGTTCTTGAAGACGCGACTCACCTGTATCCGCGTGACGAAGATCGTGTTCGTCTCGCTGTACTCTTGCCGCGCGTCCGTGCGAATGAGCGAGCCAAAGTTGTAGTCCTTCACCTTCTTCTCATACCTGCCTCGCATTCGCTCAGCGCGCTCTCCCCAGGCAGTGGGTTGGGCGGTGGTGGGCGGTCCGCACGGCACTCACTGGTTGATGAAGTCGCGCCAACGCTTCTTGCCCGCGTCGCTCTTCATCCACTCCTCGTCGATCACGACGAGCTTTGCGTTGTCGTTCTCGGCGAGCTCAGGGAAGGTCTGCAGCGCGTGCTCGTAGATCTCGTCGTCGATCCTGCGGCGGTTGAGCGTGCGCTCGCCGCGGTGGGACAGAGGAAGGGCTTACTTCGTGAGCTTGAGGTCGCGCGGGCTGACCTTCTCGAGGAGGTTCCAGTAGGTCTAACGAGTATGGGTTGTTGAGAGCGTGTCTTGGATAGTGCCAGATGAGCGGGCTCACCTGGGCGTGCTCCACCGCCTTCACCGCGAATCTCCACGCGCGACGAGAGTGAGCGGCCCCTTCAGAGAGTACGACCGGAAACAAACGACTCACTGTTTTTCAATCTGCCATACGAACGACATGGGTCATTCTCGGTCTGTGCCAGGCCACAACGCGTTGAAAGCGCACCTCGACGAGATTCTGCGCGGTGTTCGGGTCAAACTTCTGCGCGGCGTTCGCGTCAGCCGGGGTCGCCATTGCTGCTGGAGGTTCGAGGGACAGTGAACGTGCAAAGGAAAAGAGCGAGTGTGCTGGCAGGGGACGTCGAGCAGAAGTTCGTATGGGAGCGGTGGGTTCGGTACGAGGGGGTACGCCGGCCACTGCAGCCCAAGCGCGCGCGTCAAGGGAAACTGATGGTCAGATGATCGTCCCAGGTACAGCCTGGTATAGCTGCCGTCGTCGACCAGCGTGGCGAGGCGGCCTTGGGCGGGTCAACGTCGGGGCACGACGGATACTTCTCGCGTGTCTACGGATACATAGGGTATAACGGTGGCGACGATTATGTGCGTCGTGCGGCGTGTAGAAGGTTATTCATCAACTCGCGCCTGCAGCCTTGCTGCTTCCGACCTCCACCCCGAACCTCTTCAGCTTCTCATAATACTTTTGTACTCGGCTGGCGACCTGGCGCGCTGTACGCCGCCCATTCATTGCCTTTGAAATCTTGGCCCATCTATTCATAGGGACTGTCAGCGGCGAAAACAAGGCGATGTGTGGGACATGAGATGCGTACCTGTTCTTCTCCCCGTCGGGGATCTCCTCCAGCAGGCGCTCAAGTAGGTGTTGTTCCGATACCGACCATGCTTGCTTGTAGGTATCCGACTTCGCTTTACCGTTCTTGTCTCGTGAAGGCACCGCGTTGGGCTCAGGAGAGTCCTCAGGCACCTCGAGTTTGGCTTTCGCCTGCGTCTTTGTCCTGCCGGTGCTTTTGACTCGTGCCACAGGAGCCTTGACCTCGGCTTTGCGTGTTGAACGCCTTGCTTTCCCGTTTCCGGCGGGAGAAGCCGGTGGCGGAGAAGTGGGCTTGGACGGCGCGTCCACCGCCATCGGCACCGCCTTCTCCACAGAGCCTGCCCTTTGCGCGGAATGCACCGACCGAGGCTCATCCATCGAGATATCCACTTCTGCGCTCTCATCCTCCTGGTCACGCCGGATGAACACGCCCTGTGTTGCGGCGGGTCTGCGCAACCCCAGACCAGCATACACAGGCGCGTCGGCATCGCCCTCGATCCGCCGCTTCTTCAGCTCACGAATCTTGTCCCGCTCGCGTGCGCGCCGGAGCTCCTCCGGATCAGGTTCATCGTCGTCCGAAAGGAGCGCGAGTTCGGGCGGAAGGCGGAAGGTGGAGAGGACGGGGTCAATGATTGCTGCGCGCTGCTCGGCAATGAATTTACGTAGGTCGGACGGGGGACCCTGGGGCGCTTTGGGTGGGTTATTGCGCGCAGCGTACGCTTCGCGGGCTGTACTGGCCATGTTCTTGAAGGGGGTGGCATCTGTAGGGTCGGATACGTTAGGAGCAAGGCGCGCGGTTACGACAATCCTACGCACCTAAACCATCAAACACCGTCCAGTCTATCCCTGGAGGTAAGGGCGGCATAGCGTCCAGCTGCTCGCTCAAACGGAATGAAGGATCGTTTAGCTACCCAGAAGTCAGTTCATATGTGCACTGTGTTCCACTGAGGATAACACACCTTGCCGCTCAATTCGTCCAAGGACTGAGGCGGGCTTTCTACAACTTCTGTCCTCAGTTCTTGCAGACGTTCTATGTCGGCATGGGTCCGTTCGAGCAGAGCCCTCTGGGACTGAATAAACTTTTCCAGCGCCTCCATGCTGCATGGAAGCAATATGTTAGAATCCAGATTTATTCAGAGAGCCCTCTCACGAGTGCACCCCCAGCAGCACTCTGAGCACACTAAGCACCCCCGCCTGTAACTGAGTGGCGAAGCGTGTCCTGCAGCATGCTCGAGGATACGCCTGGGGCATAAAAGGCTTACAAATATTTTCACGTACGTTTGGGCGCGTTTCTCGTCCATTGTAGCGTTGACATAGACGGCGAGCAGGAGAGGGGCGACTTGGCAGGTGGCGAGACGATCTGAGCAAGGGAGAGCAACTTATATTCTGGGCGCCTGCTCGACGCGATTAAGCGTCATCCTTCATTGAAGATTAGATAGGCGCCAATTAATCTTATCGTCCTCGATAGTGCGGCCATTACGCTCTTCAACTCGCCTTTTCACTCCTTTCCCCACCAACGCCTATAAGTGACGAGAATCAATCAAAGTTATACATAGCGCTATACAATTGGCGTGCTAAAAAGCAAGTATTTTCTGAGTTTCTCCTCTAGTCGTTGTCGCTGTCAGCTGTTAGGTTATTCGTGACTCGAGAGTCAAGGCCTCCATGAATCGAGCTGACGCACTATATACACACATAGGTTCATGCCAGGTTTTAGATCCTCTCAAAATCGGTTGGGGAAGAAGCCGTGAATTTCACTACCCGGAGTAAATTTGGGGCAGTGAAGTTTGGTGCGCATATAGTATCGATATCCCATCATGGTCCGGATGCTCTATGGCCGTTGCTCGCAGGTATAACCCGCGTTACAAAGAAAAATCCAGTACGTTTCGGTCAATAGTCTAAGATAGAAATTTTATGCGCGAGGAACCTCTTTGGGCCAACAAACCACGTATCTCAGGGGGATACGGAGGAAACTGTTCGTGATCGCACGCCTCTCGGGACTCCGATGTGCGACCATGACGTTTACCCAACGTCTACAGGACAGCGTCCCCGATCAAGGGGCCACCTCACCACGCAGGCAGTGCGCATCTAACATGCATAGGTGTATGGTGCTGTACGCTTTGCTGGAATCCGGGGGGGCTTCTCGGATCCTCGCACTTTGGTCGTTCTCGCATCGGGCGCCTCTTTACTCTAGCTGCAAGGAGTAAGTTCCAATTACCGCATGTGCCGCATGTACCTAGATTAACCTCTATGCTTGACAGAATCAATGCCGCGTAGCGATCCTTGGCTTTTTTGGCCGCGCGGTGGCCCGTGGTTGTTCTGTACTCGTTGGATGTGCCCGGACCATGGTGGAGAGGGTCTCTCAATTGTCCGCGGGCCTACGCGACCTACCATACTCGGACCAAACACTCACCACGGCTATCCCTGACCTCGTGGTGTTCTCGACTTTCCAAACTCCCCTTTTCGACCCCCTCATGCCTTCACTAAACCCAACTGGGCAGTCATGGCCTCAAGAACCAAAGAATGATCTCCGTAGAAGCGTTGATGGTGCCAGGCGAATGCCCATAGCCGCGTTTCTCGCGCTTTGGCCCTACAAGACGATCTGGATTGCTCTTAGCGCCTTGGCTCGAAGGGTATATAGGCTGGCCCTCCTCCCACGGCAGTGCTGGTCCCTCAGCTTGCTCCCTCCCCTTCAGGATACTGAGTCTATGGGCCTTCTTGGTACTCGCTCTTCATCAACCTCGACGTCCTCCGCCTCAACTAATTCTCTGTCAATCCGCTCCGGCCGCCCTCGCCCCCTGATCTGGCCGAATGAGTGTGGCCAACTCGGCGGTTGAGGCGCGGTGGCGCTCTGTTGCAACTATGCCGTGCTCATGGGAAGGCCTCCCAGGTGGGAAGGACCCCCCACTGACTATATGGCATGTTTGCTGTCTAGAACTCGCTGCTCTCGGGCACCACGCTATCGCACTCCCTTCCCCGGCAGTGTGGCGCTTCATCCTCACACATGGAACTGCCGGCCTCGCTCGTATACCGTCACATAGCCACAATTGGGGCATCGTGCCATTACAATTGGGGCATCGTGCCATTACTACGCGTTGGTGGACCCCAACGTCTTTCGCTCTACTATACCGTCCTGCAACATCTGTGGCTGCCAGTGGCTCACAAGGGCTGTGGCTTACATCGCGCCACTATTTCCTGTCTGCACCTCGTTCAACGTCACAGCTGCTCCCAAGTTCGGCCATGCTCGTACATGAGCGCCGTACTAAGTCTTCCTATGTGAGTATCCTTCCGCTCTTCTTTCGACGTCGTGCTCACTGGCAGCAGGTCGTCCCGTCCAATCCGGACTCGCCGCCGCAGGGACGCGACTAGAACACTGCTATGCTATCACTTACTCAACAATCGCGCTGTCGAAGACTCGTCGGCTTGTCACATACACCCCATGGTCGAACCATGCACATGCACATGGCTACGCCACCGCCGTCATGATTCTGGACCAGGCCGATGTCATGCAACGGCTGGTCATCCGGGCCACTCACTGCGGGTGCCCGACCACGCAGCACTGCCATATATGGAGGGTGGGATGGTCGTGATGTGCCCACCCTCGGCTGACCGCATGGGCTGCCCACATCAGGCGCCGTCCGGCGACCAATGAGCTTGTCGGCCAGGCCCGTAATTGTTCTCGTGCGGCGAAGCAAAGAGCAGTGGGGTGAGTGCTTACCCCGGTCAATGTTTGCATATGAGCATGATCTAACGCATTCATTGCCCTCATACGCGTCCTTAGCAACCTTGTTCTCTGTCCCATGCGACGGGTAGGGGTGATGAAGGGAGCTTGGCCCTGGGCCGGGAAAGTCTTGCCTTGTCTCGGGCGGCTCCATCAAAGCAGCCATTCTGGGCAAGGACGGACGGTGGGCGGCTGTTTGCGGTTATTTGCCACGATGGACACGAATTTGGCTCGGGCAGCACACTTGCCGCCAATGGCAGGAAGCAATCAGCCCTGGCTCTGGCTTCGCGCTTGGTCTTGCTTTATCCACGACCCCCCAATCCGCCGGACAATCCTCCCAACGCCGTATAAAATGCCTTCAACCCCTCCTCTACTTCCCTCCAACCACTCGCCGCCCCAGGCCACACACCCTCGTCCTCCCTCCGCTGCCCTCGCCCGCCCTCCGCTGCAAGAAAATGGGAGTCTTCCGTCCTCTGGCGCACAAATGGCGGAAACGGCGATCGCCGTCAAAGCTTGATGGCATCGCGCTCTCCCGTCGCCTCGTGCAGGCCGCGAAGCTACGGACCCGAAAGCCTATAACCATCCCTTCCATCGCGCGTATCTGGTCCCAGGACAAGGCCTCTCCTCAGGACATCGCGCTACACACCATCGCGCCGCTCCGACCCACACCGTTCCCACTCGTTGCTGAAGAGCCACTGGTGGCTCCCGAGAACTGGCGCGATCTTCCGAAGACGCTCGCGAAGCCGGACCTGCCAGAAATCAACCCCGACTTCGTCGCTGCTGCGCAGCCGGAGTACGAAGGCCTGATCCCCAGGTACATTCGCAGCAGTTGGGCCCATGTCGGTTATAAGTGCGTTGTGTTTACGTCCGCTGGGCTTGCTCTATTCCTAACCATGGGCCGATGTAGGGCAATGGGCATTTATAGAAAACTCTACCTCGACCCGCCCAAGACAGGGCTCCCGGAGGGGTATAATCTGATCCTCACCGATTCTGGCCTCCTAACCTGTGCCACACACATCTTCGGTGTTTACCCGTACGCGTCGCCTGGGGCCCCGGATCCGGCTGCGCGCCGTCGCGCTTGCCCCTCCTCCAGGCGCGAAGTGTGCCTTTACCCCACCCACGCAGCTATTTGGGCCGCGTACTGCGCCAAACTGCCCATGATCCCGATGAAGATGACGAAGCTGAAGGTCTTCCTCGACACCCGTGGTGGTGTGCGGGGCGCAGGCGTGCTCCGGCTCCCGATCGTGCCCATCGCGGTGCCGTACCCACCCATGTTCTTCACCGTCATGCAGTTCGTCTACACGTTCCGCAAGAGCAGCTTCGTCAACTTGGTCCTCCCGTGCGCTGGGTACCAGCTTCCTCAGGATCGCGTCCACGATCCTCCGGCGGAGGTCACGATTCCGCAATATGCGGAAGCCCTCGCGAAGGAGTGCGATCTACTGCGCCTGTGTCAAATGGCGAAGAACGTGCACGGCACGTACCAGAACATGGTCGCACTGGGTGTCGTGGAGAACCGGATGTGGGACGCGCTCGACTACGCTTGGACGACCGTACTCACCGCAATGGAGCTCGTGGAGAAGGCGAAGGAGATGCATCTTTGAGGCGGCTACAGATCATGGCGCGAGTCGTTGATTCCGTTTGTGAGATTGACATCCTATGATCGAGCTCCGGAGCCATCGTCTTCGCTAGTGGTCTGGTACGCGAAGATACCCTGTAATTAGGCTTGGAATGTAGCGATAGTATTTCTTGTATTCAACCTGTGGCTCGAAAGGAACAATGACATGTTCGACGTTCAAAGATCGGTTTCCGGAGTAGCCACCTTGCATGACTATGGCCGGACGGCATCAATGGCGGCAAGATGATATATCGCTCGCCTTTTTGGGACCGCACAAAGAGTTGACATAGGTCATGACGGGTCGTGACGATTCATGAATATCAAGACATGTAGCAGTACGCGAGTAGGAAAAGAGCAGCAGCAACAGCGGCAGATTACACGGGCGAAAGATCGGGGCGCTCGGAAACATAAAGCAGTACACGAGAAATGGGGATGACGGTAACGACACATGACTAACTCGCTCGACACACCCGCGGGTATCATCGGAAGCGCGTCCATACGCTAATAAAGCACCGTGTTCAGGTTTGGACCACAACAAAAGCCAAAGTAGCACTGCGAGGCGCTTCACGCCTTGTCCTGGTCGAAGAACGCGACAAGGTCGCCTACGGGCACCTTCTTCCTCCCGACGAGCGCGGCGGGTGGAACAGGTCCGCCTTTGATCAGCGCCTCCTTCGTCTGGCGTCGTACAACGAGCGGGTCGACAAACTTGCCCGACGTGGGCGTCACGGACGGGATGGGCGCGCCCGTGCCAGCGTCTGAGAGCCCAAGCCCGAAACGGTCTGTCGAGCGCGAGCGGATGCGGACGTTGAGTGGCGTGATCGGTGTGGGCGCAGAAATCGCCTGCGACGCGATCGGTGCGTACATCGACTGCGGGCGAACTCGCCTCCCGGAGGCTTTTCCGTTCGGCGAAGGTGAGGGAGACGACACGGTCTCGGACGGGGGCACGAGTCCGCTGATGTGCCGGCCGGCGGTCTTCCCGATCGTCTCCTCCCCGGCACCGCCAGAGGTGTCGTCGGAGTCGTCTGCGCTTTGGCCGCCGAGCGCGTCGTCGAGCGGAGAGGACATCGAGGAGGGGGATGTGGAGAAGAACGCAGTGCCCAAGTCGCGGGATTGCGAGCGGGAATGGGGCGTGGTCGGACGAGAGCCGTCGTCGTGAGGGCTGCGTTCGCGGTCTCGCGATTTCATGATGGGCTCGCCGAGCGCGGCCGTGTAACGTTTGCGAGGGGTGGGGCTCGCGCTCGACGGCCGCCACGCGGGCGGGTTGGGTGCCGGAAGGGAGACTGGGCTCGCCGACTCGTTAGGGGTCGACTTGGGATTCTGGATCCCAGAGGGAGAGATGCTCGCAGAAAAAGCATCTCCGAGCTCTGGACTCGGAAGACCAGTGATAGACATGTGGCGCGTCTTCGTTGCGGATGTTAAAGATGCAGGAGGAGAGCTAGTGGGCGAGAAGGGGCCCGGGCCGAGCGCACTGGAGTCGGGCGGCGAAGCGTAATCACCGGTAGGATAAGGTAGTCGCGTTCGAGAGGAGCGATTCGAGGGCACAGGTGTAGTGACCGGCGGGCTGGTCGTGCCATGGGCCCGAGGCGGCGTCGAACGAGGCGGACTAGTAACGCTGCGGGAGATGGAATGGACCGCAATGGACGAGCTGGTGGACGGTGCACGTCCGATCGCTGCGGCATTGCGGGAGGGTCCTGAAGTAAGATTGCCGGGCGCGGTCACCATCTTGGCCATCTCGCGCCCAAGTTCACCGATGCGTCCCTGGAGCTCTGCCATCTCCTCGCGGATTTCGCTGAGTGCGTTGTCGGGAACGCTACCATTGGCGTTCGAGGGATGAGACTCGTCCTTCTCTCGTTCTTTCTCCACAAGCCAGCGTTCAACGTCGTCCATCCGCTCTTCAAGTGCTCGGACATGGCTGACCGTCCATTTCTCCAACTTCTCGAAGCGCTTCGTTATCGTCAGAAGAGTACCGGGCACATCGAGGGCACCCTGAGGGTTAAACTGCGCGTATAGTGGGGGTGGTGCACGCGAAGGAGATGCACCCTCTATCTCAGATTCTCCACCGCGAAGTGGAGATGCAGCGAGGCTTGGAGGGGTACTGACAAGTCCGGCAGGACGAGGGGACGGCGAAGGCGGGGCGGCCGACATCGGGCGCGTTGAAGGAGCCGCAAGCCCGAGCTTGATGAACGCGGGGTCTTCGAACTTGCCGTCCGGAGATGCTGGCCACTCCTTGCTCCGTTGTCTCTTCTCTATCTTCCCTATCTTCTTCTTCTCTTTCTCCATTTCCTTGTCGCGGGCCTTTGTCTCTTGTATAATCTGTTGCGCGGGCGTAAGAGGCTCCTTGGTTGGCGTAAGCTTCTGTTTGGCTAGAGACCACCAGCTTGCTTCTTTCTGAGACGAAGACGGAGAGGGCGGGGTAGCAGGCATTGTCTGCGAGCGCGAAGGTGGCGGAGGGAGCGGGCCTTGTGCGGCGGGGTTGTTCTGAAGCATGGCCATGACACGTTCCTCCACCGTCCGACGCTCTTCAGCCTCCTTGGCGAGAATCCGTTCCGCCTCGCGCCTGCTCCGTTCGCGCTCCCTCTCCGCCTCCGCCTCGAGCTCTTCATCCGTGGGAAGGCCGGGCGATCGAGAGCTCATGTTGCTCACCAGCGAGCCGACGCGTTGCGCGAAGTTGGCTGCAAACTGGGAAACCGATGGCGATGGCGACTCAGGGCGTTGGCCCCAGTGGTGGCTGTTGCTGGACTCCTCGGAGGGATGGGTGGAGGAAGTGTCGCTGATTTCTCCTGTGGTCGGATCGACGGCGAAGCCGTTTCGGAGGGGCGAGGGGGGCCGCTTGTGGCCGTATACGGGCTCAGGCTGTTTGAAGCCAAAATCAACGCGTCGAACGCGGATGCATGTGTAGTCGTTCTTACCAGGTCCAGCGGGGACGGTGGAGGCGGCAACGACATCCGCCGCCCTTGCTTTGGGGGCGGGGCGAGGTGATTGGTGGACACGGAGGCAGAGCTTCTGTGGGAAGGAGAAGCCATCGTTGCCTGCGGCGAGCACCAGGCTCAGCTCGCCGTCGTTGTGAGCGTCGAGGGGAAGGTCGTGACCGGCGCTCCCGACGGTTCGCGAGCCCATGGACTCATAGCAGGCGCCCTGCTCGGCACACCTTGTTGCTCGACCACCATCATCTCCGCTCCCGCCTGTGACGAGTTCGACGACGACCTAGACAAGATGAACAGCTCGTCGCAAAGCCTCGAGTTGCTCTTCAACTTCCTTTCAAGATCATACACGACCCTCGAGACGAATTTCTATAAACTCCCGGGTTCGGCCGTCGTCGCACGCTACGTCAAGTCGTCACACCAGAACGACCCCGGCCGCACGTTGCTGGAGGTTATTTTGATCATCTTCGCTATCAGGACCCTTCTCCAGTCACGCACTCGTGGCGATCAGTCTGGTAAACACTTCATCCAGTTCGACGAGAAGGTAGGCGTCGTTGTCAACCTTAGCAAGGCATTCACACTAAGCGCGTCGTCAAATACCAGGAAATCGACGAGCTCGTGGACGAATGGACCCCAGAACCTTTGGCTCAACCTCTCACTGCTGAGGAGCAGGCGGACCTTGCATCTGTACCCGTCATTGTCGGACCCACCGGTCCTAAACCCAAGCTTTCCTCAGGGAAGACGGTTATCAACTTAGCTAGCTACAACTTCACGGGACTCGCCGGTAACGAAGATATCAAGGCCTCTGCCGTCGATATACTTAAGAAATATGGTCTTGGGAGCTGCGGTCCCCCGGGATTCTACGGGACTCAGGGTGAGTGGGCGCTCTACTTGGCGTGCTTAGCGAGGCGGTTTCGCTGGCACTGCGCATCTCGCGTATCATACTTGGGTGGTGTCTGGCTGCTCACTGTGGTCCTGAGCCGCTGCGAGGACCGCGACGGAACCTTGGACAGGGGCTAATTCATGTCACATTGTAGACGTTCACATCCAGCTTGAGCAAGATATCGCTGACTTCCTCGGAACCGAGGCCGCGATCCTCTACTCCCAAGCGTTCTCTACCATTAGCTCCGTTATCCCTGCGTTCTGCAAGCGCGGAGATGTCATTGTGGCAGACCGTGGCGTCAACTTTGCTATCCAGAAGGGTCTTCAAATCTCGCGCTGTACGGTGCGATGGTTTGACCACAACGACATGGAGAGCCTGGAGCATGTACTCGAGAGCGTGGAAAAGGAGCGTCGGAAGCGCAAGGCCCCCCTCACTCGTCGGTTCATCGTTACTGAGGGTATTTTCGACCACGACGGTGCGATGTCCGACCTGCCGAAGCTTGTGTGTTCCCACATCAGATACCGATTTATAGTGGCTGACGTCGCGCGTAGGTCGAGCTCAAGAAGAAGTACAAGTACAGGCTCATTCTCGACGAGAGCGTTTCGTTCGGTAGTGTCGGCCGGACCGGCCGTGGCTTAACAGAGCTTTACAATGTCCCCGTACGCACTTCTCCAGAAATGTGGTGGCACGCGCTCATTGTATTTTAGGCTTCCGAAGTGGATATGTTGGTTGGATCCGTCGCCAACGCGCTCTCGTCCTGCGGTGGCTTCTGCGCGGGCTCCCATATTGTCGTCAACCATCAGGTATATTCTCCGTTACTTACATCCTTATGATGTGCTTATGTTTCTTGTATAGCGCATCAATGGCACTTCGTTCGTGTTCTCTGCAGCCATGCCTGCATTGCTTACTGTCGCCGCATCGGAGGGTATCAACATCCTTCGTAACACTCCGTCGATCCTCAGCACCCTTCAAGAGAACATACGCGCTGTCCATGCAATTCTCGACCGTGTTGATTGCATCACAATTCCATCCCACCCCGCCAGTGCCGTCATCCACCTTCAGGTCCGCTGGCCAACACTGCAGCTGCCCACGGCGACGACGACGTCCTCGCCCGGTAAGCCGTCGAACCCGCTCTCTGTGAAGCCTCGCGATCCCCCGCAGTTCAATGTCGAGCTCGAGGAGCGGCTCTTGCAAGACATCGTCGAAGAAGCGCTAGCTCAGGGCGTCATGGTGACCCGTGCGAAGCGCTTGCGAGGTCAGGAGCTCATTGACGTGCGGCCAAGCATCCGCCTTGCGCTTACCGCCGCGCTCTCGCGCAAGGACTGCGAGAAAGCTGCGAACGTTGTGAAGGCTGCGTTCGTCAAGGTTGTTGGCAAGCGTCGTTGAGTGTCCACACAGCTGTGCTTTGAGTTTCGTTTGGTCTAGTTATTCACCTTGTAGAGCGTCATTGCTGTACAACTAATTGCTCCGGGTATACCCACTAATGAGAGAGAATTGAATACATGCAGCATTTGCGTTGGTTCTGTCTTCCATTCGCGACGTGCATTCCGTCCTCTACTTCCGCCGCAGGTATACTTCCACTTGACAGAGATCATCCTAAAGACGTGTTCAATTAGCTCTCGCCTTGATATAACCCAGATTCTCAACCCGTACATGCTCCGTCTGATATGCTGCGAATTGCAGCTTGAACCCGACGTATAAATCTAGTGCCACCAAACATTGAGTACTTAGCAAGAGCTACCGTTTGGGAGCGCTTGAACCCATGTGAAACTATCCCGTGTACAAGACTTACTAAGCGACCTAAGGTCGATTGCAAAGCTTCGTCTCTTATCCAGCTATAGACCACCACCAGGGACTCTGTTCTACTCTTACCCTTTCAATTAGCTCACTTTCGGGGGTCCATACTGGCGAAGGATACTGTCTCTTATTCTAAAATACGTCATTGCACTGCTCGTTAAGTGTGCCTAGTCGACCGTCGCGCTGCTACTGCGAAACTTGCGTCTACACAATGGCGTCACTTCAGTACGCCTTCCATTATGTCACACCATCTCCTGCGACGACTGACCAGCAGAAGCTTCTGCAATTTGCACTCAGATGTGTTGTATATGATTATAGAGCAGGTACCCGTAATTAGCGGAACGATGGATGCGGTCAAGAGCTTGTCTCTGACGTCCCGTCGCATTCGCGCCCATTGTATGCCCGTTCTCTTCCGAACATGTGTCGCAAGCCGTTCAGTCGATGAAATCCCCCCGGAGTCTATACGAAATTTTGTGGAGTGAGTAGCAAGGAGTAATCTTGCCTCTTCACTATTTCTCATGCGGTCCCATTGAAGACACCTCAAATACCGAACGCCTTTCGTTAGCTTTGACGAACGATTTGCAAAAGGATACGTTGCAGGGCCCGTCAGTATATATCAGAAACGTCTGGAGTTACCCTCCTCCTCCTCCTCGTCGACGGAAGTGTTGTTTGGGAGGGAACTCGACTACCTCCCCGTCCTCCGATCCATTGCATTCACGTCTGCACGTGGGGGCGTCCCCTGGTCTGTAATCATGAAATGTTTGTCGTATCCCCATATCACCTCCATATCCTTTGACGAGCAGTCTTCCTGGACTTGCGTTGCACCTCCCTCTCCCCAGCCGGATAGTCCTTCTGCTCTGACTCAACTCGGACTCACGGAACTGCACTACGTCGTTGATCAGTGGCGGGACGTAGAAGGCGTCATTGCAAGATCAAACATGCAAGCTGCTCTCACTCTGGAGGCAAGCTTCCTCCGCACCCTCGTTCTTCGGATGTCGAACACGGCCGTCTCGCTGACCATGCCAGCCGAAACCGCCCCGTTCCTCGAGATGTCTAAGCTCAACTGGCCTCGCCTCACTGTGCTATCGCTGTCAGGACAGTGGGTGGATTCCGATCAATATTCAAGCCTCCAGCGACTTCTCCGCCATCTTCCCGGCCTTCGGTCCCTCTCTGTTCAAGTATACAGATGCTGCGGGGTGCCAAGTCCCCGTATCTTTCAAGAAACGCCAGGACCACGCCTACGCCTGCGCTCTCTGACGATTGCATACCCGGACCCTGCAGACGATATATTCTCGTCCATAACCGACGAGCTGGCTTGTCTGTCGCTTCGTGACAACCCCCGGTACTACCTGTACCCACAAAGTACTACATGGATGCCCGTGGACATAGAAACGCCCCTTCTCACCTCAACGGACGTTCTTTCCATCCTGAGGCGAATATCAGCCCCCGGACTTGTAAAACTTGAATTGGTTTATCAAGCGGATGGCGCGGAATTCGAGCTTCTACACTATCTATCCTTTGCATTTCCGCTACTCCAGGACTTGGAAATACACAGGTATAGACTATCAGAAGAAGACGATATCCCATATGTGCGTTCCAACCCTCAGAACGAGATATGCATTGTGGTTAATTGCCAGCGACGCTGACTATTTTGCAGCTGGACATCGCAGAGTCGTTGTCATCGTTCGGGCACCTACGTGCAGCATATCTCAATTTCAACTTTCCCGATATCGTGCTTCAGACGTGGGATGACCCAGAGCTCGAAGACAAATGTTCAATGCTGCTGGAAAACCGTGGATGGGAGGTCCTACGCATATTACAGGGAGGGCGGAGGTTCGAATATTTAGCTATGTTGGTACGTCCGCCTCATACTGGCGCATGGGTCCAATTCCGGCCGCCATGGTATCCGTACTGCAGGCCTGGTTGGAGGATCGAGCATCACGCGAAGTATGCGGCGTAAGTGCATGCCTTCATGATCCACTCAATAGACATCTACTTACTCCTCCTATAGTGATGCTACAGCCGTATCAACTTGGAATCTATACTTCGTGATAGTGCCAATGAGACATTAGTCGGCTTCCCCATATGGCAGATTTTTGTGAGGAACGGTAGTGACCACTCTTGACGCATACACACAATCCATTCGTGAGGTACCCCAAACCTAGCTCCTGTTGACCTTGATTTTTGGGACAGTGAGCACACAAATATGATTCCGGAGGTCTTGGCAGCCAAGCGAGAGACCGGGAGCAAACTACGAGTAACGTAGGCGCGATACACGCGAACGGCCCGCGGTCTGTCAGAGGACCACACAGAATGATTAATATTCTTTCCAATGGAGGCAGTCAAGCCGACAACAAATCCACGTCTGAAGCCTGCGGAATAGCGTGAACGGATAGATTTTGATTACTCGACATGAGTGGAGTTGGAGACCATTGCTACCGTGACGGTGGCACCGTCGGGCCGTAGTGTGTCGGACGAGCAGCGTCAAGACTCCTCGGGTTCAAAGAAATACTTCGGGGGCAGATGGGGGAATAGGGAGAACGCCTCGGGGCCGCCCATCTCTCCGTTGGGCTTTTTAGCCCTCTGGGGCGCAAGTCGTATGTAGGCCGGTTTGCTCTTGGCTTTGTCGTGTGCAAGGTCAAGCATTGGACCACAATGTTCGACGAATGCAGCCCAGAAAAAGTTCTATGACGGTGCAATATAGTGAGCGCTCTGATGCATAACAAGGAGCTTGTGCTCACGTATAAGGATTACGACGTACAACACCGAAGATGTAGATCGAGTTGGCGTCTGCATTCTCTGTAGTGAGGGGACGTATCCCGGATTGGAACATCCCCTCGGATGTGCCGGAACCTCCCACAGGCCAGGGTAACTTGAAAAAAAGTTTGGCTGCACACCGAAATTCAACGGGTTCCCCATCGCTATGGATGCCGTCCATTCCGGTAAATTTGAAGAGTACATCGCAATCGTCGAGATTTCTCTCTTGACCGACATAGGGGTTTGACGGGTGGCGCAGCGGCGCCCGATTTAGCGCTGGCTTTGACTGAACATCAGGATCGTTCTTCAACCAAACCTTCGATATAGTTTCTACAGCCTTCGGAGGAAGGTAGGTCGAAGCAGAACCTAGATCGTCCGCTATGATGAGACGATGGTCAGACACAGAGTGAAAATTTCATTACCGGTATCAAACGTGACGTATATGCCTCGTTGTTCTTTGCTAGTCGTAGACTCCTGGGGATCCAATTGCTTGATATAGCTTGCAAAATCGATCGTGTACGCAGGATTCTGATCGAGGGGTTCGCCTGGAACAATGAGACTCATAGACTGCATTTGCACGGTCCAGTGTCGGTACACAAATTGCTTCACATCATCCGATACGGTGGGCTTGCTCTTGTACACCATGATCCGAGGGGTGAACCGTGGTTTGAGCGCACACGGGAACTTGTTTCCGAAGTACAAGAAATCTTTCCTAAGATAACGTTACCATGGTACATCATTGTAAGCATAGCGGCTTCCTCATATTAATGCATCTTCGTGCGAATACACTCACGCGTTGTTGCGCAGAGCGGCTGCGAGATGATCAGGGTGGGTGAACTTGATAAAAAAACGCCGAGGCTACAGCACAGAGTTGTCAGCACGATGTCGAAAGGGCGTCACGGGGATGGCCACGAACCTCTACTACCGCCTGCTCGGGCCATTCTAACCCATCAAAGAAAGTCTAAGGATAGGCTCGAACCGTCAGGGGTAATATCGATGTTATGAACAGATTGTGCACTACCCGGACGTGCGCCGAACCGTCCTCGTACTTTAAACTGCTCTCTCTAGTAGAGCTGATTTATAGAAGTGAAGCGATAGAAGGCTAATGCTGGCGTACCTTGGCACTGAGAGTCCGATGTTGCCGTCGAAAGGTTGGTTTACGATCAACGAATTCGCCCCATATGCAAGCATGCATGGGAGCCGCAACCTCCCACTGGTGCTGTTCTTGGAGTCTTTCCAAGACCAACATTCATAGATCGTTGATAGGTCGCACTTTTCGGGCATTTGACGAACATCTGTGTTGAATTAAAAGTCAATATGGAGTCAAATTCGAGGTTGTGACACAGGGCTCGGGCCCCAGCCCCAGAGCGGCGACGGAAATTGCACAGTAGGGGCTGCGCAGCGCCTCTGGAAAATCCACTCAACTCACACACAGCACCGCCGTCTTGGTACCGTATGAGGTGTTCGTCGGCCGTTGTGGGTGCTAGGTCAGTTGTGAATGGTACCAATTTGAGTTTGTTGTCTTCGGTCCGCCTCTCAACCGGGACAATGAACCGTCGCTTCGTGACTTGGGTTACATTCTTATCATGTTCAGTCCAAGGTATCGGATGGTCGCGACGGCCCGGGTCCAATATTTTCTTGAAATTGTGACCATAGAACCATCTAGGGCAAAAGTTATGACATCTACGATAATGTGAGCATGAAAGCAAGAGGAAACTCACGTAACGTCGGTGGCTGTAAGTCATTCATCGTTTAGTACAGTTGTGTTCCCCATTATTACGGACTACAGTCGAACGTGATGGAACGCCGGACGAGCTCACCTGTATCAACTGGCATACGATACACAGTTTCGATATGCTGTGGATGCTCTTCCTCATACAGCTGCATTTCTAGGGTATATAGCCTTCCTGTAGGCCGGTCAATGATACTAGCCATTTCGGGGAAAGACATAACTGGGACTCACGAAATCGGGCAATTTGGGGTGTGGCCCCCATTGAAAGCGGTATGAGTGAGTTATTGTCCGTGGGAAGGATGCCAGACTGGAGAAGAGATATCGTGTCTGGATCCATCTCAGTTGCACGTAGCATGGCACGAAGGCCGCTGGTAGGTGGACTGGTTTCGGATCTTAACGGTTCGACCATCATTGCGCTGCTAGTATGTCTCGGTTGGGTCAATGAAGAAGGCGTTGAGAGGCCTGGAGCCGTTCCCGTCGTAGAGATTCTTGAATGGGTCCGCTGGCCTTGGAGTGCCTGTTTGATCACGACAGTAGAAAAAAATTAATGGGAGAAGTAAAGGCCGATAGGGCTGCTAGTTTCCGAGACATACCTCGGGTGGCGGCGGGCGGCCTGCGGTGAAACTACGACTGTCGTCTATGTTTCCAGAGTCTGTCATGTGACTAAATGCGTTCGTGGGGAGTTGCACTTCGTCGAGACTGCTCGCGAGGGCTGTAGTAATGGCTTGTGCGCGAGTTGCGGCGAGTGCTTCATGAATGTTATCCCCTTTGAAAAAACCGAAGACCGTTTTTGTCTCGCAGGATGGCGCAGTCGGGTCGTCGATTACATAGAATCCATGAGGTACGTTCACCTTTGGGTCAGAGGGGACAGTGATGTTGTGGCGGAGGGTATCCGACTAGCATAGCACCGCAGAGATGAAAAGTAGCCCATCAGTAGTCGAGAGTGTCACTTACAAGGCACGCGACAGCATACTCGTTGCCCTCTCTTGTGTAGAGCGGGGGCTTCACAGGCAAGAGCAGGTAAGTAGCCGCGTTAGGTGGATCCGAGTCGGTCGGTGTGATAGACGACATGGTAGACAAAACAGCAAAACAGGAAAAGTCACTGGAAGGAGGAGCGTTGGAGGGGAAGGCTTTGTGGTCAAGCGTTCCGTGTACGCCGGGCTTTTATGCGGGGGCCGTGGCAGGCTGGGAAAAGAAGAACGTTAGAAAATGGGGTACTCGGAAATACCTTCCTGCGTACGTACCGATGCTTTGAGAAATCATGGGCTGGGAATATCGATGCGGTGGGCATCGCAGTATGATGATCGACAACAGTATCGTGTGGTTGATCAGTTGTCGCTCACACGGAGATCTAGCTATTGAAAGGTGCATACTCGCCTTGAGGCTACAGAAGCGCTTCTCGGGCGGTGCCAGTCGCCTTCGTACCCGAGTCTTCGGGAACGACTTATTCGAGATTCTATCATGGGCGTCCTACTAGGAGACTTGGAAGACTCGAGAAACAAATCAGCATGCGATGGTACCGCAACATGATTTTATGCTTAGTCAGAGTAGAGCCGCCATGAATGCCTATGCGTGTTGTAAACTCGGGATCTCCTAGGCTTTCAAGAGGAAGTCTTCGCATCTTCGACTGAGTTCATCGCGCGTGCACATAATCGGCTACATCAGGCCGTATGCCGTCCTCGAGGTTGCGTGGTGCACACTTCTTGTGTGATACAATAGCGTCCTTCTGTTCCTCTTCTTCCTCTGAGGTTGCCTGGATGCTTGGATGCAGTTCAAGTAGACATCCTGTCACGGAAAATGAGGAAAACTGGCCAGTAGTCAGCGACAAGGCTTTTACGCTTCTCGACGTACTACCTCTTGTATTAAGCGTGTCATCCCGAACTTCGAAGTTGCAGGAATAAACCTCCGCTTGTCCCTTCTTGTACCGGCCATTGTGTTTGTAGTCTGATCATCAACCTAGCGCGCTCGCCGTCAAGGGTTCTTTGCTCAATTACACAGTCGCTGCGTGCCAAAAAAATCCTTGCAGCCCCAGGTTACAATTAACATGAACACCGTGCAATCAGGTCCCGCCGAAGCGCCTCAAAGCCTCATGTAAGGTGATGCTTCTCATCAGACTGAAGCGCTTCCTCATGAGAAACGTTGTGGCGCATTTCGACATAGCAGTGTTGCAGTACGCCGCCGGCAGCCCGAGGCCTCAGAATATCGCAGAAGTCTGAAGATCAAGGGCCGCTGACGGGTAGAGACAGGAACCCGGTAGAAGAAAGGGGTACAAGATATTACTAGTATCTTCCATCCTTGACACGGGTGCCGTGTTTCATGCGCCCTAGCCCTGTGGTTGTACCAACGTGCAGCGGGCGAGGCGGTGGAGTTGGGTAGGTGAAGTGCATGCGGCGTGGCGACAACACTCCTACTTAGTCGGCGGCCCGTATTAGTGAAAGAATCCACATCCTCACTAACAGGGCACGTTGAGAGCTTTGAGGTAACAACGGGCGGCGTCGCATTCTTAGCAGGCGACACAACCTGGGCCCACACGTGGAGGGCTTATAATAAAGGTACTGAAAACTCACTCTATATCTGATTCCTTGGCGGTCGCCGATCATGGCGAATAAGTATTGAAGTATTCATGTTCTGTGGCATTGGCATGAGTATGCCATGTGTTCCACTAAGAGAATATAGGTGTTACGGACTCAGAGCGGACACTAAGGAGACATTGTGGTATCGGGGAATCCGGCGGAAAATATTGCAAGCCGAGGACGCGAGGCCTGCCAGAATTCAAGCGCCCGTGGTAACCGGGGGCAGCCCCGGGCCAGCGTCTACCCCCGTGTTCTTTCTCTTGCTGCTTAACTTGACCGTCTACCAACAGCTACCAACTTCAGCGAGGCCTGCGCGACATAAATGGCCGCGTCGCCCTCGAGGTACGTTGTCCTTCGCTCAATCCATGCTGAGCCCACTATCATCAAATCGTAAAAGCCTTGAAGATCTCCGCTCAGATGTATTGTATATCGTCGTAGGACAGCTACTATCTATCGGAGGGACGGTAGAACATCTAAAGCATCTGTCTTTGACGTCACATCGCATCCGTGTTCACTGTATGCCAGTCCTTTTTCGATCTTGTGACCTAGGCAGTTCAGGAGGTATCCCTCCGAAGGCCATCCGTCGTTTCGTGGAGTGAGTCTTCTCATACGTGTCTCAATGATTGCTGACCTCCCCCTGATTGCAGACACATCAAGTTCACCACCGTCTTTGTATCCCTGCAGGAACGTTGCGCAAGGGGATACGTCGATTCTAGGCCAACCCCGTTTTACCCCAGCGAGCAAAGCGACGAGGAGGAAACCGATAGCCCTCCGGAAGAACCGCCGTTTTGGTTGGCACTCGAGCACCTCCCCGCCGTCCGATCAGTCACTTTCGCATCTGCCAGCGGAGGTGTCCCTTGGACCGCCATCCTAAAATGTCTATCGTACCCCCGTATCACCTCCATATCATTCCGCGACGATTCTTTGTGGACCTGTGTCCCTCCACCCGCCGTCTCGCTGGGACTTCTGTCTGTCGACTCTCAGCTGGGACTGACAAATCTCTACTACTTCGTCGATGAGTGGCGGGATGTCGAAAGTGTCATGGCGAAAAGGGACATACAAGCCGCCCGTACCTTAGAATCGAGCTACCTACGCGCCCTCGTGCTTAGGATGTCGAACACGGCTGAGTCGCTTACTCTGCCTATAGACACTGCCCCGCTCATCGAAATGTCCAAGATGGACTGGCCTCGTCTTACAGCCCTGTCATTAACGGGACAGTGGATAGATTCGACCAGCCTTCAAGCCCTTCTTTTCCGCATGCCGAACCTTCGTAACCTTTCCATCCTGGCCTCTCAACATCGTGGGATCCCACACCCACTCGTCCTCACAGAGGGGTTAAAACAACGCTTGCGCCTACACTCGCTGACAATCGCGTACCCCAATCCCGAAGATGAGATCTTCGCGTCTCTCGGCGAAGAACTAACATGCTTGTCGCTTCGTGACAGTCCTCGATATTACCTATACCCACAATGCACCGAGGATTGGATGCTTGAGAGCATGGAGACACCGCTTCTCACCTCGACGGACGTCCTCTCCATAATCAGACGCATAACCGCTCCCCGTCTATGGAAACTCGAGCTGGTGTACAGGGCGGATGAAGCGGAGTTCGAGCTCTTACGACATCTCTCTCTCGCCTTCCCGCTACTTCAGCAAATTGAACTTCACAGGTATAAGGCGTTGGACGATGATAGCATTCCATATGTGCGTCTCCTTCACTTAGTCTCCCGTTTGTTGGGTTATCAAGCATCTATATTGCTAACTACACAACAGCTGGACATCGCGAAGGCGCTGACGTCGATCGCGCACTTACGCGTAGCACATCTTAACCTGGACTTTCAGGACGTCATCTCCTCACCGTGGCTCAATGCGGAACATCCGTATGAGCGCTCAATCCCGTTGCGTGACCGCGGGGAGGAGATTCGGAGTGTCCTGGAAGCTGGACGCGATTTCGAATATGTCGCCCTGCTCGCACGCCCCTCTAATGCCGGCATGTGGTATAATTTTCGACCATCATGGTATCCGTACCGAGACCCCATCTGGTGGATGGATCGAAAAGCGTGGTACGTGTCGCTCATCATCCGCCGTCTATATCTTGCGTGCATTGAACGACCTCTCAGTGACGCCACGATCGATGGGATGTGGGTGCTTTACAACCTCCCCGGTTTCTAGCGGCACAATGCATTCACGTGGAACTCGAGTCTTCGCGGCGTTACTTAGTGGGACCACATCCTTGTACTACTGGTATGTATCTCACAATGGATGTGTTGTCCACGTCCAATGCACCCGTTCCGACGAGGGTCACTGTCCGAGTGCCCCCAGCGACGGTAACGGCGGCATTAGGCTTCTCGACCGCCCGCTCGATAGCTACTACGCTCGTCTCTCAAGCCCTCCCCCGCTGACCTCTGGATGGCGAGTGGACCAGAGGGCGCATCGACGTCGGGCGACATGCTGGATGTGCGCGCGGCGTCCGTGCTGTCGCTATAGGCATCGCATATTTCTATACGCAGACTATTTGCTTCTGTGGTTATTTCGGTTTCTCTCGCTTTTCGTGCTCGCTTCCGCTTTCTAGTTTTGAGTTGGACCGGTCCTTTTCACCCTGCTCGTGCGCGTTGTTCGGCGGAATCCATTTGTTTTTCGTTGCCCTTTTTGTACAACACACAACTGTTTGAGTTCAACCTACTGCACCCCCTCCCTGGCGCGTTTCGACTCCCACCCAGGCTCTATCTAAGTTCACCTCTGATCCTAAGCACACGACATTCCTCTACTCTAAGTTGCCAATTTTACCCTCCAAATCAGCTCGATAAGAACGCATTGCATGAGATACACAGTGTGCCAAACAGTAGCCATGTATAAGTTATATCGCGCGTATTCACAGATCCAGTACTACGAGAGCTGGCATCCGTTCAACCGAGTCAAGGCCCGGGGAACGGTCTCCTCTGGCGGTCGGGAAATCTCAGTGCATTCTAATAAAACAGACAGAGATGTGGGAGTACAGGTACCGGTTGGGAACTACGGAATGTCAGATCGAAGGCTAGCTCGGTGCTGGGCGCAACATCTCCGATGTGCACGTACGACGTACGTGCACTTTGAAGCACTGGATGTTGACGCATGCGGCAGTATTCGTGCGGCCAGACCCCGAGCCGTTGAGAGCGAGGGAGTTGCTGGTGGCTTATATGTCGACAACACTCCGCCAAGTGATGATCGATGACAGCCACAGCGGAGCCCGAAACCTGAACAAGCCAGGTAGGACATTGATGCATTAACGTCGAGTACTTCTATAACCCTTACCACTTGCCTTCGTGGGCACATGCACCCCAGCGACTCAGAGGATCCGGACATCAAACATTCTTTCACAAGACCTCTGCGCAGCGTGGATGCGCAGCTCTAACGTTGCCACTGTGAGTACTAGCCCGGGCTAATGCAATGACGTTGCCCTCCAAGAGGTATGTCGCGAATCATTACTTCACGAGTCCACTGCGCCATTAACTTGTAGAAGCCTTGAAAATCTTCACTCAGATGTACTGTATATCATCGTCGAACAGTTGCTGTCCGTTGACGGGGTGGTGAAACATCTCAAACATCTGTCTTTAACGTCACGTCGCATTCGTGATCACTGTATGCCAGCCCTTTTCCGAGCCTGTTGCGCGGGTGGTTCAGGCGCCATCCCCCCGAAGGCCATCCGTCGTTTCGTGGCGTGAGTTTTTCTACTATGCGTCTCAAGGGCTACTAACCCTCTCTTAATGATAGACACCTCAAGTTCACGACCGTCTTTGTAAGCCTGCAAGAACGTCGTGCAAAGAGATATGTAGATCCTAGGCCAGTCCTGTGCTACGTGTACAATGTCGAGGAGGAAACCGGGATTCCTCCGGAAAACCCACCGTTTTGGTTGGCACTCGAGCACCTCCCCGCCGTCCGATCAGTCACTTTTGCATCTGCCAGCGGAGGTGTCCCCTGGACCGCCATCCTGAAATGTCTGTCATATCCCCGTATCACCTCCATATCATTCCGCAATGATTCTATGTGGACCTGTGTCCCTCCACCCGCCGTTTCGCCGCAACTTCTGTCTGCCGATACTCAGCTGGGTCTCACGGAGCTCCACTACGTCGTCGATGAGTGGCGCGATGTCGAAAGTGTCATGGCGCAAAGGGACATACAAGCCGCCCGTACCTTAGAATCGAGCTACCTACGCGCCCTCGTGCCCAGAATGTCGAACACGGCTGAGTCGCTTACTCTGCCTATCGATACCGCCCCGCTCACCGAAATGTCTGAGATAGACTGGCCTCGTCTTACAGCCCTGTCATTAACGGGGCAGTGGATAGATTCGGCCAGCCTTCAAGCCCTTCTTTTCCGCATGCCGAACCTTCGTAACCTTTCCATCCTGGCCTCTCAGCGTCGCGGGATCCCACACCCACTCGTCCTCACAGAGGGGTTAAAACAACGCTTGCGCCTGCACTCGCTGACAATCGCGTACCCCAATCCCGAAGATGAGATCTTTGCGTCTGTCGGCGAAGAGTTAACATGCTTGTCGCTTCGTGACAGTCCTCGATATTACCTGTACCCACAATGCACCGAGGATTGGATGCTTGAGAGCATGGAGACACCGCTTCTCACCTCGACGGACGTCCTCTCCATAATCAGACGCATACCCGCTCCCCGTCTATGGAAACTCGAACTGGTGTACAGGGCGGATGAAGCGGAGTTCGAGCTCTTACACTATCTCTCCCTCGCTTTCCCGCTACTTCAGCAGATTGAACTTCACAGGTACAGGGCCTCCGATTCACTGGCAGGCGACGACAATATTCCATATGTGCGCTTTCTTTCCCCAGATCCACGCCCGTCGGGTAATCGAGTACCTATGACGCTGACTACGTTATAGATGAACATCGCAAAGGCACTGGCGTCGATCGAGCACTTACGCGTAGCGTATCTCAACCTCGACTTTCAGGACGTCATCTTCTCGCCGTGGCGCACCGCAGAGTACCCGTATGAGCGCGCAATCCTGCTTCGAGACCGCGGGGAGGAAATTCGGAGTGTCCTGGAAGCTGGACGCAATTTCGAATACGTCGCCCTGCTCGCACGCCCCTCCAATGCCGGCGTGTGGTCCAAGTTTCGACCAAAGTGGTACCCGTATCAGGACCCTATTTGGTGGATGGATCGAAAAGCATGGTACGTGTCGTTGGCCATCTGCCCTCTATAGCCTTGAGGCCCTCACTGTACCACCTCTTAGCGACGCCACCATTCATGCGATGTGGGCACTTTACAACCGTAGCAATTCATAGCTACACGAGACATGTGCGTAAAGCGAATGTGCATCCTCGTCCTTGTACTCTTATTTTGTATCTGGTGATCAATATGGAGGATTACCAAGACGTAGTTGCGAGAGGGCGTGTGCTCGCCTTGAGGCTGTGGCTATGCTTATTGGACCGTGCAACAGAGCCTAATTGCCCCCCTTCAGGGCTCCTGCGATTACCTAGGTATGCCGATGTGTTTCAAGCAAGAACTCAACAAGATGTCCGTGCTTCTCCAATACGGCCAGTGTGCGCGTTTTGCGTTGGCATTCCGAGTCGTATCTTCCCGAAGTCCCGTGGATGAACGTCCGTCCGCCCATTGTTGTATTCGTGTTCTGGTGATCGCCTTCGGGTATCTGCAAGGTTCGCTGCCCACCCAGCCGGCTCAGACCTAAGTCTCGCGAAATAGGTAGTTGCGTATAATCGGCGTAGCGGCGGTTTAATGTTGGGAAATACTTTAAATCCATTATGTACGCGCAACTACTTCACGCCACTGCGCAACCCAGCCAAACAGGCTAGCGTATTGGACGTATGTGGGCTATTGATCGACCATCGTAGATAAGATACTGCGTAGGACGGCAGGGATGTCCGCAGTATCCGCTACCCTATACCCCCGCCCTGGGAGGTTCTTCGGTATCCTATCAGAGCAGACACATGTCAACGCAAGCACGGAGCGATATATACCACAAGGCGTACCACGATACTTCTGCACCTTCGCCGATGCAAATGAGCGCCGTATGCACCTTCGGATTGCGGTTCATGACCCGTTGGAGGTCCTCGGCGGTAATGCCGTACCGCGCGAAGTTGGCATCGGTGATGGCGATGACGAACCAGTCGTCTTCGAGACAATTAGCACGGGAAGAAAGGGCGACGAATGATTGGGAGCCTGGGACAGACGTACCTCCGTCGAACCTGGCGACCTCTGTGACGGCTTTGTCGATCGCCTCCACTGGTACAGTATGAGAAACTGAGGCCTTGTAGGTTAGGACCCAAAGTAGTACCCACAGGTGTAATCGCCCGCAAAGGTATACTGTGTGATCATCTCCATCTTATCGACGACCTTCCACCGGTCCTTGATCTCCAGCTCCTGGCCCGCTTCGACCAAGGGTATCGAGGCCGAGTCCCCGGACTGAATCTCTTAGAAAGGCGGAAAGTCTAAGTAGTCGTTCAACGACTTACATGTCCGTATATCTAAGCCGGACAATAAGCTACAGAAGAGAGAATATGAAAATGTGACTCACGTCCCACACAAACTTCTCCTTACGCGTTAGACGATCGAACGTCTCCATGAGCATCACGGCTGCGTGCATTCAGCCAACACCGCAAAGACCATGCGAGGATATATCGCTGAAAACACACCTGTCTCCATACTACGCTTCAAACGACCATCGTATTGGAAGCGGTACCTATCAACAGCGTGAGCCGCCGGAAGACTGCTTGAGGGATGGCACCTACATTGATGCGCTGACGTCGAAGAGGAAGCGGATACGCTTCGACCTAGTGGGCCAGTAAGTGGGAAGGACCAGCACACCAGCAAACGGGAAAAACTGACTTCATCTGAGGGCGCCCCAGCTCAGGCTTCGCCATACCCCGACGTTTGTATACAGTCGCCTCGCCAGTCAGGCCCTCGGTGAGCCGGCTATCGTCGAGCTCCCCGTCAGTTTGGCGTTTGACCCAGACGCGTTCTTCTTCCCGTGCGGCAAGGTCTAATAGACAGATGATCAAGTTCAGCGCACTGTCCTGCCCTCATATGTCAGACTCACTCTCAAGCAAGTCGTGAAGCTGGGCAATATGCCCTTCTACGGCAGCATACAGCGCGCCGTAGCCCTTCGCTTCGCCTGCACTCATGTTTAGCTCTTCAAGACGCCGGGCAAGCTCAAGGCGCGCCATCTCGCGCGCACGCTCCTTGATATGGTCGGGGACGTCGTTCTTTAGCGCATCAGAAACCTGGTTAGGATTGGGGTGAGCTCGCGGAGCACTGCTTTGAAAGGGGAGGGGTCTGGATGTGTCCTACCTGCTTGACGTCGTGCCCACTGAAAAGGCGCATGTATCCGCCTCTGCCTCCAAGGCCGGCCGTATCACGACCACCAGTCTACGGGAGGATGAATAAGGGGCTCATATCGTCATTGAGCTGCCATACGTACACCACCCGCCCAGGTGTTACCGCCGGTATGCGCCTCGTTGTCGGGGTCGACCTTCCCGAACTTGGGTTCTGACAAGCTGGTGCTGCCTTTCGGTTCAAACTTGACGTCGAGCACCTTCTTTTGGGCGGCCTCCCGCGCAGCGCCGATTCCCAAGTTCTTGACGACCAGACTACGGTCCCGAAGATTCGTCAGAGGGAGGTCGTTATGCTCGATGGTGCAGACACGTTACCCGTGGTGATCGAGGATGGTGGCGAGCTTGGCGATCGTCTCGGGCTTGTATACGTCGAAGTCGAATACGTTCCGTAGGGCAGCGTCCAAGGAGTCGTCCGGGTACGCTTGCATATGCCGCACCAGATTGAGCAGCTCTGCGCTCTAGTAAGTCAGCATGGCAGGTCACTCAGGAGTACTAGTATGTGTGTCCTTGCCTCGAAGTGAGTATGGGTAGGTCACGGTCCCGCTCTCGTACGCTTTGCGCAGATCCTGGAACGCTGCGACGAGGCGCAGGATGAGGTCTTCGCTCAGCTGGGGGGCGAGCTGCGACAGCAGCTTGCGCTCGCTCGCCATGTCCGGGTTGGTGACCGCGTGGCAGCAGAAGTTGTCCCCGAGGACCTGCAAAAAGTGGTTGCCCAAAAACGCTGCGAAGGCGGCATAAGCCGATCGGACATCTTTCTGGCCGAACGCCCCACGACTCACGGTAGCCCGGACGATTCGCGAGGAGGATGAGGCGGAAGTTGGGGTGCACGACGACGTCGCCCTCGCGTTCTTTCGTCTCGCGCACGCGGCGGCCGTCCGCGAGCGTGAGCTGGCCGTGTCCGGCGAGGCTGCGAAAGATGGCGACGACGTGCTCGGCGGCCTTGTCGGCCTCGTCGATTATGATGACCCGCCCGAGGGTTATGGCGCGCAAGAGAGGCGAGTCTGTGTACTTAATGACGCCGTTCTCTAAGACCGTTTGGAACATTAGCTGGTTTACGGTTGTGTCTCTATGGAGCTGGATGTATTCTCGAGGACGGCCGAAGAGCTGTAGACAGTCGATGAGGGCGCGTTGGGAGAGCGTGTCCAGGGGCACTCACTTGACATAATCTGCGACACATGACCGTCAGAAACTTTGCTGATTAATATGAAGTCCTCGGACATACCTATCCACAACCTTGTTCTTGCCAACACCCTGAGGTTCACGTCAATACCAACGCCAACATGGCACCAATGTCTAAGTTACACGTACCTGGTTGCCGAGAAGGACGAGATGCTCTCCAAGTACCTCGAAGTCTATCGCAAGATCACGCATCAAGCCAGTCTGCAGGCTGTTGTCGTAAAAGTGGTCCATGTGCGGAACGTGCGAGGCGCCCTCAGGGTCTTGCGTGGAGTCAAAGCGCAGGATAACTGTTGCACGGGTGTCTTTCGTGGATGGCCCCGTCGCCGGAGGGAAGAAGAGTCCCCCGTCGCGCACCTCCGCGGGGGGATTGAACTAGGAAGGGCCTCGTTCGGTCAACGAGTCTTCGCAAAACATAGAAGGGCACTTACGGGCGGTGTACGCCTCTTGATGCCGCACTCCTCGAAGATGTTCTGGAGGTTCATCGTCTCCGTCGCGGGCAAGAACTCCGCCAGCAGCGCGCGGCTCAGCAGCGTGTACAGATCGTCGTCCGCGGGGAAGCGCGCGACGCGACGCGCGATGCGCACGAGCGAGCGCGTGCCGAGCTTGCGGTTCTTCTGCACCGCGTCCGACGTCATGCCCGCGCGGTACTTGTCCGCGAACGCGAGCAGCGTGTGCACGACGGGCGCGGGGCAGCCCGTCTGCAGGAGGATGTGGGACTCCTCGGACGGCGACATCGGCTGCGCGGCGATGGGGAAGAACATGTTGGCGTGTTCGTCCGAGAGCCAGTCCTTGAGCGGCAGGGACTTGGACGCGGTGCTGATCACTCGGAAGGAACGGTGGGCGACGGACAAGTCGGGCGATCCTTGCTAAGAATCATCTGCGTTAGTGAGAGGTCACTACCATGGCGGAGAGAGTATCGCACGTCTTCGTCTACAAGTCGCCTGACGATCCGTTTCTGCTCCCAGAGTTCCACTTCGCGGTCTTGCATCAACCGCGCGAGCGAACCTGCCGTGGATCCAATCACGTCCATCCCGGAGAGATGAACCAGCCGTCCCTGCCACGCGCCCTCGATTAGAGGGCTCCACCCTCGTCAGCACTATGCGTGGATACCACAAGTATGAGGCCTTACCTCGGCTCCCAGGACGTCGCGCCGCCCTCAGCCACCTTCCTGCGCATGATCAGCTCGCGCCCGCCGAGCTCCTTGTACATATGCACGTCCTCGAGCTCGTACCCGAGCATGTCCGAGAACGTGCGCACGAGGAGCGACGTCGAGCACGACGCCGTCGACGGCAGCGCGGGCGGGACGTACGACACGTCCCACCCGAGCGCGTGCGCCTGCAGGAGCGAGGACAGCAGGCCCATGAACCGCGCGCTCGGCACGAACCCGAGCATCTCCGGGTTCGTGAACGGGAACGCGAGGTAGGGGCGTGGGCCCGCGGGGACGACGTGCGCCACTGTGTCGCCCGAGGGAGCGTCGAAGAGGACTCGGGCTGAGCCGTCGTCCACCTGCTCGATGCGGGTGAGACGGTATCCGAGTAAGCCGGCGTCGTCTTCGTCCCCGGAGAGGTTTGGGTTGCCAAGAGGGCCGAGTCCCGCGTCTTCGAATTGGTGGGACAGCATCGCCCAGGCCACGAAGGGGCTGTGGATCAGTGCCGGATGGAGCGAAAGAACGAGTCGTGCGAGCTGCTCTGGAGAATGGCTGTCGGGCGCGGGGAACGCCGACAACAAGGCTTGCGCTTTCGCTAGTGAGGTTTGGGGGAATGCCGGGAGTGTTGACTTCGCGACGGCATCTAGAGTATGCCGCGATTCGCTGGCAATCTGTGTGGACATGATAATGTCACGTAGCTTCCGAAAGAACTCGGTCTGCAACTCCTTCTCTTGAGGTGGAGGGAGGGCAAGGAGGGATCCCATGGGGTCTACGAAACGCGCCTGGAAGCGACTTCTGAAAGGCGGGTCGAGCGGGTAGCCTGGATAGGGTGGAACTGGAGCGGCGATCGCGATGACTCTGAAGTTCTGGTGGGCTGGGATGAATACGGAAGAAGAGGCTTCGTCATTGTCAAGTAATGCAAATCGGTGGGGATGGACGATATGCGTTCCATCGTCTAAATTCCTATTCGCAAGTTAGTAAGGGCGATGTGGGGAGATATCAATCTTACATTTCTCTGTTCTCTAGAAGGTTGTTCAGAACCTGGAAAACCGGACATAATTAGTATCGACTATTCAAAGAAGATGTAGTTTGTGTACCGGCATAATACCACGTTCCGCCTTCTCTACACCCTCGAGGATGAGCACGCGCCCGTGCTTTACTGCACGTACTGCGGCGCTATCTACGTAAACCAGATTTCCACCTAGGCGGATCTCCCGTCCTTGCTTCAGCTCTGTTTCGCCGACATCTCGATGAAGCGCGACCAGCTCATACTCCGAGTTTATTAGTCTAGCAAATATTAGCAAGCCAATACCCCGGTAGGGAGTTGGGACAGGAAGACTTGCCTACAGAATGTAAGCGCGAGCCGTCTAGCGTACGGGCCGGGCTGAGACAATAGAAAAACGTCTTGCCCGAGCAAGTACTTCTGCAACATAAAGTGCAAGTTGTCCAGGTTGTAAGCGTCACGAGTATCGAGGAGAACATCTTCAGCGTGAGGCAGCCGGCTAGGTTCCGCGGCGGGGTAAATTTCGTGAGATATTTCTCCCAGACGCAAAACCCCAATGGAATGTTGTGGTGGCGTGAGCCCCTTCAAGATCTGTTTGAGTCTCCTGTGTGCCATTTCCACGGTGAAGTGGGCTCTTGTCTGCCAGCGCCTGCCGAGCATATTCCTCCGTCAGTGGCGTGTCCTACTAAAGCCCTAGACACCAAGGAGATTACCGTATTTCCCGGTACGAGAGAAAAGTGCTTCGAAGTTCGCAACTTGTATTGGCTGCTTTTCGGGCTTTTCAATCTAGCCACGTTTCCGTGCAAGGAGTGACCCTCCCAATACTTGAGGAAAAGCGGACTTCTTGAAATTCCCTCAGAACCTTGCCTTCGGTGGGATATAGGAGAACTCTCGTCGTTGAGGGCCCCGGATCCCAAAGGACCTCCCTAGATGTACAGACTAGGAGGAATGGCTATGAGTAAACCGTGAAGGTTCCTAGCCTCGCCAGCGGGTCAGGATATGCTGGGTGCTCTTGAGCAGGAGAATAGAGAGACGCGGGGCGACGAGAGTGGTCGTGGCGAGGTGCAAACCGGTGGATTCATATGTCAGACAGCCCGAGGCTGTTTACGCGCTGAGAGAGAGCAGGAGCGACTCGCAGGAGTTTCCTGATCGGCTGGGGTAGATGCCCGAATGCCGGACCGCGCCGGATGCGGGGTAGTACGGGCGTCTAGTGCCCCCCGGAGGTCAGAGGTTCAAGGTCAACGGTCATAGTACTGGGCAGGCGAATCGGGAGCATAGAATTCCGGAGAGCGCAACGTACAGCTGATTCAGAATCAAAGGAGCTCGCCCTTTTTTTCAAGTACAGTAACCTGGTGTGTTCAAGCCGTCTTGAACGCGCGTGGGACGGACTCCGAGAAGAACGGAGATTGAAGGGGCGTGCTAAGGGCGCTTATGTTCCACATCTTTTCTTTCTTCGCCCTGGGTTCAGCCTCGCCTTTTCATAGCCTTGCACTCTTGTCCCTCCCTGGTCCCATTCAATACGGGGAGATATGTCGGCTCATGCGGGTCCTTCCAATGCTGCAAAAAAGAAGAAACCCGGCAAGGGCGTAGACCCCAAGGTCAAGTTGAAGAAGGTCCGCAAAGTCAGCGAAGCGAAAGCAATCGCCGAACTGGAGCAGAATGCCTTGCAATTCGTGAGTGTTCGACGCCAAACCGTCAGCCGTGTGTGCTCATTGACACAGCATATACTCGTGTAGGAGCCTCCGCCGGGTCTCGAGGAATTCGCCGACCTACCCATCTCTGATCTCACAAAACGCGGTATGTAGTTCTCCGGGCTCTATGACGAGCTTCGAGCCCTTACCGAGCTTTGCCTAGGTTTGAAGCGCGCACATTTTGTCAAGATGACCGACATCCAGGCCAAGAGCTTGCCCATATCGCTCAAGGGCAAAGACGTACTCGGAGCGGCATGCACTGGCAGCGGCAAGACCTTGGCCTTTCTCGTTCCCGTATTGGAGATGCTATATCGCCAAAAGTGGGGGCCTCAGGATGGTTTGGGAGCGCTCATCATATCGCCTACGAGAGAACTGGTGAGTACTATCCAACGACAGTTGTCCTGCGATACCTCAACCTTGCGACGCAGGCGGTGCAAATTTTCGACGTGCTTCGTAGCATTGGTGGATACCACAGCTTCTCTGCGGGCTTGGTCATCGGCGGGAAGAATCTAAAGGACGAACGAGAGCGATTATCTCGCATGAACATTTTGGTTGCGACACCTGGACGCCTGCTGCAACATATGGACCAGACCATTGGATTCGAATGCGACAACCTACAGCTGCTCGGTATGTGGAGCCCAATCACCCTTCCTTTGCTCACAATTCGCTTACAAACTACTTACATCCCCCAGTCCTCGATGAGGCAGACCGGATATTGGACATGGGCTTCCACCGGACCCTTACCGCGCTTCTTTCGCATCTCCCAAAATCCCGCCAAACCCTTCTCTTCTCCGCGACACAGACGCAATCGGTTGCAGACCTCGCCCGACTCAGCCTCAAGGAGCCCGTGCGCGTCGGCGTCGACGAGACGCTCACGGAGGGCGCGACCCCGAAGGCGCTGGAGCAGCACTACGTGCTCTGCGAGCTCGACAAGAAGCTGGACGTGCTCTGGAGCTTCATCAAGAGCCACCTGCAGACGAAGACGCTCGTGTTCATGTCGAGCTGCAAGCAGGTGCGCTTCGCGTTCGAGACGTTCTGCAGGATGCACCCGGGCACCCCGCTGCTGCACCTACACGGGAAGCAGAAGCAGATGACGCGCCTCGCGACGTTCCAGCGGTTCACGTCGATGAAGCACGCGGTGCTCTTCGCGACGGACATCGCCGCGCGCGGGCTCGACTTCCCGTCGGTCGACTGGGTGTTGCAGGTCGATGCCCCCGAGGACGCGGAGACGTACATCCACCGCGTCGGGCGCACGGCGCGGTACGAGAGCGCGGGGAAAGGTCTCTTGCTGCTTATGCCCAGCGAGGAAGAGGGCATGGTGGCCGCGCTTAAGAAGAAAAACATCGAGATCCAGAAAATAAAAATCAAGGGGAGCAAGACGCAGAGTGTTGCGAACCAGCTACAGAAGCTTGCTTTCCAGGACCCGGAGATCAAGTATCTCGGCCAGCGCGTATGTCACTCTGCCATGTCTTTTTTCGAAACCCGGACTGACACCCCGGTTTTTCAAGGCGTTTGTTTCATATCTACGCTCCGTTCATTTGCAGAAAGACAAGTCCATCTTCAAAGTCGACGAGCTACCCGTTGAGCGTTACTCGGAGTCGCTCGGACTACCCGGCATGCCGAAGATCAAGTTCTTGAGCAAGGAGCTGGCGAAGAAAAAGAAGAACGCGTCAAGAGCTGTAGCGGAGTTGCAGGCGCCCGCGCGTCCGGAACCCGAAGACGAGAGTTCCGATGACGACGAGTCCGGGTCATCGGACGAGGAGGGCTCGGACGAGGAGGCTCCTTCGGCTGAGAAGCCCTCGGTCGAGGTCGACGCCAGCACTTCCGAACAGAAGGTCGGTCTGCTCTCACTTGCGCCGCCGGAGCAGCGCTCTCTAACCGCGTCCTCCGCAGCCCGCCCGCGTGCGCACGAAGTACGACCGGATGTTCGAGCGCAAGAACCAGAACATCCTGTCCGCGCACTACACCAAGCTCATCGACCACGGCGGCGCGTCCGGCGCGGACTCGGGCTCGGGCTCGGACTCGGGGGACGACTTCATCACGCTCAAGCGCGCGGACCACGAGCTCGAGGGCGCGGCGCTCGTCGAGCACGACTTTGTCTCGAAGCGCAAGGCGCGGCAGCTGCTCTCGAAGAAGGCGCTCGCCAAGGACGGCCCGCGCGGGCACAAGCTCGTGTTCGACGACGACGGCCGCGCGCACGCGCTGTACGAGCTGCAGGACGCCGCGGCGGTGTTCAAGGACGCGGACGCCGTGCGCGAGGCGGGCCGCCGGTTCGCGGAGAGCGAGCGCGGGAAGCTGCGGCAGGCGGACGTGGCGGACAAGGCGGAGGCGAAGGAGAAGAAGCGCGAGAAGAAGCGCAAGCGCAAGGAGCGCGAGCGCGAGGTACGTCGTGTTCGCGTTGGGCGTGGCTACAACGGGATGCTGATGATTCGACGTAGGGCGACCCGTATGATAGCGACGACGATGGGGACGTCGCGATGGGCCCGACGGTCGCGGAGTTGTCCGAGGACGATGGCTATGTGTCCCCAGAGATCGACCTACCATCGGAGTCGGGGGGCGAGGAGCGCCAATATGGCCGTCCCCCAGCCAAGAAGGCGAAAACTGCCGGAGCTGCTTCCTCTCGACATTCCAAAGCGACGACGCTGGAGGAGGAGGAAGAGCTTGCCCTGCAAATGCTGCGGAGCCGGCGGTAGACCTCGTTCCGCGAGTTCGCCCGCGTCACACTGTAGCATACGCATACTTCGAGTACTATTCAGACGAGGCTTGTGTCTCATGAATCCAGCTGGTTCGCTTTTCTGGCGCGCCCGTATACGTATACCGCTATCCCACTGAGGCCTCTTTCAACGTATCGGCCACTGGGTATCTTGGTTTTTTGTGCAGTGCACGCAAGCAAGGGTCCAAGTGCTACCAAACCTGAGGCGAAACCTGAAGAAACAACGGGCATATATACTACAGGTTCATTATTACATTTTCTCTCAGCAAACGAAGTTATCATAAATCCATTCACGTAGGTCTACCAAAACTCGTCGTGAATAACTGCTCGGTGTGTTAGAATAGTCTATCAATAGTCTATTGTGCATCATACGTACGTGCTCCTGCCATGCAAGACACCTGCGCTCAACATGGGACGTAGGTCTACCAGAGGGAAAACGTGTCTCAACCACTGCATCACCCACCGCGAGTCCTCCCCCGTAAACCACACGCCAGACAGCCATATACTCCGCAACCCATGCGTACGCGGCATCTCCTCACCGCCGGTGTCATCCCAAGCCTCAAGAGCAGCGACATCCTGGCGCACCGGCAGACGCAAGTTCACAAGGCCCGGACAACACCGCGCGAACGCCTCCAGCGCCGTCACGCACGGCAACGCCCCCTCACCCGCCGCCCCCTCCCGCCCTCCGACCGACACGTGCACGTCCAGCGAGACGAGCGCCGGCCACGCCTCCGCCATCGCGCGCACGTCCGCGTCCGCGATCGAGACCGGCGCGCCGGGGCCCTCCACCTCCAACTCTACCGCGAGGGTGCACGCGCGCAGACCGCGCAGCGGGAAGAGCGGCCGCGCGTAATGCGCGAACGCGCGTGCGTCCGTCGGGGCGCGGCCCCCCGTGCCCGCGCGCAGCGTGTATCGCACGCGCACGGTGTGGAGGGAGGCGGCGAAGCGCGTGCCGAGGACGGCGGCGCAGCGCCCGCCGCCGGAGGCGTCGTGCTCGTGTGCGGAGACGGTCAGGCTGGCGGTGTGCAGGGTTGGGGAGGAGACGCCGGCGAGGAGTTCCTCGATTGAGGAGGGCGAGCCGGCGACGCGTATGACTTGGAGGGTGTCAAGGGAAGGCCCGTCCTTGCCTTGCGCTCGGTCAATTAGGCTGGGGTACACATCGGACGAAGAGTGAGAGTGGGTGAGGTCGGCCGATAAAGAAGACAGGTTCGGCATCGCCGAGCAGTAGGATAGTATTACGGCTACGGAAGCGGTAACTGATCCAAGGTGTAGGTTGCGCAGTCGCTTGAACGCCAGCAGGGGTTCCAATGAATGAGGGAGCTCGATCCCTTCCAAGCAGAGTTCTTCTACGTCTGGAGACTGCGCATCCAGCAGCCTCAGTAGGTTCGCGGCATGGCGTTGTTCGCTTTCCGATGGTGGCGGGGCGGCAGAACCCGTGGTTGCGCCGACCTGAACGTAGACGGTGATACGACGCAGCGAGGGTGAGATGAAGTGGAGGTAGTGCGTGATGTCCTGTGAAAACTGGAGCCAGGATAGTTCCTCCAGGCGGGGGAGTAGCGGTGCGCCGACGCGGGCGGCACGACGGACCAGCGCGGCGAACGTGCTCTGGCGAAGACGTTCCGAGGGATCCTCGCGACAGTGGTAGTGCAGCTTGCGCACGCGGCGCGCGTAGTGCGTGAACCGCGCCCAGTCTTCGTCTTCAATAAACTTTGATGTTATCTAGTGGTTATAGACGAAGTTCGTGAGTTGAAGAAGTTCCGGTAAGCTGCATGGTGCAAGGCGCACTTACAGAAGCATCGTTTATCGAACTCTTATCATCCTCTAGGGTGGGCAACAGCTGGCATAAAGGCGACAGCCCCGTCATCCTGCACCAGAGCATATCGAGTGCGGGCTCGCTTAACGCACTTGAGACGCGCGCGCACCTCGCAAGCGTCTTGGAGCAGCCCGCCGAGGGTAGATGTGCCAGGATATTTCTGACAATCTCGTCGATCAAGAGAACCTGTTGCACAACGGTGTGTGTGGTGTCCATGCCGTGTGTGTGGATACTGTAGTACGTGGATGATATGTGCAGAATGGGTGTCCAAGGCTATAAAGTGCGGCTTTCACGGCCGATATGTGTACGGGCAGCTTCAGGTCGTCCGAGGCGTCAACGATAATACGCGCCCGCAGCGACATGCCTTGCACGTTTTATGCTTCTGTAACCGATCGAACCCCCAAACAGATGAGTAACGAGGCTGCGCACGAAGGCGGGTCTGTAGAGCTTACCAGCGCCCGCACCCCACCTGCGCCTCAGGCTCTGTGTGCGCAGTGACAGCAGGCGCGGAGATCGCACGTCCGGCCTTGTCTCTTAAGCGCAAGCATCCCTGCCACATCTCTGCGTACCCACGTCACCGAGCCTTCAGCGTTTCGCCAGACCACTGCCGCATTGCGCACGAAGTGGCGCGAGAGCTCAGAGTGGGACCGTTGGGGTACTGGGCATGCTCAGCTCACAGGCCCGCGGCGCGTCGGGTACCTGCCCCATCGCCGAGGCCAAGATTGAATAACGACCGAGGCAGCCTTACGTGGACATGACCGCGACTGAATGGCGCACTTTGTGGGGCGGGCTGCAGGTGGCAGCGCAAAGAGTTCGCAGGACGTAAGAGATCAGGCTCGAGGTGCTGGCAAGTACTTCCGGGGAATGCTGGTTCGGGTGATCGGTCTCGGCGACGTCGACCCTGCTCGCTCGCTGCCAGTAGCGCGGGCTTGGAAGGCTGATGGTGGAACCGTATGGTTCGGATTCCAAGTCTCGCAGACGGCGCTAGGATCATCTGGACGTCGTAACGTACAAAGCAATATGTAGCGCGGCACTACTTACTTGCGGATTTTCGTAATGGACCTACTAAGTACGCCCGGCGTCTTTGCGCCCCTCGCACGATGCGTCCCATCTTTGCCGCCGCCTTGCCCGCTCTATCCGCTGATAAAGTTGATTGAACTGTTCGAGAGGAGTCGAGTGAGATCGACGCAGGGAATGAAGGCGTATTCAACGTTAACGTCAACGCCAGCGCAGTCCGAGACTCGTCGTGCAGACTCACTCCCAGGCGCCGGAACCCGCTATACTTAAACGGCGATTAGCCACGATTAGCCCAAACGGGCACCGTCACATCGTACGGCGTGGCCAATGACTTCGAATGAGAACCACACTCTAACTTGAACGTTGACCTTGTATCATACCACTGGTCGCGTCCGAGATGCATGCTTACAACAGGAACTCGTAAAACCTCACTGGCGCCGTTCGGTTCGATAATGGTCTCACGATAATTTCTCCGCGTATAGGACGATATGCATTGTCACACAATACAGGATTAAGGCTACGTACTACCGCTGCTCCCCCGGTGTCAAGTTATAAAACTGGCAGGGGTCTCCGTTCGCGCGCGGTTCACTCAAGTCTCAGACCATCGCAGCGTTCAGGGCTGTGGTATTGCTTGGGCCCCGAGAACCGTAACGGTTAGCTGAGTCCTTCTAGTCAACTAGGAATCCTCGTGTATGGTGCACATTGACATGCTGGTAGTAGAGCCCTACGATTATAATAATACACCACGGATTATATACCACAATGCCAACTTCCCGTTGCCAAACCAGTCTGGACCCTCTAACGACGTCAAACGGAGTAATTCATCTCAAACACTATGTTTATTTTTCATACTAATATCTTGGGCACCGCCACCACGGCATATTACATCTGAACCGTTTCCTGACCCTAGCGTCTTCAGCCGTCTATACTTCACAAGCCGTCGTAATCTGCAAGCTCTTAGCGCGCTGTTTGTCGTTCAAGTCGCCCTACAGGTCATTAATTGGTGTTACGACATTTCGACACGCCCGACGCGTCGCTTGGAATCCCGTAAGGACGTCGACGTCTACTACCATCCCACCAGCCCTATCATTGCCGGTACTTGGGGCTTCGGCCAACTCGATCCTGGCGCTGGACTGTGGACGTCCCGGACTCTGGGGACCGCACGCACACAATTGCCTCGGAGCATTCTTACCTTGGGAGCATCCCAAAGGTTCCCCGAGCCCTCGCTCTGGCCCAATCCTGCTTGAAGTCATCTGTAGGTAGACGAAAGCCGCGGTGTTCACTAATCTCGAACTCCACCCCACGCACCGTGACGAATCTCGGCCCAGCCGCTCCTCAAGTCTGAGCGTCCCCGTACAGTCTCTTGGCCTAGAGGGGGGGCGCTCCGGCAGTACACACTCCGGACGAGCAAAGTCGCGCTCCTTCAGTGTTTACGCATCGATAGACGCTACGCGTACCGCGGCCGAGCACACCTATTGACTCCTGACGCTCATATACGTGACCAGCGCAGCGCGAGCCTACGGCCCTTGGATTCGCGGAGTGGGACGACAGCCTCCGTACCACCCCTTGGGGACTGCCAGTACTATGGCCAGCATAGTCGGGCTCTCGGGCCAGTTCGAGCCCCCTGTCCACCTCCAAGTTGAACAAAACGTGCCATGGAACCTTCCAACCTCGTATGACATTGCGTGTGGGGGAGGGGACTTTCGACCGTCCGTCCCAGCAGGCAGGACGATACTATGCGTACGTGCGTACTACAGCCTCCATCTAGTGGCTCGAGCCGCTGATGCAGTCGCGCAGTGTACCTGGACCGTCCGTGAACACTAACCGGTACAATCCGGGAAAACCAGTGTCGCGCTGGGTGGGGCCCGCCAATCGATTGACTGTAGGTCGTCACCTTTCAGAGTAATCTATACGCTCGAATGCAGCAGCTAGCAGCAGACTGCCAACCCCACGCGCCCCCTCAGGCATCAGACCCTCCCCGGGTGCCCGCACGCCTACACGTATTTATGCACTCCAGCAGTCTGCGCCGTCCCTTGTGCCAAAGCGTCACTGTGGTGTATTTTACACGGGTCATCCATTCACCCCAACCGATACTCCGACGCATCATTGTTTAAAATGAAGACAGCACTCTTGTATAGACAGACACTGTCGAGAGCTGCCAGAAAAAGTGGGAAACATCGTTACGGATGCATTAAGGGGGAATCGAACCCCCGGCGGGTCGATGGCAACGACCCAGGTTACCACTACCCCATTAATGCCTTGAATTGGAGGTACTATGTCAATATACAATGTCAGGCGTAGACTCCAGCGAGAGCCTACCAGCAAGGCCAGTCCAGTTAACGTTTCAACTGTCCACCCGCCGAGTTGTCGGGCTCGACGCCTCTGAGCTGTGAGCTCGTGTCTTCTAAAGTTCGATCCTCTCACACGACAAGATCCTTGCAAAGGACCGTGCTGACTATTCGTGGTGTTTCGACCTTATCTTCGGAGATGGCTGACTGACTGCGATAGTGCTCAGGTGGCGCACAAACAGACGTACACAAAGTCGTGCGCTTCGGCGTACGCAGGCAGTCGGCTGGGAGTCCGGCGCGCGCGATGCGTCGGGCCGGTCCAAAGTAGGCAATGATCGGGAGGCGGCCCAGGCTCCTACCCACCTCCCTTTCGAGTTGAGGGGGCGACCTGCGAGAGGAGGACTTGAGGTTTAATCCGAGTAGCGTACGTTGTGTTTTATCCGAGAGCCAGTCACGTGTAATATCCTAAGCGAGAACTACCCCCTCAACTCTCAAGAGAGGCTGGCAACAAACACGAGTAAATACACGGCGCCCGGTCAGAAAGCGCCCAGCACCGTCCCCATTTGGAAGTGCCCCCACCGAAGCGCTAATTGTATGGTGGGGGACGGAACTTAGTGACGAGCGCCCGTGCCTTTTGGTATTCTCGCTAAGGTTCCCCAGCACAACCTTTAATCGACCTCAAAAATGCACATAAATGATCGCAATGGACCCCCTAACAACCCCCCCGGATGACTTCCTGCAAATTCCAAAGTTTTTGCCCCGGACCCCCCAGTTTGGCGCGAAATGCCGACTAAGCCATTTCCCAATCCGGTAAACTAGGCGCTTAAAATACGGCTGTAGAGGTAGGTTAGGGTTATGTTAAGTAGGGGCGGTGGCAGCCTCCCTCTTCCGAAGCCGCACACTCCAAAGTGAGGCATGTATTGGGTATTTGTGGTTCCATTGCTGTTATTGTACGCTATTTGAAGTATTTTATACTTTGTTGGACCCATCGACCAACACCAAAATGCCGTTGACATCCGGCCAATTTGGCGCTTTTTCTAGGGTTAGGGTTAGGTGCTCAGATTTTTTCGTGCATCGAGATTTAGGCTTAAATAGGGGTGCTTTGGTATATAGAATTTCAATATGGGACCCTAAAAGTGAATGTGGCGGGTTGACATGAAGTGCCATCCCCCACCATATTTCCTGGATTTCTTTGCGCACCTGAATCACTGGTGGGTGTTGGTCTGCGAAGTTGGTGCAGAGGCGGGCCTGTAACCCGGGTATGACATTCGGACAACTCTATCGTGTACTAGTCGACAGTACCTATCTAGTATGAGTGTTAAGGTCTAGAACTCTAATGAGCTTGAGATTGAACTGGTGATAATATATGCATCGGACCCAGTAATAATGCATATCCCACTTGATACTTTCAGAACTCCTTGAGAACAGATCGACCCGCTAGTGCCAAACGCTCGTGAGATAACAGTAGGTGGGACAAGCTCATTAGCTGTGACCTGAAGAGTGAGTGACTCGAGTCTCGCACGCACGATCCCAATATTGTGGCGACTCGCCCTTGATCCCGAGGCCGTCTTCGCGATACAAAAATGGTACATCACTGACTCTTGTAATGCACATACGTCCTAGTACTGATGTGTCATGTACGCAGCGAAGTCGGGGTCAGCGCTTCAAGTGTCATGCCTCTAAGGACTCAGCCCGCTGAGCCTGCCCTGAGTGTGATATAGTTGTTGTCAGACATACAGTACCAGTACTAGTAGTAATCAGGAAGGGAGTCGGCGAAATTCTAGATAGATAGTGTCATATATTGGCAGAGAGTGCAAGTTGCGAGGTGGCATGTAACTCATCTAGTTGCCGATAAGTCCTCAAATCCCGGTGTCCGAATGTCATACCCAGGTTACAGGCCCGCCTCTGCACCAACTCCGCAGACCAACACCCACCGGTGATTCAGGCGCGCAAAGAAATCCAGGAAATACAATTAGCGCTTCGGTGGGGGCACTTCCAAATGGGGACGGTGCTGGGCGCTTTCTGACCGGGCGCCGTGTATTTACTTGTGTTTGTTGCCAGCCTCTCTTGAGAGTTGAGGGGGTAGTTCTCGCTTAGGATATTACACGTGACTGGCTCTCGGATAAAACACAACGTACGCTACTCGGATTAAACCTCAAGTCCTCCTCTCGCAGGTCGCCCCCTCAACTCGAAAGGGAGGTGGGTAGGAGCCTGGAGGCGGCCCCGAAATTTGGCCTAGTCTGCACCCCCCCACATACCCACCAGTTCGGGGTCCCGGGCCGGGCCCGCAGCGGCCGGCCGCGGCAGTCACATGGCCCGCAGTGGCATGTGATCATACTCCCCCTCTGCAGCCTACGTTGGGTAGTGCAGCTCTGTCACAGGCGCGGTTAGGGCAGCGGTTAAGCCCTCTGATGAGCCCCTTCGCACGGGCGAAACCGTATAGTCCTGCCGCTCCGGCCCTCTCGGGTTCGAGCCTGAGCGGTGCAAGCTGCATACGTACGTGCACCGCAACGCCGGCGGTGGCATCACCACTTACGAGTACTGTCGCTTGTAATACGTGGTTTTGGAGGAGCCGCTGGCGCCGCTCCGAGCCCGATTCTTCATCTTGCTCAGCATTAATTCCCACAAAACATATATAAAAACGTTTTAACCTCTCGATTATATTCAGAGCTGAACAATTGGGGAAAACGGAGGGAATTTCGGCCGAGAAGGGTGAGTTATATTCTTCAAGACCGAGTTGGACCTACGAGCGCTTGCTATATGAGCCTACCTTACGCTTGATGATTGGATCTTCGCGTGATGTGGGCCCCCGCCCCCTTGGTAGATATTCCTCAACCTTGGAATGCAAATTTGTAAAGTACACAATAGAGATAGAGAGTGAGAGTGCAGTCCGTTAATGGTGAACGGTTATGGGGTTGGGCCGGTCACACGGGCGGCTAAGCTGGGTCGAGCGGAATGGTCTTCGGATAAAACCGGGTCCAAGTCTTCACGTGACGAAAGAACAGCAGACATGCAGCATTATAACCGATTCTTTGAAGAATCGGAACCAAAGTTCGAACATCGACATCACACCGAGATGAGCCACAAAAGCGCTCACGCTGGTTTTGCGCATGCGAATCGCACCGGGGGAAGTGTAACGTGTGCTTAAAGCGCTAGTGTGTGTACTGTGAGTACCGGTACTAGTAGTCAGGTCGCGCAGGATATCCCTCGGATACGGGGTCAAGTGTAGCTGAGGCGGGTCGACCGGGTCGCGCCGTACCCGTGCGAGACAAAAACAGATGATACGAAGTCGACGTCGGATGGCTGGTTTGGAGAAGCTGGGGGGCCGCGGAGGAGGTGAGAGAACGGGAGGGGGAGAGAGGGGATATCGCGCGGAGGAGGACCGAGGGCGGATGTTTGGGAGGGGGTTGGAGTTGGGAGGGGAGTTGGGGTTGGAGGGGATCTAAGTAGCAAGTCTCTTTCTAGAAAGTACACGGGCCGAACCGAAATGGTGGTATGCAACACAAGAGGAACCAAAAAAATGAAAATTGAAAACGGCCAAACAACGCGGAGTGGGGTGGATGTGACTATCCAAACGTCCTGCCGTCGGCGCTGCTCGAAGCTCGAGACTCGAAAGCGGGAATGAACAAAAACCGAGAGCGAGAGCGAGAGAGAAAACGAGACGACGACGGCGCGAAGACACCACAACAACACAAACAGTCCGGACCCTCACCAGCGGTAGATGTCACGACACCCGATACCTCGGCCTGCCGCCCTAATACAGCGACAGCACGGACGTGAGCACCACAACAGCAGCAGCACCGCAGATACCAGACGCCGCGCGCACGCTCAGCACGCCCCCAGATGTCGACACGCCCCCGGACACGCCCGTCGTCCCGGGCGCAGCGGGGAGCGTCTCGGAGACGAGCGTGGTAGCCGTCGAGCGGGCGGTCGAGAAACCAGACGCTACCGTCGCCGGGGGCACGGTGAGCGTCGTCGGCGCGGGCGCGTCGGACGCCGAGGCAGACACAGAGGGGGACGCGGACGCGGACGTGCTGTTCGCGAGCGGGGTAACGCCGTGGGCGCTGCTGGAGCCAAAGGCCGAGGTGCTAGACGAGGAACTGGCGCCGGAGGACGCGGACCGAGATGGGGACGAGGATGAGGCGGACAAGGTGCTCGTCGTGTCCGGCGCGGGAGATGCGGAAGACGAGAGGCGCCCAATTGAGGATGTGGTCGCTGTGCTTCCCGAGCCCGAGCTCGAGGAGGCTACAGGAGACGAAGAAGCGGATGCGGTGGAGCCCGTTGGGCTGACCGTGGACGTGACCGAGATGGGGTTGGGTGACGCGGAGAGAATCGAAGAGGGGACGGAGATGGGCGAGGTGTCGCTGGCGACGGGGGACGCGAGGGCGCCTTCCATGCCGTTGAGGCTGTGTGACGTGCATCCGTCAGTATCACGAAAGCGAGATGAATGAGAACAAGGCGGCTGAACGATGCGGGTGATTTGCATGGGTGGGGTGCGGGAGGGGCTCACCTGAACGTGGGGGAGTACTCGGTGAAGCGTACGCCTCCGATGAGGGAGACCGAGGTGAAGTTGATGTAGCTAGAGCGCGGTTAGGATGGTGCATACAGATACGAGAAGAGGAATGCGCAGGAACTTACTATCTGTCGGAGCTGGGACCTGCCTTGGGATCGGGCTGCAGGACAACATGTTGAGTTTCGAATGTAGAGGAGGGTTAGAAAGGGACTCACTGTGAACTGGAGGGAGTGGACCACGGAGAGGTCTACTGGTTCGATTTGTTGTACGAGAACGTTGTCCCCGTTATACAGCGCGATATAGGTTGCCCCGATCTGAGATAGAAGCGGACTGAGGCCGTCGTCGAGCCACTCGACGGTGCACGGCTTTCCGCCACTACAAGTGGAACCGCTCCGGGGTTGGATAACCTGTGGCGGACGGGGATGAGTGTGTGTGCCGTACGGATTGGGATTGCGTTGAAAGGAGGAGCTCACGTAAAGAGATGCCTGCACCGACAAAGCAAAGACGCTCTGCAAGAGCAAGATGGATACCAAGTGTGCAAGCATGATGGAAGAGATCTGAGAAGGGGACGCCTGCGAGAGAAAGGTTGAGGACTGTCGAGCCTGCCGGGGTATTGTGAACGAGAGCGGTGTGTACAAGGAGCGTGGGGTGGGGGCGCAAGGAGCGTGTGCGGGGAGATGACGCTAGAGAGGCTGCGGGGTCGGCATAAGCATGGGCATACACGGTAACAGATCGAGAACTTAAGAGCAAGAGCAACGAACTCTGACTGGGCCGCACCCGCCCACGTCGTCATGCACACGCGATCACGTGGCTCCACTCTCTCCCCATGACGCGTCCCCAGCGCGGCCTCAACCGTCTTCTCCAGCCGCCATCACCTCCTTCGCCGTCGCCACGTCTGCCCATTGCGCGCTCTATGCGCACGCCGTCATCGGAGGACGACGCCCTTGTGCGCACAAACCTTGGCGGCAATGCTCGCCGATGATTCGGATGACCGTCGTCCGCACACAGTCAAGACGAGCTTCTCCTCACTTCGTAAGTGCAGATTATACATAATCTCTCGTGCGTACTGTGCACCATGTGATACGAAACCAAAAAAAACCTTCCCTACAAGAAGCAGCACCTTCCAGGGTCGCCGCAGATAAGTAGCTATTCGAAGCTATATCTAGCTTGCCTTGAAAGGGCACAAATATTGAATATCTATACCAAAGCCGATCCACCGATCCACCTCCCTAGGCGGCCCCCTCGTACCGACAGCGTAGCGTATCATCATACAAGGTCAGTGCGAGTTCGTCATATAGTATATAGTATCCTCACCCCGACTATCTGCTAAAGCTGCCGTGAGCGCATGCATGAACCTCATAACAACAGTACGTGCTCGCATTTACTCTAAGTTGAATCCTGCTGCTACGGGAGGCACACATCGTAAAACGATGGTGCCCGTTACGATCGCGCTCCGTTCCGCTCAAGTCGATGTTATGTAACGTAGATGCGGGATGGAACAGAAATCACTGCACGTACTTCAGTGTACTCGCCTCGAGCTCAGACTTGGAGAACGTGACGATGTACTACCGATGCGCCTCCGAGTGGACAGGATTCCAAGGTCCCAGATCGATAGCCACTATGATCAAGTACAAAACATAATACAGGATTTCACCCGACACCGTCGTTGGCACCATCAGAATCATGATGCCAGACCACTCGATGGTGAGCGTATGACAAGTCGACGACAAGTACAGTACAAACATCATAGTTTGGATATCATGCAGAAGAGATGACGTACTAACGCATCCCAGTACTATAAGAGGGGAACTGTCGAGTAGGGCATTGAATCTCTGCGTTGTAGCGTTCACCATGAACAGGACAGCAAAAACGCAGTAGGGTGATCACGTACTGGTGAGAAGCGGCAGAAGGGGCGTATACAACCGCCCGGGTGGAGCGCGCATCCCGGCGGTATTCTACCCACGTACTCGGCCCGGGTTGGGCATGGAAGACAAGCTGAACGTACTCTAACCCCGGACATACCGCTCCTAAGAGGTCGACGGCTCGCCACCCACGTTCATTCATCAAACGTACCCAAGGACGACGGATAGACACTTGATTTTGCATCGCCCCGGGCCTCCCCCGAAGTCCAGGTTGAGGCGTAGTGTGACCAGGGTCTGAATCTCCGTAAGTATTCCGACGATGTGTTCCTCGAAATATAGATCAGTCATCGCTTACGAAAAGACTTGACCGGTGAAAAGCACACAACATACATAATCAACACATTCGCCCTCCCGACGGCGATAACGGTGGAGTTCCAGATGCTTTAGGCACGGGAATTAAGGCGGTAATGATGTGGCGCAGGAGGTCGTCATCTGCATCGTCAGCTATGTAGACGAGCTCCAACGAGGTGAGCTTGGGCGTCGACATGCGTCGAAGACTGGAGAACATTTCCGAGGCGGAAAGCACAGGCGACCGCCATAATTCTCCGTAGTAGTTCCGCCATCTCTACATCCTCGAGTCACCAACCTGCAGAACCAAAGATGTCACTCAATACCGGCGTATATTGCAGGTGAGCATGAGAATCAGGCGGCGATGTTGTTGCAAAGCAACCTCTTGATGTGAATCTTGGTTTGGCCGTACCCACAATGTTTCCGTCATAGCGGGTTCCGTGGCGGTGCTGATCTGCTCGCAAGCCGTCTTCAGGCAGTACCCATAGCGTTCTTCCCATCACCGTATGCCAAGAAATGGCAACGCGGTGGTTTGGAATAGACAACACTACCTACATGGACACGGGATTGTAAATTCCGAGCACTCTGGACCTCGATGATTGCGATATCGTGTTCACTTTTGCGGGAGAAGGAGGGGTGACGGAAGTCGAGTATCAGCGCACCGCGAGTCGTTTCTTGCGGAGCCCGTGGTGCTCTCCACAGACCGGAGACTGGGAAGTATCAGTTGCAGCTCAATCGCCGCTGATCTGTGTCACAGAACTTCTTTCGGACCGCGTTCGCGAGGCTTGACAGTGTTTACCAAGGGTCACGCCCCGTCAAGGACATAGCGCAGGTCTACGTCCGGCTCGCGGCCCAGCGGTTCGAGAGCAATGACGGCTTTCGCCTCGAAGAGGACGCCTTCGAGTTCTACGAGAACCTGCCTGGCAGGATCGCGATGAAACAACCGGAGATGTCAGAGCTCGAGTATGACTGACAGTGCAACCCCTGTCGCACCCCTGTTGTACAGAGCCTTTCCGCGAATGGAATGCTGCAGGTGTTCCCCTTCGTTGAACTCTGCTCATACATACGCCAAGTTCATAGCTGTTTGCATGCCACGTTTCTCGATATGTGCATGTACATTACAAAGGAAACACGACGGAAAATCGACATATAGGATACATAGTATAGACCTACAAAACAGCATCAGACCACTCAAAACCAAGTACAAGCATTCGGCGTGCCTAATGTCTACTTCAACGACTACGCCCCGTCGACTCTCTTTATCACCCGCCTGTCGCGTTCCCCCACCACCTTTACCCTCCCCTCCTGCTCCAGCTCCTTGATGACCTCCTGGAAGTCCGCCGAAGTGACCCGGACGCTACTCTGCGCCTCGAGCTGACCAAACGCCTCGGACCAGCGCACCCCACGAGTACCACCAGCGCCACCATCGAGCATCGCGAGCACCGCGCGGCGCATGTCCGCTTGCAGCTTGCGCTGCTGGCGGCCGACGCCGGTATCGAGTAGGCCCATGTCGATCTCGCCCGTCGTCGGGTCGCGCGCGCTCGTGTTGATCGCCTCGCGCATGAGCCGGAACGCCTCCTGCACGTCCGCGAGCTCGACCAGAGACGAGAGGCGCATGCGCGCGTGCGCTTCGGAGAGGCGGATCATGCTCTCTAGCTGTCGCGTCGTCGCGGTGATGCGCTTCTCGTTCGAGCGCGGGTCTTCGCCCGCTTTGCGCAGCGTGACGTAGCACCGCACGAGCTCGTCCCCGGCGGCCTCGGTGATAGAGGGGTTGATGCGCGAGCGGGCGTAGGTAATGTAGGCCGAGAGCTCCTCAAGAGGCTGCGACCGATCGTCAGTACACTGCGAGGTAGGTGAGGATGTTCCAACTTACGAGAATGTCTTGGCCGCCACCAGTTTCGGGTGCGTCTTCGAGGTACAGCGCGACGAGATGCTGTGCAAGTTTCCGGTCGAGCGCCTCATCGACGTTATCGAGAACGAGGTACAGTAGATCGAAACGAGATATGAGAGTTGGAGGGAGGTCGATGTTACGTGTAACGGTCTCGTTGGGGTTGTACTTCGACCCGATCGGATTGGCCGCGGCGAGGATAGACGTCCGCGCGTTCAGCGTGGTGATAATACCTGCTTTGGCGATGGAGACGGTTTGTTGTTCCTGCGTGACGAGGGTCAGCGCCTCATAGAATAATTACCCATGAGTCGGACGCACCATGACCTCATGGAGTACACTTCTGGTTGCGTCTGACATCTTGTCGAACTCATCGATACAGCATACACCGCCGTCGCTCAATACTAGAGCACCACTGAGCCATAATAGTAAGCATTTTACATGTTGCATATGCTGCTCCTTCACGTACCTCTCGAGGACGAGCTGTTTCGAATCTGGGTCCCGGGTGACATATGCAGTGAGACCGACAGCGGACGACCCCTTGCCGGACGTATAGACACCGCGAGGAGCGATCTTGTGCACGTACTGTGAGACCGGTCAGCCATAACTCTTGCATCGGGAATAATGTTGGGGACACACCTGGAGGATCTGTGACTTACTGACACCAGGATCACCCACGAGCAGTACATTGATGTCACCGCGGTATCGAGGTCCACCTCCGCCACCACCCCTCGCAATGCTCTTGTTCGTGCCCCCAAATAGCTGCAACAGAATACCCTTCTTCACGTCGTCCATTGCGTAGATCGACGGCGCGAGCGACCGTGACAGCAGCCCGTACACGTCAGGTCGCTGACTGATTTGCCTGAGCTTGGCTTCAAGCTCCTCGCGCTTCGTCGTCCGCCGCTGGCGATCCGCGCCGTTCTCCTGGTCCTCATCCATGTCGACTCCGCCTCCAACACCCCCTACTCCGGGAATGCGATCCCCACCTGCCGGTCGCGTGCTCCTGTCGAGCCCGAGCTTGTCCCCAGACCCTAGCCGGACGTGCACGACATCGAGGAACGTCCGGAAGAGACTCTTGAGCGTGCGCTGGCGCGGGTTTACGCGCACGGGCACACTTCGGAAGATGCCAGTGACGATGAGGCGGTCACCGGGCTTGGACACATCTACGAGCTCGTCGTACACGCTCAGCGAGACCGTGTGTGGTGTCTGGCCATCGGGAACCGCATCGGGCGTTTCCTGCAGGCGGATCACCTGCCTGTCAGCGAACTCACAACGATTGTGCACGAGCGACATCGTCCCGATGGAGCCACAGACATCGCGTGGACAGCGCGCGGGCTCGTCGATTTTGCCACGGTCGATCTCAACTTGCACGGTGTGATTGCAGGTCAGGCAACGGAAGAAGGCGACCTTCATGTCAGGAATAACGGGCGTCGCACGAATGACAAGGCCCTTGATACAGACGAGTTTGTCGGTATCTAGGGAAGGGTAAGCAAGTAGCGATAGCATTTTCGGCTTGCACCCTACCGGATGGGTTCAAGTCGCGCATGTTGACAGAGGGGAGGCCGAAAGGCCGGATCTTGTACACCTTGCCCATGATCTCAGAAATTTCTTCCTCGCCCTCTTCCCCCTGCATGCCTTCCATACCCACTTGTTGATCTTCTTCTGCGATCTCGAGCATAAGATCCTTGAGAACCTGATCCATAGCGGGAATGACTTCTTGAGGATATTTGACAAGCTGGTTCTGCAATTTCTTACTTGGCGGGTAGGCCGCAAGATTCAACATGTCGAGATTGAGGTTCGTCTCACCCGTTTGGCGCATGCGACGGAGGTAGCCCTCGTATAAGAGCAACTCGCCTTCTTCTGGAGAGGATAGCACGCGTGTCCGCAGACCGCGCTCGCGATCGTAGGCAATACGGTATTTGATCTTGAACCCGCGCAGAAATTCACGAAACGTCTTCATCGTCTCGCCAAGGTTGACCGTCGTACCCCAGATAGCACGAATCTCATCCGGCTCCTCGTCAGAAGGCACCGCCGGGGCCGACAGATTTGGCGCAGACGACGCTGGGATAGACATGTGTGAGGCATCAGAGCGAAGGTCGTCGTGGGGGAGGTTGTTTTGGCGGCGAGCACGGGGGACGGCGGACGATGGGGTGATGCTGAGAGAGGAATGGATATCACCGCGACGATTTTTCGGTGTCCCAGAGGAAGCTGCGGGACTCCTACATGCCCATTATAAGAGGCAACTGCGTGAGTGTCTGTGAACCGAGACTTACGAGGGAAAAGCCAATGGCTCGGAATCTTGCGAGCCCGGTACGTCATAATTGAGCCTTCGAACTCGTGAAGGAGTCGCGTTCTTGTTCGGCGAGGAGCTAGGGAAAGGTAGGGGAGACGATGTTCCCGCTATTGTTCCCGTTTATCAGTTATCCATTCGCGTGAGCATAAAGATGGTCCTTGCAAGAGGAAAGTTCGAATGGTCCCCTGTAGGGGTCCGCAACTCAAATCGGGTACGTGAGAGCATCAAGATGACAAGGATAGCGGGAGAAACACTTGCTGGACCTTAGACTAACGGTCGTCCAGTACTCCCAAGCGTGCGTGGCTTAGATACAGAGCCCATAACGCGCCAGACGTTGATATGGAAGGCAGGACTTACGAGCAAAGAGGGGCGTCTGCCTCCTGGGTGTACTAAGACCGATCGCTCTTCGTGCAACTGAGTTGTGTCGAGGCGTTCCGGCCACGGAGGGTGTGCCTTCGAGGAAGAGTGGAGCACGAGGAGGCGCGTTTGGCATAGACGGCTCCGCTTGTGTATGGCCGTCCTGCATCTCCACGTCGTCAAGATCGGAGGTAGGAATGTCGCGGGGAGGAGACGACATGGTGGATTTAGCAGCTGTAAGCGGGGTCGTGGTTGTGGTGCAGAGCAGAGACTTAACGACAAGGAAGAGGCACGAACCGACGCGACGCGACGCGTTCCAAATGAGTTTAGGGCAGGCGTTTTCGTTCTCGCGCGTCTCGCGCGCTGGTATGTAGTAAGCGCCCGACGTACGTGGGGCATTCGTCTTGAGTCTCGAATTTACCACTGGGTACTGATCCGTGGGGTAGTCTGGCCTTGCTCTCAGCCTCGTTCGTGTTTCCTATGAGCTCGGTATCCTTGCTCAAAAACTGGAGAGCAGCCACGAGGAATACGTGCGTCCGAAGATGCTGTATGAGCACTATCGCGGAAGCAGGGCCCTCCACACGACCCGCACAGACGCAAAGCAACACGCAGCCTTCCGAAGATGAGCTTCGTCGGGAAAGGAGAACAGAGTGGAAGCGGAGACAAAATGTGAGTGTTTCTAACATCTACAGCGTTTACTCTGGAAGACTCGATCTTATGCGTGACCTCATTCAGGGCCAGACTTTTTTGGACAACACCGTCATCCACGTGAGAGCAGGTGAGTACACACATGAACCCTGTATGGCTAACGCCTAACTATCGCGCAGGTAACGGCGGTGATGGATGCGTTGCATTTCACCGCGAACTATTCAAGCCGTACGGTCCTCCCTCCGGCGGGAATGGCGGTCGTGGGGGCGACGTCTACATTATGCCGACCCCACATCTTACTACTCTATCCTCTGTGCCTACTCGAATACGAGCACAACACGGCGGAACTGGCCAAGGGACCTGGCAAAATGGCAGGAATGCCCCACCACTCATCATCAAAGTGCCCCTGGGCACCATAGTCCGTGAGCTCCCCCCGGACGACCCACGGCGTAGTAAGGACGAGTACGAGTCCGAGGCGGAAGCGTTGCAAGGCTTGGGCCCGCAAGAACGACGTGCAAAGATGCGTGAAAGACGTTGGGTGCACTACCCTGAGTGGGCGGATGACAACGCGCAGCGTGAAGACTTCAAGCATGCAGAGCGCGTCCTCTTTGCGCAGGAGCGCGAGCGACGGCGTGCACGCAAGCTCCGTGCTGAGAACCTCATTTTCCTCGACCTCGACAAGCCCGAAGAAACGGCAGAGGCGGCTGACCCGAACGCGCCCCTCGGGCACCGACGGGTGGAACCTATGGGACATCTCGTCGCGCAAGGCGGCACAGGGGGCACTGGCAACCCCGCATTCCTCTCCCCGACCAACCGATCGCCCAAGTGGGCGACCCGGGGCGCCGAGGGCGAGCGCGTCTCGTTCGCCCTCGAACTGAAGCTCCTCGCAGATGTCGGCCTCGTGGGCATGCCCAACGCGGGGAAGAGCACTCTCCTCCGCGCCCTGACCGGCGGCCGCGCGCGGACCGAGGTCGCAGGCTACGCTTTCACCACTCTCAACCCCATCGTCGGCGTGGTCCGTGTCGCCGAAGACGGTTCGTTCGACGAGCACGCCGAGGGTTTGGTTCACGACGAGACGAGCGTCGAGGAGGCGCACTCCCGCGCGCTCCTCGACAGCGGCGCACTGGCCGATGCGCTTACACGGAACCAAAAGCGCGCACTCGAGGGTCGGGAGGGTGCCGACGACGCAACCGTGGACCCATTCGCGGCACTCGAGGCGTTCCGATTTACCGTCGCGGACAACCCAGGGCTGATCGAGCATGCGTCGGCGAACGTCGGGCTCGGGCACGCATTCCTCCGCTCGATGGAGCGGTCGCACGCCCTCGCGTACGTCGTTGACCTCTCGCTGCCCGCGCCGTGGGACGAGCTGCGGGTGCTGCGCGAGGAGCTGGAGCAGTATAAGCCGGGCATGAGCGCGAAGGCGCGGATCGTCGTCGCGAACAAGGCGGACCTCCTCGCGGGCGGCGACGCCGCAGAGGCTGAGGTCGCGGAGGCGCGGGTGAAGCTCGAGCAGCTGCAGGCGTTTGTGCGTGACGAGATGCGGATGGATATGAACGGCGCGGGGCGCGAGCTGGACGTCGTGCCTGTCTCAGCGAAGTACAGCATGAACCTGCGCAAGGTCGTTCGGCTCATGCGAACCTACGTTGAGGAGGCGCGGAAACGGCCAGAGGCATCGTGAGTGGGGAATCCCGGTTAGCATACTTTGTGCTGCAGCTTGAATTGTTCTCTGTCGTTACACTGCTATAATCCTTGCTCATACGATTATTTACCCTACTCGGACTGCTCGTCCCCTCCCATCCTACTAAATCCCTACAAACGAATCGGACGGTCTATTCCTACCAGCTCGAGGGGTGAGAATCAGATATGCTAGCGAAAGGGACGGCATTCTCCGATACATGTGGGACCCACACACTTGGGCGCTTACTTATACTCTTCGACGCCACAGTCAACGCTGGCACTTCGGAGATGATCCTATCCCTAATCCACCTTTAGCCCAGCTTAACCTTAACATGAATTCTTTCATCTCGTCCTGCAGAGGTCTAGAAGATTTCACACTTGTCGCTGCATGCAATCTGTTAGATTCTCCCCGAGAAACGTTTCCTGCTGCACTGACACACGAAGCCAGCTGGGACTCGCAGCCCCCGTCAGCTACGTAAGTAAGCCTTTCTCTTGCACAGTACGTATGCATGCACGTCACTCATACGTCATCACCTCAGATCCCACGAAGTCAACGATGATATATTCTATCTAATCGTCGAGCAACTAGCACTGCTTCAACATCACGGCAGCTCGCTCTGCAATGTCTCTCAATGTTGTCGAAGATTTCGCCGTCTTTCTATGGGCCTGCTTTTCAAAAAGTGCATTGTGAGGAAGTATGCGACTCCTCAAATCCCCCCCGCCTGCGATTTGGCCATACGTCAGGTAAGTATGTCGCACTAAATATAGGACATTCCTGCGTGCAGGCGCCCTCATCACCTTATAGGCACTTAACGTATCTCTGGGATCTCTATCAGTGAGTGGTTATCCTAGACTGTGTAACATCTGGTGGCGTAGGATTAATCTCGGTGCAGAGTTGCTTATCTTAAGAATCCGAATGGCGATATGAACGGGTTCGGAACGGAATTGATATACCTGCCGTCGGTCGTTTCGATAGCTTTCGACGGCACTGCCCAGGGTGTCCCATGGCGAGCCATCGAAACATGTCTCACTTTACGCCCCATAAAAGCTATCTCGTTCAGACACACAACGGCATTGAGCGTTGTCCTGCCTGCCCTCCGCGATCAAGCCGCACCTGCTCCGAGCGTTGTCGAAGAATTCATCTATCCCACTTGTCTCATGGTGTTATTCCCCGGAACACGACGTTCCTCGCGGCTGAGGCAGAAGAGGCTCTTAGCGGAAAGGTTGTGTTTGTCGTCCCTCACCCTCGGGATGGAGAAAACGGCCCGGGTGCTTCAACTCCCTCTCGGGTGTGCCCCAATTCAGGAGATGGCGGAGAAAGATTGGCCGTCCATGCATACTCTGGTGCTCGAAGGTGAATTGCCTAGTAGCGCCGGCCGTCAATTTTGTATGGGCTTGTCGAAGATTCTATCTCGTATGCCGGGATTACGATGTCTCGCCATCCGAGCCGCGCTACCCAAACGGACTTCGGTTGGTAGGCTCCGTATATTGGGAGATCCCTCACCCCTCCTCCCGTCGTGCGCAAGTCTTCGATCTCTTACTATCACCTATCCTGATCCAAACGATGCCGTTTTCTCTCTCCGAGCCCCTCAACTGGAGAAACTTTCGATACGTGATTGGCCACGACACTACAGCATTCGTGCAGAGCATTGGTACTCGAACTACTGGCGCTCTCCTGTGCTTTTCGCATCGGAAATTCTGCCCGGCCTTCGACGCATATCGACGCCGAGCCTCGCGTCGCTAGAGTTCGTCTACATAGCTGATAGAGTAGACACCGACCTCCTGCATCACATTGTGGACGCATACCCGTGTTTGAGGCATCTGGAACTCCACCGCTATCGTCATCTAGACGAGCAATGGGTTGACTACGTATGTCCACTCTGCACTGATGTCAGATCCAGACGACTCATCTGTGTATCCAGGAACACATTGTCAGGATACTCGCAGAGATCCGCAACCTGACCACTCTTCGCCTAAACTTGGACTTCGGGGACGACCCAGGGCCATACAATCACGACACGTCTCTTACAGAACCGTGGAGGCGCGAACTACGTGAACGTGGGTGGCATATTGTGGACCTTTTGAACACATGTTCGAAGCTGGAGTATGTCCAGCTCATATCACACTCAAACACCAAGCGCATGGATAGAATTTTGCCGCGACGCTCGAGCAACTCGCGAAATCGTCTTCTCGCGCTCCTCTGATGCTCAACAGTGCGTATTCGTTCCACGTTTCAATCGTTATTTTCACAGTTAATGTGACTACATCATAGAGATATAATGCAACCTTCGTGCATATGGATCACTTCAGCTACATACTAGGATAGCCCAGAGGCAGCTCAAATTTCGGCTTGAGTTCCGATTGTTCTGTTACAGCCCAGTTCTTCGCCGCACCTCAAATGCTGTATATTCGACGAATGCATGAGAGTGTGAATCATAAATCTGAAGACACTTTCCAACCTGCTTGCAGCGCCCTCGGGTGCTGCTCTATACCTACCCCCCTACACACGATACCCGACCTCTAGCAGCTCTCCCCGTAGCTACCTGACCTGTATTGCCTACCATAGGGCTTGGCCCTCGAGGGCAATAAACGAGGAACCCAAAAAAAGACACTTTCCATAGCCATACTCCGTTAATCCTATGGTGGGGGCATAAATTGCTGCGTAAACTCGCCCCGCGTGTATCTCAAACACAAAACTCAATGAGCAAATTTACGTCGCTGTTCCCGCATTCCACGATGGCCTGCTGGTCGTCCGGGTTGTGAAACGCGGTGCTACAATCGGGGCTCGCGCACGTCGCTCCAAAGCCGGAGCACCCTACGAAGTACCTGAAAGATATCGAGCCTACATTGAGCGCGTGGGGTAGGATCAGGCTAATGTCCGCGAAGGAGGTCGGGTTGGCGAGGTCCATCTCGACGGTGGCGCAGTTCTCCCCGTTGAAGCCACACTGACCTGTTATCGCATCAGGAGCGTTAGTATCGAAGTTTCCTAACAAATCATATCAATGCACCGGTTTGCAGGTATCTAACAAAGGAACGTGAGTCTTTCGAAGGTAACAGCCACGGCACATAAGTACGCGCTTACGAGATAGCGACGAAAGGGCCGTTACTGACGAAGTCGCCGCCGGTGGATACAATCTGGCCTCCAACGACTAGCTGGGGCTACGGAGTTTCCATTCAATCCCACGCGCATGGGAATGGCAGTACGAAACTCTGAACCATAAGGACGCTTACCGTTCCGGTTCCACACCTGCAGCAGTCAAATCAGCATCAGTTTGAATGCGAGAATGCGTGCCAACTCCGAGTTAGAAAATATCTACGCGGCGTACCTGTTCAAAAACCTAACGAGATGCGACTCTGCACGAACAGCTGTACTGGCATTGCAAGCAATAACCATCATAGTGGTCAACTTAACGGCACGGTAGGGGCTCGAAAGCAATGCCATAATGTCAAGATTTCAGCTTAAGGGTAACAACGACGGGGTTGAGAAGGTAGTGGGGGAGGGGAACACAGATGTTATTCTCTGTTAGCGGCGAGTCTCTAGAATTTATACCATTTCCCAACGTTAGTGCTAACCCTCCAATTTGCTTGGCAAACCTGAGCAGATTCCAGGACTTCCGAGCCATGCCGGGCCATGAGTTGTTGAGTTTTCCTCTTTGGACCTGACATGAATGACAGGTTGAGGTAATCAGACGGGCTTGAGCGGAAGTAGTGAGCTTGCAACAAAGCCAAGCTTTGCTGCGTACATAGTGTCGTGTCCGGGCTGTGTCTCGCTATACACCGTGCGCAGCCTGGATGAATACTACTGGGGGTCAAAACCGTAACACGCCGTATGATGGGGCGGGTTGTATGTCCTCTAATGTTCTTGGCATATCAGTTTTATATAATTTAACTTAAACGTACCCTGTGAGATTTTATCTCTTGCGTAACATTAACGGTGAGCATCACCATGGGGGTCATGACCGTAAGGACCTGATTCCAGCTCGCGGATCCACAGCACCTGCCATTTGTAGAAAGCGAGATAACATAAGCGCCCGCGAGCTCCCGTGAGTGTCGCCGGCGTCAGGGTTTCGCAACTTGCGTCGTTCAAACTACCATCATTCCTCTCCGGGCTTCACAAGCACCAAATCGTCTGTCTGCTAGAAAAGTCAGCGCACTCGCTCGACGCTTTACGCAACGTCGACCTCTACTGCGCATATCAAAGCGCCCCAAACAGCGTGAGCGTCGCCACCAGACGACCTTCAAACGACCCACCCAAAAGGTGTTGAAAAGGCCCGGTCTTGAGCCCCGTGCCAGTGACAAAACTCGCATCTCTTTACTTAATTGTGAGCTCGTATATTCAGGGGTTATGAGTAAGGTTGTCTTTGGTATGTCGTAACCCTTCACATTGCCGTTGTAACTCGACCGACGATCCACCCGTTCGATTACAGTGGGCAACGTCCCATACAATATGGGTGAGGTAAGTCCGAAATTTGCGTGTTGCTTCCGACAAGCCAGCTCATTACGTGCGTGCAGGATCAACTGATCGACGTTTTCAAGAGCGTCGGTCAGGTAGTTGGCTTTAGGTAAGTGTGCTATCTCGGGTCCCACATCTTCTTGGAAGTCCTCGCATCTCAGGGGGCGAACGCTCCGCTGTGTGCATTCAAGCACTCGTCAGAGTTCCGTTACGACATGCATATTGCTGGGCATCTCGGCGCACGACTACAAACGTCAAAATTCAGTCGGTTCTGCGAAGTGCTGTGCTTTTTCGAATGTCAATGAGATGTTGGCCATTTGGGACGATGCAAAAATTTGGTCGGGCAGCAAAGAGCGACACTTAATAGCCTTTCCGTGCGCTATCATCGAAGACACTGAAGCAACGACGCTTTTGAACTTTGACTCGTCTTGTTTCTACTCGACTGGTACAAAACTGCTGACAACTCTCGCTACGCGTAGGCTTGTATTCGATAGGGATACGGGCAAGCCGAAGGGATACGGCTTCTGCGAGTTCTCAGGTTCGTGCTCTCGATTTGTTTAGCGTGCCAACGAACATCTATCTCATCATCCATCTCGTGTAGACCACGAAACTGCTATGTCTGCTGTCCGTAACCTTAACGGACAGGAAATAGGCGGCCGTCCATTACGCATAGACCTTGCCGACTCCGATCCCTTCCTAGAAGGGAAGACTACGGTGCGTGGAGAAATCATCGATGGTGGCGAAACTCGCGCCCAGTGGCGTGAACGCAATGAACGCGAACGCCATGGTGGACACGAAAGAGAAGAGCATCGCCACGGTGGACGTAACTCCGATTCAAATTCATTCCTGGCGAGCCTGCCCAAAGGTGTACCTGTGCCCCCCGGCTCGAATGCATTGGATGCAATAAGCCACGCCCTTGCTACCACTGATCCGAGCCAGATATTGGAGGTCCTTGCGCAGATGAAGGTGAGTCCTCGCTATGCAAACGTCATATCAAAATTAATATTCGTATGGCGTAGGCGTTCGTGATCACCCATCCAGACCAGGCTAAGGCTCTCCTCGTTGCCCATCCTCAGTTAGGTTATGCTCTCTTCCAAGCTCTGCTTTTGCATAAGATCGTAGACCCCAACATTCTCAATGTGAGTATGCGGGTCGTGTCGTTAACCTGCCCCAGAGATACTAACTCACTCTCCGCAGCGTATGCTTGCCGCGACTGGTGCGGCGGCACCGGTTGCCGCTCCACCTCCCCCTGCCCAACCCCAGATACCTCCGCCTGCACCCTATATGCAGCCTCCCGCCGCCCTGCCAGTGCAGCAACCACCCCCTATGTATCCCGGCGCCATACCGCCGCCACCGCCAACTCAAACACCCGTGCATCATCCGACGCCCCCACTCCCTCCCAACATGTATGCCCAGCCGCCGCCCAGGATGCAGCCACCCCCATACTACCAACCGCCGCCGCCGGCCATCCCGCAAGGGATGCCTCAGCATCTCCAACAACCCGCGCCTCCGCACCTACAAAACCCGCACCCTATGCAAGTCCCACCTCCTGCGCCCACCATGCATGTACCCCCACAGGTGCCTCCCGCCCAGCCAGCAGGTGTTCCAGAGTTCGATCAGACGCAGAGGGTACGAGGCTTCAGGCAACGCGATGCACAATATCGTGCTCACGCTCTTGTCGATCTTTCGCAGGACATGCTAATGCAAGTATTGCGGCTTACCGCCGACCAGCTAAACACGCTGCCGCCAACCGAACGCGAGCAAATTATGCAGTTGGTGCGTCTGAGCATCGGATTATACTACCCTATATGCCCTAATGTATGCATTTAGAGGAGGCAATTCGGGGTCGGGGCGTAGGCTCAGACCGGGAAGGTACTATTCTGGCGCGATTCGATGCTGTGCCCCTGTCGTTCTTGTTATTAGTACGTTGTTCGGCTATTGTTACTCCTTCCTAGCATTCGTTGTCACAACATGTGGGGGCGCTGCGGCCCGCTCGTATCGATAATCGTGCTTTTCGTGATCCCTCCGGTCGCTATAGAAAGGCGATGGCGTCTACATTCCGACCATGACTTCCTTCAAAGAGGACTCGTGCCATCACACGGCACTCCGATGTCGTTGAGGTATCTCATCTTGCTTCTCGACACTTTCTCCGACAGGTCTCCTTTACCTCATCGTACGGCCCGCGCATGCGGCCGTGGTAGTCAAATGCTTCTTATCGCCGCAGAAGCATTATACGACGATCTCGTGCAAGGGGTCGCATTCCGTCTCCGCGGATTGCCTCATCTCACCCATAGCGGCGACATACGGCGTCTCGGTCTTGAAGGGGCGATATAAATACTGCGAAGACGACCTCCACTAGTTTCGTTGATGCGTGCAGCTATGTTCTGGCAAGGTTCGTTCGCACTGTTTGCTCTCTGTTTTGCTAGCAACACGCGGGGTCAATCCATTCCTCCGAACTCGTTCCCTCACACGTGGCCAGGTCAACCGAAAGGCGACTTCAGCCCAGCATGGCAGCGTTGTGAGTTCCCTGCGGTCGCGTTCTCCACACCCATCGTCCTGATCGCGCGAACCCACAGATTTCGAGGTGACTGATACACTCCCGGGCATCCCGACGGACCTACCACGCAGCTTCGCAGGGAGCATTCCTGTAGACCGCGTAGGCCACCCCAACAACACGCTCTTCTTCTGGGCTTTCGAGCGGGAGGGCGCGAATGGGACGCTGACAACCCCTGCGCACTCGAATAATACCGAGCCATGGATCCTCTGGCTACAGGGCGGGTAAGCATCCCGACAGGTCAAGACAATACGGCGCATGTTAAAGCAAATTATATAGTCCGGGATCCTCCGGCATGCTTGGGTTATCGACCGAGGTGCGTGGTAATATAGGCTTTCGTACCTGATCTCTTCCCAACCACCCGCACATACGCACAGAATGGCCCGATACATGTGTTGAGCAATGGATCGTGGGTGAAGAACCCCTTCAGTTGGAACACACTGGCGGACACCATATGGATTGACCAGCCTGTTGGTGAGTACTGCTTCTTGGCGCTCGTTAGCGCACCCTGCCTGAAGTGTTCTGTGCAGGAACCGGTTTCTCGACGTCGGACAGGAGAGGCTACGGTGAGATTGGTTGCTCTGTGGTAGTAGCATCATCTGATTGTGTTGACCGTTCCCCTAGTCGCGGACGAGGATCAAATGGCAGAAGATTTCGTGCGCCCTCCGTTATCCCACGTCTGCCACACGAAGACTGACACGGTCTTACGCAGCTCGGTTTCCTATCAAACTTGGTCAAGGTGTTCCCTAGTCTCGCGACACGGCCACTGTACTTGACCGGCGAAAGTTACGCGGGGACGTACATTGTGGGTGCGATACGCAGCCTTCACGTTCGCTACGCTAAGTATCGTATAGCCGTACATATTCAAGCATCTCTTCGCGGAAGCGTCCAGTCCCGTGAACCTCAAGAGATTCGCTATCGGTGACGGATCTCTGGGCTCGTTGGCCACCATTAGGGACCTCCCAGTGGTACGGCTGGTTTGCCTTCATGGCGTCGGAGTCGGGGCGGTCTAACTTTCGGCTTGTAGATCAATATCATAGAGACGTATCCTGCCATTATCGGATACGATCAAGATGTATTTGACTACTTCAAGGAGCAGTAAGTCAACTCTTCAATGCTAGGTACACTTTGTTGCTTACTTCGGAGTAGACATCACCTCTGCGGCTTCGATCTCAATCTGACATATCCCCAAAATGGCACATTCCCGACGCTGAACCTAACACAAGGACTCCGCCAAACTTTGGGATCTACGGGGGCTAACTCGCGGACTGTTACTTCATGGAGGGATGCGATCGTGAACGAGTACTCCCGAGGAAGGGCTATCTCCCCGGCGAACGGAAGCTTGACCGAGCGCTTGCAGAAAAGAGCCAAGTGGAAGCGAGACCTCTCTGGCAGGGCTAATGGAACTCTCGACCCGTGGTATGGGTGCGATGTCTTCGATGAAATGAGGGACTATGCGATCAACTTTACTTTTCCTTGGTGTAAGTCTCGCAGTCGTTATCCCTGGTGATAATTGAAGTTGACGAATGCTTTCAGCAAACGGTGGTTTTGACGTTTATGACATCCCCGACGCCACACATCCAGAGCCGCCGTTGAATGCTGCGCCATTCCTCAATGATCAGCGTACGCGCGCTGCGCTTCATGCTCCGACCTCGAAGAATTGGAGTAGCAGCTTTAACTACCCATATGGCTCGGTCTACAACAAGAACATCGGGAATGAGCACGGTGATCCCAGTGTCGAGCCCGTCGCCTTCCTTACCGAACTCGCGACGAACGCCTCTGCGCGTAACATCTCCTTCGTCTTTTACTCCGGGAACGATGACTCGCAGGTCCAACACCGAGGCACAGAGGTCGCCATCCAAAACTTTACGTTCGGAGGCATCCAGGGCTTCACGCGCAAGCCGTCTACACCGTGGTTCGACGACGATGGCGTTTTCGCAGGCATCGTGCACCAGGAACGCAATCTCACGTACGTCCTGTTCGCCGGAGCAGGCCATCTGGTGCCACAATGGAGGCCGCGACAAGCGCTCGTTTTCCTCCGCGAGTTCGTGCTCGGCTCAAACAAGAACGGCACCGTTGAGGGCTCCGACGTCGTCGGGGGTGAGAATGCGACACTAACGGGGGATTACCTGCCTGGTGGCGACGAAATCTTCTATGGGTCTGCGACAACTGCCGGGACGTCGACGGTCCCAAGTGCTACCATCGCGGAATGGAATAGTTTTCTCGCGACCGCCACCGCAACTACACCATTTACGTCCACTGGTAGCGCGACGTCCGGACCCTTTGCGACTACTTCGGCGGCTCTTAGCACTGGGGTAAGTAGCACAATCGCACCAAATAGCGTTAGTAGCAACACAGCTTCTGGGACTGCGCTCGAGTCCATTCGGTATTTTACAGGCCCAGTCATGATGATGGTCACAATGTTCGTGTACGGGATGTTATTGTGCTTGTAGTTCGTGTTTCATATCTTGTGCTTGACCCCACCTATCACGGCACAGGCCTCTATGTTCAGCTTCTTCCATGCCGTCTAGGACGGCCGACACAGTTGACATTGTATCTCGTGTTCAAGTTTTGATCCATACTAGTATTGCAGTGTATAGCTTCGGCCCTCGGAAGGCCACCGGTATCACATCGTGTCCAAGGCCTTAGGCAGCCAGAGATTTGTCCCATATTAGAGACACGTCCTTACGGAAATAAAATAACTTCGACAGTTTTAATGGAGCGTGAAGAGAGTTGACGTTGAACGTTGGACCCCAGTGAGGCCAAATTCTGAGAAAACTTGCAATGTGTTGGGGGCTTGGGGTATGGCATGGGCTGGTATGGGCGCCTACGTACAGGGTTTTGAAGTGTGGCTGTGTCCACCAGCTGCTAGCCTTCACTGAGTCCGGGCCAGCGCTCACGGCCTAACCTCCTCTCCCCCGATCGCCACGCAGAGCCAAACGTGGCTTCTCTCTCCCCCAGGGTTCACTGGTGCCCAGCTATAGTACTTGCAGTGCATCGCTGTTTGCTCCTGGCAGACTCCGCACTCCGCCGAGTTTTTCTTCGTCGTTTCAAAACGACACTGGTGGCTACTTATCAGTGAGGCTATTTTATAATGGAAGAACACCACGATATTACGGTTTGCCAGTTGGTACATGCGGGGGAAAGCCTTTGGACAGAATCACAGGAACAAGCTCTCAGGGATAACGCAAGCGTCTTAGTATCCAACCTCAATGACGGATCGAAATGGTTCTATCCACATAGAGTGGAAACGTTGAGTTTCTGTGTGTAGACCTCCTAGCTTCCAAAGCATTCCACTCATATTCTCATAGGTTTCGGACGACAACAATTACAATTCACCCGTGATCCGCCAAAATGTCCCCTAGATGACCATGCGCAGACGAAACGTGCGAATATCAAGGAATGGGAATGTATTGTCAATACTGAAGACGACGAAGTATGGTGTTTGGAAGACTTGGAAGAATTCGACCATGGTGTCCTGCGCCGTCTGTCTGAGCAACAGCAAGAACATGAAGCTGCGAAGGGTATGGATGAACGCGACAATGCAGGATGCCAAACGCGCAAAACAAAATCGACGGAACCATCAACAGACAAACCTACCAAGCGCACTCTCAACACGGATACGGACTCCCTTCCGGCTACGAAACGCGTTCGTCAAGACGAAGGTCCACTCTGCTCGGTCATACCCTTTGTAAGTACCGCATATAGCTAGTGAGGCTGGCCATTTTCACCAACGCATGACGCCTAGCCTCATATATATCCCACTCTGATGTCGCTCCAAGACCCTTGGTCAGAACTCCCTGACGTCGAGTTCTATCGATCTCCAACTCCCATTTCACCCCACAATCTTGCGACAATGGAAGCGCTCTTGGATGATCCTTTCGGTCGTTTAGCATGGGTCGTTCCAATTCGTGGTCAACTCCCGTGGCGTGCTACCTCAGCGTCTATCCTAGCCGAAATTCAGACGGACAGTCATTCCGCTCTACAAGGCGACGCTATGATTCCTCAGGCTCCCTATGCTAATTCAAGCACTCCGGCGATCATCTGGACCCGAGACGCAGTAAACCAATTTTGGCAATTTCTAAAGCAAGTGCGCGACACCGGAAATCTAGGTCCTGTCTCCCTTGCATTCTGTACGGTACCTTCGACGGACACCGCCTCCTCCCTGGAGCAGTTTTCCTCCTTTGGGTCGCACAAACTGGACACTGCATCAGTCATCTCTTCGAGTGTAGACGGCGGATCGCTTGCGGACATCGTCTCAGAGTTTTCTCGTCCTTGCCTACTACGGGACTGCGGTTACATTAAAATCTATCATGATGCGGGGTACACTAAATTCCTCCGGAACATCCTGAACGCTTGGTCATACAGGCAAGCGGCCGTGAAGATTCGCGTGCTCAAGGGTGCCTCTCTCGCTCTCCTCGATGAGCGTGGCAAAGGTCTCCTGCTCTGCTAATCCCTCATCTCGGCTCTCAGATAGCCATATTTACCGTGTTCTCACGCGTTTTGGAGGCATAGTTTTCGCGTTCGTTAACCCGTCGGTTGGTCTACAGGCGTTCGACCGCCGTCCGTACCGTACAATTGGGTAACCATCGATACCCTCCCAGCAACATTCCTTCAACCGGCACTCATCGCCCCGCCACCTTGAAGTCTCCCATAGACTTCGAAATAGACGGCCCCCGCGGGCCAGCCTCCAAAATCGTGCATACAACCGCGATACTTCCCATCACGAGGCGCGAGCATCGGCGGACCTGTCTGTGGCACGTGGTCACGGGCGGCGGCTATAAGCCCCGTTACCCTGCGCGGACCGTCTTCGGGAGCCTCGTCCGCCCGTTTCACGTTCGACGATATTTCGTTGAGGAAGACGGTGCCATCATGCGAAGCGCACAGCGAGGTCAGTGTCGGTCTGATGATCCTCGGCACCCTCACGAGCGACTCAGCTGACGCGCGTCAGGAGCCCTCGCGTCCATCATGGTCGTGGCGGCAGGGACGGCCGTCTATACGTTATGTGAGTTACTAGTTCCTGACGGATGGTATATAACGCGAGGACTAAATCTTATTGTCAGTGCACACATCCGTGCTTGACTCCGCGATGATGTGGACGCGTCTTTACTCCGGCGTGAGCCTGCTCGCTCTCTTCCCCGTGGCCCGTTCGGCTGCTGCTCTTCCGAATGTCGTGGATCTTGGTTATGCGAAATATCTCGGGAACCTCTCATATCCCGACACCGTCGCCTACTTGGGCATCCCATACGCGGAGCCCCCTGTAGGAGAACAGCGCTTCAGAGCACCCCTTCCGCTCGACACAGCGCGTGTCTCGCGGGAAAGCAAGGGGAGGATCGTCGGTGCGAACGAGTATCCTGACTTTTGCATTCAGGGCAGTACAGGAGGTAAGTGCTATGTGGCTAACAGTCTTTGCTTCCATCGACACTCACGAGGTATAACCCAGCCGGCGATGCCGGAGGTGCTGGAAGCGAGGACTGTCTCAAAACTAACATATATGCGCCAGCGGGGGCCAAGGCGGGAGACAACCGTGAGTGCCCCCTGTGCGATTTATCCGAAGTTCACGTTGAAAATTTCCGATGATTAGTGCCAGTATTGGTGTACATTCACGGCGGTGGTACGTCCTCAAGCAGACCTGCGGTTTGACGTGCTTTCTAACTCGAAAGCTCAGGCTACGTGTACGGAAACCCTCGCAACTGGCCTTTCGACGACTGGATCCACCAGTCGCCCAATGTCGTGATCGTCTCCGTCTACTACCGCCTCAATTCCTTCGGCTTCCTCGCTGCGCCTGAGCTTGGCAACCGCGCCATCGGCGACCTCAACGCGGGCTTCCAGGACCAAATCCAAGCGCTGAAATGGGTGCAGGGGCACATCCGTGCATTCGGCGGCGACCCGGATCGCGTCACGATTAACGGGCAGAGTGCCGGAGGTTCTTCAGTCGAGCTCCATCTCGTTGCGCACGAAGGGCAGAAATTGTTCTCTCAAGCGATTGGGCAGAGCGTTTATAGGACACCGGTGCCGACCCCAGAGCAACAGCAGGTCGGTTTTCATTGCTGCCAATTTCCCCCACCAATGTAACCTCTAACACCTAATACCGTACGCCAGCCGCTGTTCGACTACTACGCCGCCGCCGCGGGATGTGGCCCGAACTCGAAGTCTGTCGCGTCGCGCGTGGCGTGTCTTCGGAAGGCTAGCGTGAGCGCACTATCGCGTGCCCAAGACGCAGCTATGTACAATTTGTCAGTCATGCGGTACGAGTTTCGCGGTCCATGATATCAATACTGACTAGTGGTCCAGCACCGGCGCCTACAAGTCGTTCCACCCAGTTCTGGACGGCAAGCTCATCACGGAACTGCCTTCGCTTTCGATTTTGAAGGGCAACTTCGCCGACGTCCCAGTAATCGTTGGGTACGCCTCCCCCTATGTGCTTGTCTAATAAACGCTCACGGACTTCACTGTCCCGTGTGTACATAGGTCTACGTCCAACGAGACACTGTCGGGGAGCGGACCGAACATCACCGCCGCATTGCAGAGGTTCTTCCCCGGCCTTACGTCCGAAGACTTCAATGAATACCTGCAGCACTACCCCGCATCCGAGTTCGCTTCAGACCAACAACGCTTCGCCGATGCCACGGGCGAGTCTGAGCTGCGCTGCGCGGTGAGTTTATGAACGGACGCTCATGGCGATAGTCGTTGGATGCTCATGAGACGACTCTTGAACAGCGCACTATCATCGGGCTCTCGGCGGGCCGCAAGAATAAGGCGTACACCTATCGCTACAACCAGCCCGTTCCCACCGCGAACACGACATCCGTCTCGCACTCGGCCGAGAACTGGATGATGTTCCGCGGCACCTCGACAGGGTACTGTGTCTCCTTTTATACTATCTCTGACCATGGTAACCGATACCCGTCCGTGTGTGCAACAGGTTCAATGGGACAACGACGTTCCAACCACAGCGCCCAATCGACAAGGCATTCGCGTCCGAGTTGATCGCGTACTGGCTCTCGTTCGTCCGCACCGGCGACCCGAACACGCACAAGCTCGCGCGCTCCCCCGTGTGGCCGGGCTACGCGGCGCAAAACAGGGGCCGCATTTCATTACAGGAGGGAAGCAGCACCGATGTAAGCGGGAGCACGGCCGAGAAGGAACCGGAGGCGGAGAGCAGCCGGTGCGCGTTCGTGGCGAGTAAGGTGCCGCACCAGCAGTCTTAAAGCCCTAGGCGTGAGACGTTGAGAAGGTCGGGTGTAGGACTCAGAGCGTAAAAACTTGCCCAGAGCTCCAGAGTTTGCTAGCCTTACGAATATGATGCTAGTTGGGTCGAAGGTTATTGTGCACCAGCCTACATCGACGGAGAGCGAGTACACAATCCCGCTGGTATGTGGGGGAATCGGGGCCAAGCGAGATCCGAGTCCTCAAGTACAGTGTTACGATAAGTGCTACCTCCAGGCGTCCGATGATATGCTACAGAGATTAGGGTGCAACGAGAGCGAAGAAACGAATACTAGAAACCGTATTCGTAGTAGACCACCTCATCATCGTACCTCTCATCGTCGTATCCCTCACCATCGTATCCTTCGCCATCGTATCCCTCATCGTTGTATCCCTCACCGTCGTATCTCTCGTCGTCATACTCCGCGATATCATCCTCGGAATATTCGTCATAGCGCGCGCGGCCGCGGGGTACGGAGCCGTCGTCCCCATACAGTTCGCTATACGACAGGCGACAAACGTTAACCCGCGGTATGAGTGGTGCAAAGGCAACTGCGGGACGCACAATTCACGTATGGCGATCTCGGCAGCTAGATCACTGTATTAGATGCGTACAATCAGGTTCATTACCCCCTGTACGCTCGCAAGATACGCACGCGTCGCCCATCATGCTTGACCCTTCGTCGCGTACGGCTTCCTCGTCGTCCTCGTCATCATCCGAGATGACGATCGGTCCTCTCGCTCGTACACCCGCGCCGCGCCTTCTGCCGAGGCGCACGGGCCCAACACCTTCGCCCTCTTCCTCGTCGACCTCGGTTAGATCGATGACTTCATCCCCGTCTACGTCGACGGACGCACCGCGCCGACGAGGTCGAGGGCCAGGCGGCGGGTGCGCAGCCTCGCCGTCGTCGATAAAGCTGCTCTCGTACCCTTGTTCGTCTCCGTCCTCGGCATCTTCGCCGTCGACGAAGCGGCCCGGCATGAGCCTCCGTCCACCGCGTGGACGGCCTACGGGTGCCACATCGTCATCGTCATCGTCGTCCTCGGAATCATAATCGCTTGAATGCGACATGTCATGGTCCGACGTGAAGTTCGAATCCGAGTCCGAATCCTCCTCAAGAGGGGCGGCGAAACCTGGAGGGGGCAACGGAGCAGGCATGAAGAACGGCTGGATTGGGTGGTTCGGGTCCGGCTCCCCATACTCATTCAGATCCATGACATACTCGTGATGCCCGTGCCATCCAAAAGCTTGAGGTCCCCACTGGTGGTCCTGAAGCAAGTCCAGCTCGCCGAGCAGCTCTTCGTCATCCTCGTCAAAATCCTCGTCGGGTGCGTGTCCGGGGTACACCCGGCCGCATCCGGAGCAGGCGCCGTCCCAGATCTCGTGGTGGCAGTCGATGCAGCGGTAGATCCCACCATCGTCATCGTCACGCAGCCCCATGAACTGCTGCACGAACTCGGGCGGGCCGTCTATGAATAAACCGTTCTGGTTCCCGCCTGCGGGGACAGCGGGGCGGAATATGCCGGACCAAGGGTCGGCTTGTGCTGCGGCGGGAGCGTCGGCGGCGGCAGGGGCTACGGCGGCGGGAACGAGCTTGCTCTTGACGAAAGACGCGACCATCTCTTTGATCGTCCAGATCTCGATTGGCCGCTCTCGAACGACGGTGCGGCAGTGCGGGCAGGTCTTCTTGCGCAGCCAAGCGGGGGGAACTGCGTTGGCGGGGAGGTCCGGAGGAGGTGCCCTAAACCAGTTGACAAGGCATTGATAGCACGCCGAGTGGCCACATGGAGCAAGCGCAAAGGGCCTGTGCATGAGGTCGAGACAAATTTGGCATGAGAGCGATTGCTGGAACGTAGACAGCAAGTCCTCGTGCTGCGAGACGAGCTACGAGCGGCGTAAGAAAGGCATGTGAACGAGACGTATGCGGAAGACGTACGCTTGTCTTTGTGGAGACCTGATCTCGTAGGTCTGTGATCGTAATCTGCTGTTGGCTTACCTGCGCCACTGGGTCGTCGGGAGTGGCTCGCTCCTTGCCTTTGCTTGATGTGGACCGACTGGGTGACGCATCGCGAAGCGGAACGGCGGCAACACTTGGGTGTGGTGGTGAGACAATCTTGCGCTCTGCGGGGTGCGAATGGGGTTCCGGAGAGAGCGAGCTGGAACCAGCGAGAGTCACAGAACGGGACCGTGAGCGGGATCCAGACGCCTTTGGCGCGATACGTCTCTCAGCGTCCACTTCGGCTTGGGGGACGACAGGGGCTTTGCGCTTCTTCTTGCGACGTTTCCTCTTCTCTTTTCCGGCCTTCTTTGTCTCGTCGGCAATGATATCTCCTGCAGGTAGAGACTTGACCCTTTTCGCGTCGCGCTGCTCTGCATCAGAGTCTGCTTGACTTCTCTTTTTCACGTTGAGGGTCCCGGAGACAGCGCGTGCGGATGTGCCTACGACGGAGGGCATAGTCGATTTCAGAGGCGTATTGCGCGGTTGCGAGGTGGTAGATGGGAGGACAAAACGAAGAGGGCCGGGCCAGGAGCCTTGTGTCTTCATTTGTGTCGGAGAGCGAATGTAGTTAGATAAGATAACCACGTGGTTGGCCAATATCCTCGCTAGGTCCTGGCTTTGAATTGTTTTAATCATTCTGTCTCCCTCTCGATTCGAATTCTTGTTGTCTGGACTGGCTTTCGCGATCGTTGTTCGACCACGCATATATCCACCTCGCTCTGCGGAGTTCACTATGAAATCGCCGTTTTTGGCCTCAAATCCGCCGGCAGAGTTGGGTGTTACGACAAGTTCGGGCTACTTCGACCTCCCCGGCTACGATCCAACGGTGTACGCCTGGAATCCGCCGCGTTATACGCCCTATGGCGCTATTGCCCACTTGGAGGGATTTGACGGCTCTGTCGACTTCGAAAACACCGCAGCTTCAGCGAACGGGCCGCGCATGGACTTTATCTCGATATTGGCCCGTTCTCCGAGGCAGCGCTCTGGCTTTCCGCGAGGGGCACTCGATACGCCGGCAATCGACCTTACGGCGTCACCTGTGCTCTCAGACGTTGGCTTACGCTCCCCCTCGTTACCGGTAGTCTCGCCGCACGCATCGGCCGCCTCTCAGTCGTCCCCCGCAAAGAAGGCAGCAAGCAAACGCCTTCCCAGAACACACTCGCAGGCGTTCTGGTTGGCGCTCTACTTCGCCTTCAATCTGGGCTTGACATTGTATAACAAGGGTGTCCTGGTGCGCTTTCCATATCCTTACACCCTGACGGCAGTACACGCCTTCTGTGGTAGTCTTGGCGGGTATGCGCTCAGGCGCAAGCGATTTTATGCCCCCGCACGGTTAGATGCGAAGAGCTACGCTGTTCTCGCTGCCTTTAGCGTGCTCTATGCGGTCAACATCGCTGTTAGCAACATCTCCCTGCATCTAGTCACTATCCCCGTACGTATGCATGCGGTAACGCGAAGCCAACTGGGTACTCACGCACTTGCAGTTCCACCAAGTCGTACGGGCTGCGACGCCTATCTTTACCACTGTCCTTTCTGCTATCATCTTCGGCACCCGGCCCAGCAGCTCGAAGCTCCTCGCTTTGTCTCCTGTAATATTGGGTGTATTCCTGGCGTAAGTCGAGTCTGACCTGGTTAATCTTCTGCTAGGGCTCATGCACGATGTAGCACATATGGCGATTACTATTTCACCGCCCTAGGCTTTCTTCTCACCCTACTCGGAACGGTCCTCGCCGCACTCAAAACAATCTATACCAACATCCTACAATCCCCTCCGAAATATACTACCAGACTTACACACCAGCCAACATTTCCTGCCTTCTTCTCTACCTTGCTCCTGCCGCCCTCGTTGAACCTCCACCCTCTCGACCTCCTCACGCGAATGTCCCCCTTGGCATTCGCGCAGTGCCTTGTATACGCTTATCTGTCGGGCGAGTTTACCAAGATCGCCGCTGCTTCCGCTACTACGTCCGCCGTACCCACAGGCTGGTGGCGTCTCCTATTACTGCTTGGGAACGGCTGCATTGCGTTCGGTCTGAACGTCGTCAGCTTCACCGCGAACGGCAAGGTTGGCGCGCTCAACATGACCGTAGCGGGTACGTTTCCCCTCCATGCTATCCCGTCTCCTCGTGTGGCCTAATTATCAATTTGACTGTTCGTAGCGAATGTAAAGCAAGTGCTCACGATCGTGCTGGCGGTGCTCGTGTTCGATCTCACGATCACGCCTACGAACGCGCTCGGGATTGCCATCGCGCTGCTGGGCGGCGCGTGGTACGCTCGTGTTGAGTATCAGGCGAAGGCACAGAAGAAAGCCGTCAGATTGACCACAGCACAATAGAAGGAGGATTTAGAAAGAGCATGCAGAATGCGCAACACCGTCGAGCCGTAGAGCAGCGCGCCCGGACTCGTTAGTTACCCTGCACCACCATCCGCTCGGACTATAGTAGATACCCTTGTATCTTTATCGTGCATTACTAGACACTCGCTCGTTTGTTCTTGTCATAATATCACATTTCGTTATATTTCTCGAGGCTCAAATCTCAGCATATAAGCGTACGTGCATGCATACATGTACGAGCTTGCTAGACGCCATGCGCGAGTAGCGCTGCTTAATCCCGGACCGTCACTTTCCCCGCGCGCGATGTCCACCACAGAGTCCAACAAGCACACAGGCAAAGCTACTAAAGGGAAAGATAAGGAAAAAGAAAAGAAATCCAAATCTTCCGGAGGCGGGGGAGGCGGTGGTGGTCAGAAATCACAAACGGAACGGCTCAAGACGGTCGTCCGCCGGCTGCCCCCAAACCTTCCCGAAGACGTCTTCTGGCAGAGCGTCGCAAAGTGGGTTTCCGACGAGACCGCCGCTTGGCGTGTGTACCACCCGGGGAAGTTCAAGACCAGGTACGTCTTGCAACCCGCCGACTCGCTGAACCTGTGGGGCGGTTGCGGTTAAGGACGGGGTACTGATTTGGGAGGCGGGCGGGGGCAGGCTGAACAAGGAGAACATCCCGTCGAGGGCATACATCGCGTTCAAGCAAGAAGAGGCCCTCGCCGCGTTCAGTCGCGAGTATGACGGGCACGTCTTCCGGGATAAAGCAGGTGTGTCTCTTAACCTTGGCTACGTGCGTGTGTGCCGAACGGAGGTGGTGCAGGAAACGAGTCTGTGGCAATCGTGGAGTTTGCACCATTTCAGAAGGTGCCAAACGAGAAGAAGAAGGCGGATACGCGTGCAGGGACCATCGAGAAAGGTGCGGGCCCTACCATGCCTCTGTGTATGCGCCAATGGCCCCGTGTTGAATATATACATGCGGTGTTTACAGACGAAGACTACATATCTTTCCTCGAATCTCTCAAGGATGCCTCCAGCAAGCCCTCCGATGCAGACACTCTTGAAACTCTCGGTATGCGTACTCCCACTCTACTTCATCTGCATATCATCTAACCGATGTCCTACAGTTGCATCCACCCAGCCTCCCCCGCCTCCGACGACGACACCGCTTCTAGAGGCGCTGAAGGCCGAGAAGTCCGCGCAGAAGGATAAGGAGGCCATCCTACGCAACCACGCACACTACAAGGACCCCTCTGCTCTCGGCGCACCTCCCTCTGGGTCGCGCAAAGAGGACGGCAAGAAGAAGGGCGGCGCAAAGGACAAGGAGAGGGAGAAGGAGAGAGAGCGTGACAAAGAGACTGGGGCAGGCCCAAGCAAGAAGGCGAGTAAGAAGGCCGCCGCCGCCGCCAAAGCAGCGCAACAGCAGCAACAGGGAGCAGACGGCAGCACGTCCAAGAACGCAAAGCCTGCTGCGAGCGCCGGGCAGGGGGGGAAGCAGGGCGCACCCAAGCCCCCGAAAGCTCCTCGCGAGCGTAAGGCTTCGGCTGCTGCTACACCATCTGCATCAACGACCACGGCGAGCGCCTCAGCCCTTTCATCGTCGTCAGCTCCTGCGAACGCGGAAAGCGGTGCGACATCCGGTCAGCCTCCAGCACGTCGGTCGCGCCCCGTGCTCGGCCTCGCCTCGCGCCAATTCGAAGCTGCCCTGAGCGGCGCGGGCGTCCCTGTCGGCGGAGCGGAGCGAAAGGCGCGCCGGGAGAAGGAAAGGGAGCGGGAAAGGGAGCGAGAGAAAGACAAGGACAAGGAGCGTTCCAACGAGGCAGGCGGGCCGTCTGCCTCTGGTACCGCACCCAGTAATAACGCGTCGGGGGGAGACGTTCCACCGAAGGCGAAGGAGGACAAGCGACCGGGCCGTGGCACCCCTGCAGCTCCGATGATCCTACAGCGCGATGCCCAGGGCGGCCCTGCGCCGCCCAAAATACTTGCCCGTTCTTCGCACGCGCAGGGAAGCGGCGAGGGATCTTCTACCACTTCCGCCCTAGAGGGCGGGGAGGGTGGTGGTGGTGGCGGCGGCGGCGGCAGAGGACGAGGTAGGGGACGTGGCCGCGGACGAGGTCGTGGGGGATCCGGTTGACCGATTACAGTTTGTTGGCCTGCATCCTCCTTCGTATTCCTCTGTTGGCTCGTGCCCCCAGCTGTGGCCGGTATCCATCCTACGGCCTGCGCTCTCCTTGCTTCTATGTCATGCTCGGACCCTACCCTACGTCCGCCGTACTCCCGGAAGCGCTTCCCGACCCTGCGGCGCTACCAAGCCGTCACTCTCCGTCCTCGTGCGACCTTCCCCCCTAGTCCGGACAAGGGTCCAGATACTCGCAGACCGGCGTGCTGCCGCGTCGCCCTGGACAAGCTTGAACGGCGGAGCGGACCCAGGGGTCTTATATTCGTCCACGACCCTGCGTTTCCTACCGTAATATAAAGTGCTACATACGCAATGTGTTTGCTAGTTTCCGACCTGTACAGTACCATAGCTCAGCTACCAATGAATAGCGCCGAGCTGCTCGCCCGCACTAGCCAGTAAAGCCACAGGTGCAGGCACTCTATCATTGTAGTTACCTTGGTCCATTTGAAAGTACGCTTCGTGGTAATAAATTCGAGCCAATCGGACGGGCGGTCTTTGCAGATCTACTCCCGCCCCCGTTTGGTTAGGGCGTAACAAGCTCAAAAAATAGTACCTAAACAGTTACAACGCTAATCTACACTACATTGCACGGCAGACTCACCATTCCCCCTCGAACCTACACACAAAAGTTAAAATCGCCCATTCGTCGCCTGAGAAGTATGCAGCAATTCAAGTCATGAAAACGTAGCGCGGGTCGTCGTCCCAGATCTCTTCCGGGCCCTCGGCCTTTTTCTCAGACGTCTCCGATGCGGCATTGGCGCGCATAATCTCTGCGTTGCGTCGATTGAGACGCGCCAGGCGCGTCCGCAGGAGGAAGGCGGCGAGGAACGAGGCAAAAAGACATCTATGAGGAAGGCTCAGCGCGTGCATGCGAACGCTTGCGAGACCAGAGACACTATCAGAGAGAAACGGAAGGCTCGACGTACGCTGCGGCGATGGCGTGCCCGTCCCTGAAGTCGTGTTCGGAGTCGAAGTAGATCTGCGGTGACGCTCTGTATCCTAAGTTAAGCACAGTTGGGTGGAGCAACCAAGGCTGTAGGTGCACTTACATGGAGACGCAGTTCGAGATCGAGACGATGAACGCGGTGCCGACACCCCGCTTCGACGTCGGCGAGAACACGTTCGCCGCCCAGCTCCTGCAAACACCGTCCCCATCAGCCCACAAACCCTCGAACGCGTGCGCACACAAGGGAGCGGAGACACTCACATCACGAGCGGGAACAAGCTGTAGTTCCCGCCGACAACCAAAAAGAGGGCAAAGTAGCGGCCGCCGATCATGCGCGAGCTCGTGCCGCGGCCGGCGAGCGCGGCGAGCACGACGTAGCCGACGCACGAGAGCGCGGTGGAGAGCATGATGTGGTACCCGCGGTCGCGCGTGCGGTCGCTGTGCCACGCCTGGAAGAGCACCATGAACCAGCCCGCGGCGTACGGCGCGACGGTCAGCCCCTGCGACGCGAGCGGCGTGAAGCCGAGCTCGTTGATGAGCTGCGGTAAGGGGGGGGAGGAGAGCGAGTGTGAGATTGGACCCCGTTGGCTTGAGGTGTTGGGGCGTACCGTAGGCAGGAAGTATGAGATCGTCGCGACCCCGACGTTAACTGTACACGTAGCATCATAAGATGACATAGGTATGTCAGCATACCGAAGAGAAAAGGGTGCACGCACAGCTCGCGTAGATGATCATGAGTGCCCACGCGTTGACGTCGTTCACAACCGCCTTGAAGCCCGCCCAGCCGTTCATGCCGCCGTGCGACTGCGGGCGGTGGTCACGGTTCAGGCGCGCCTGCGCGATCGCGCGCTCCCGTGGGGTGAGGAACGTCGCGGAGAACGGGAAGGACGGGAGGAAGAGAAGGATCGCGAGCGCCATGAGTAGCGTCGGGATCGCTTCGATCTGTGGATGCAAGGGTCGGCCGGGAGGGCAGCGGTAGAAAGAAGAGAGGGGCGGAGCGTACGAGGAAGAGAAACTGCCATCTGTGGGGGAGGGGATGTGGACGTGAGTAGGTGGCTGTCGAACCCCGCAACGGTGGTCACGTACCCCGTTAGGAGGGAAGTGTGTGCGCGGACGAGGCCGAATGCGAGCAGGCCCTACCGATGCAATGTGAGCATCCAAGCTCCGTAAGAACATGTAATGTGTTACCCCAATCGCACCCGGAAGCGTTCCAGTCATACAGAGACTGCACAATGTTTCAGGCCATTATTGGGAGATGGTTATGAGCGTATCCACTGTGAAGCGTACCTGATCCGCATCGCAAGCTCCGACCTTCGAGGCGAGTGAGCATTACATGGCACCCATGGCTCATCACATATCGCTCACCTCTTGTACCTGTCGTGGAGATTTTGTTAAGAACATGCCGATTATAATGTAAGATGCGCTACGCACCAGAATGACAGGTAGTAGATCATTCCGGCATAGTAGCCAGCTTCGCCAATTCCAAGGAGGACACTGCGCATACAAGGTCAGGAATCGCAGAAACGCGGTACGTCTAAGTGTTCTTACCGTAGCACGAGCAGGCCAGCGTATCCTTTGGCGTACACGAACGAGAGCGACGCGATCCCCCACCACGTGAGAGACAGAAAGAAGCTGCGTTCACCTATCAGCAGTCCATACCCGACGAAAGTACCACACTCCACGTACAAACGGTTCGCGCCGATACGACGTTGCAGCACTGTCGATCCCCGCACATGAACGGCACCCGACACCCGACACCTGTCAGTACTTCCCAGCCCACGTGTTGGAACATGGGCAAAAGCTCGCACCGTTCGCCGGCATCTCGAGAATGCCTGCACGGGAAGGCATTTCCGAGGGGGTCAGCGGGGGTGAACGGCGATTCACGGAGGAGGTTTCGGGCACGCACAGTAGCCGACGTAGAAGATGCTCAGGGCGAGCGTCCATTTGTTGTTGTTCGTGATTCCCTGCCGCCGTCGTGGCGCCGCGGTCAGCGCGAGACGGGAGATCGGGCAGCCGCGGAAGTATGAAGAACTGGGAGAGCCGGGGGCTTGACTTACGAAGTTCTGGTTGAATGGTTTGAGGACGTGCGCGTTTCCGCTGTGGGAGGGAGAGTTTGACTGTCAGAGCGAGCTAGAGAATTCCTGGATGGTTGAGGGCCACACTGACATGTTGGTGCGATCTGTCCATTTTGTGGCCTGTTCAACATATTACAGCCGACAGCAGGCGTAGAATTGGTACTGACCAAATTGGTTGACTGCCGGTCACGGTAATTTTGAAGTTAATCAGGGTCAAACCGTGCGAGGAAACAACTGGTGCGTACAGATATAGCTGTGTCAAACGTGAATAAACGGCTTCATAAGCGCAGAGAGGAAATCCTGGGTGGACTACCGCTCACCTGCAAACGACGAGAGTCAATACCCTTACGTCGATCTTGTGGCGCACAGCTTTCTGCCGCAAAAGTCAGTACGAACCCTGAGAGTGCGCGTAGCATAGATAAGTATATACCTCTTCATCATCAGTGAACTCGACATTATCAGCATCCCGATTTACTGCATCGGCAAGCGCGGCGTCTGGCGGGGAGAAGAAGTGCTTCCTCTCTGTCTGCCCAGAGACCTGCGCCTGGTGGAAGGTACCCTCTGCGAGCGACGAGTCATTGACCACCGGACCCTCTTCTATCGCCTTATCCTCTTGCGGCTTCGAGCGGACAGAAGGCGAACGGCTGCCTGCCATGGCTTGGAGTGAGTAGGTGATGCACGGAGACCGTGGTTCAGCAGCAGTGAGGAGAAAAGGGGCCTCCGAAGAAGCCTAAAGAGCGTGTGGGGCATCTGTATGGCTTTTATGCGCTCCTGCGATGAAAATAGCTCGAGATAGCAGGGCGCATTCCCTGATCTGGATGTCGCTTGCGTGCGAGTACATGATGGCGTAGGTCAAGTGCATTCCCGCCTCCGTCAGTTGGCCCTGTCATGGGGCCCTGTGCATAGGCGCCCTTGCCTTATCGGGCGCAGGAATACCCTGTATGGAAGGTGTAGTGGTTGCTGCCACCGCAAATCGCGCCGTCGTCCGCATCCACACTAAGATTTTCCGGTGATGAACGCTTTCACGAGGATATTGTTGACGAAAATCATGTTGGTGGCCTCCTCGTTCCCCTGACCTGGGGTGTTGTGGCGAGAGATACGGATGACATTCGCGTTCGGCTGTCCTGATTGGCTCACGGTGCGGGCCGCGGCGCTCCGACTCCTCAAGTTCGACGCTGGCGTCGCGCGGGCTCGGCGGGACTTAGCGTCAACGACCATGTTCGCGATGCCATGGCGGCATGGGAGACTTGCAACTTTGACTTGTCTTCGTGCGGTTCTGAAATGGCGGTGGTGCGCGGAGACGGTTCATGAAGTCGAGCTCATGCGGCAAGACGAGCGTCATCGATCGCCCAGCTGAAACGGAGACATGACGTCCTATCCTCTCCGTCCCACCTCCGAGCCCTCCCGGGTGCTCCTCCCCCTCTATAAAACGCTCGAGGCAAGTCCAGATCTCTCCATCTCCACCGCACTCGTTCCGCCAATCTCGTCTTCCCCATTATCTTTGTCTCCACCATCTTATGTTGCAGATTCAACGGACAGCAGTGAGGAGACAGGGCGGGTCGCGCTCCTTCTTCGCCTCAGCGGCTAGGGGGAAACAGCGACTCGTTATCCTCGGTTCGGGCTGGGGTGGATACGAAATTTTGCGGGCGATTGACAAGAAACGTTGGAGTAAGTCTACATGCTCTGCCAATCATGCCTTATATGGCATGACTCCCACTCGTGTGACCCAAATTCAAAATGTTGCGGTCGGGGGGCCAGGCAGCATTAGGTTTTTCTGTGCGGTCTGGCCCCGTATGTTTGGATACTAGTCCGGAAGAAGCATAAGATATAATTCTCATGCGTTCAACCACGCCAGCTTCTGTCATACCATAGCTTCGAGGGTATATTCTTTTCTCTATCTCTCAACGTATTTCAGAGGGACGCCTTGCGCTTCCAACCCGTGGACAGTCCCATAATACTCATGCGATATTTCAGACGTCATCATCGTTTCTCCCAGCAACTATTTCAACTTCACACCCCTTCTCGCCGGTTGCGCCGTAGGCACTCTCGAGTACCGCGCGACAGTCGAACCCGTACGCTACAAACACGTCTCTATTTTCTTTAAGGTTAATCGCCCCTCGTCAGGTTAGGAGGTATACGCCTGAAGTAGTAAGCAGCTTGCGTCGCCCATGTGGTTTGCACCCTGATGCGCATATTAGATTTCCTACACTGCATGGTGTGATTCTATAGGTGAGTATGTCACGGGATGCACCTAAACTGCAGTTACTCACCTATGACCAGACTTCAAGCACAAGAAGTTGATATGCGTATGTATTACTTACATTCCCCACCCTCAGACGCTCCGCACGGGTGCCCGTGCTTAGCTGGAAGGGCCTACACGAATCGCTCGATCTCCACCGAGAACATAAAGCCCGCTTGAGACCGCCTTAGCAGCGCTGTAGGCCATGCCAGCTAGACACGGACACCATGACGGCTCAAAGCCGCGATACCGGCTCTCACCCTTCATCCTCCCAGATGCCGGCAACGTCCCCTGTCGAATTCGCCGACTCAAAACCTGCCGTGACTAGCAGTGACGTGAACGAAAGCGCAAGCCTCGTCACGGGTGACTCCGAGAAGTTCCAGCTCACGTACGACAAGCTTGTGATCGCGGTCGGCGCATACAACCAGAGTAATCGACCGCTTCCGCACACTGTGCCACCACAGAGAACTGACGCGGTGTGGCAGCGTTCAACGTTCCCGGAGTCAAGGAGCACGCACACTTCCTCAAGGACATCCGCGACGCGCGGCGCATCCGCTCACGGATCCTCGAATGTGAGCGCCTGCATCCCATCTATCCGCATATCGCATGTCTTACGCCGTGACTCCGCCTCGCAGGCTTTGAGCAGGCGAACCAGCCGACGATCACCGATGCGGACCGCCGGAAGCTGCTCAACTTCTGCATCGTCGGCGGCGGGCCGACGGGCGTCGAGTTCGCCGCGGAGCTGCACGACTTTCTCCACACAGACATCGCGCGCCACTATCCCGCTCTGGCGCGCATGGCCAAGATCAACCTATATGACGTCGCGCCGAATATCCTTGGCGGCTTCGACACGGGTTTGCAGGAGTGCGTGGCCGACGTGCTCTTTCATCGCGTGAACGAGAGTGGCTAATCGTACGGTTGGGTTCCAGCTATGCCACGGCGAAGTTCAAGCGAGAAGGGGTCAGGCTCTTGACGCAACACCACGTCGAGCGCGTGGAAAAAGTGAGCATTCTGCAGCAAACATTGCTAGCGCCCGGCGCATGCCGTGCCAGGGAAGGTTGTTGATTGATATTCTTCCAGGGCCGTATGTTTGTGACTGAGGAGGGCGAAGGTGAGTTACAGGCCCCCAGAACTGCCCGGTTGAAAGCTCATTTTTGCACCTTCGCAGTTCACTTTGGCCTACTCGTATGGAGCACCGGTCTGGCTCCCAACCCCCTCATCGAATCCATCACCGAAGCCAAGAAAGTCGAGCACACAAAACGGTCAGTAATTCACGCCCGCCAGCCCGCCATGACCTTAATTAACGCACCTTCCCTGCTCTCACCGTCTCACAGGAGCCTGATCACGAACGGGACGCTCAACGTGCTCATGGCCGACACGGGCGCGCCCGACCCAGACGTGTTCGTGATCGGCGACGCCGCGCACATCGCGGACTCGCCGCTCCCCGCGACCGCGCAGGTCGCGAACCAGCAGGCCAAGTACGTCACCAAGCGGCTCAACGCGCTCGTGCGCGGCGCGGGCGGGCGGGCGCCCTCGGACGCGCCCTTCCAGTTCCAGAACGCGGGCAGCCTCGCGTACGTCGGCGACTGGGAGGCCATCTTTGACCGCACGCAGGCCGCGCGCGGGCCGAAGGGCAAGGAGACGGGCCGCGTCGCGTGGCTGCTGTGGCGCTCGGCGTACTTCACGAAGACGTTGAGCGTGCGCAACAAGATCCTCGTGCCGGTGTATTGGTGCGTATAGTCGTCGCTGCGGTGGTGTTGTCTGTGCTGGACACGGTGGTCCGGGGGTCGGGAATAGGGTGCTAACCGTCGATCTCTTTTTAGGTTCCTGAACTGGATCTTCGGTCGCGATTTGAGCCGTTTCTAGCTCGTTTGCGAACTTGAAGTTACGCTAGACATTCCCCGGACGCTATCGCTGAATTCCCTGGTCCCCGCTATCCATACAATGGTCCGGGAAATCTAGAGACCCGGTTAAAACCTACTTTAAACACTGCTATAGACTATCCAATACACACTCACTATGTACTCATTTGACCATCCTTAACACCCCGCATGATGCCGTCGGACGTATTGCAGCCCACGCATCATCGTCGTCCTCGTTTTAACTGCCCTCTCCGGTGGGTCATCCGGATAGCTGGAGCCGTGTGTTCCAATAGTACTCTATCGTCGGCGCTCGGCTCTCCACCCGGTCGCAGTACCCCCGCATCCCTTGAGGCTCGCAGTCTCCCAGCGGGCCAGTTCGGTCCGGCTCCTTGGCTGCGCTGGCTCCGGGTGGTGGTACCGAATTGGATCGGAACGCCCGTGTCGCCTGGCAGAGGCATGCATGGGGGTCTGAACGTTCGGACTCGGAGTACGGATGACGACAGCCTTCTCACCGTGGCCATGAATGCAGGTATTCGGCAACACATGCCAAGCTCGGGCGAATGCTATTTTTTTATTGAGCAGTACGAGGTAAAGTGATATACATGTTGAATAGGATTGCAGGAGGTAACGATGCGCGTGCGAATTCGTGTTGTGGGCAAGGTGTCATGCACCATGACCGGGGCAGGGTATACGTGTGATACATGATGCATGAAGGGTACTGTGGGGTACTGTCCGATGGTAGAGATATGCGATTGGATACATAACAAAGAGCGGTGACTTGAACAAGAGTAGCAGAGCACTGAGCAGAAACCGAACGTGCTATAGATACATAGTACGACCATACAACGTGGCCACATCCTCGGAGAGAACGGAAAAGAATCGAAAGAGTCCTACGTCAGAGTATGCTGAGGGTGAATTTACGCCTCGGGCCCTGGTGCCCTCCTCCGCGAAATAAACCGGTTCTTTAGCCCACCCGCGACCCCGGGACCGGGGGGGCTCGAAGACACACACCCCGCCCAGTGCGCGCCGCTCTCGCGCCTGCTACGCATGCTAGTAGAACACGCAGACTCGGACGAAGCGGCAGATGCGCTTCCGGTCGTCGTCGTTGGCGGCGGAGGCGGCTGGGGCGTCCTGGGCTTTATCTCCGCATCCGCGAAGAAGCCTTCAACGGAGCCACGTCCGTGCGGGTCCATATTCAAGTTGGCATCTATAGGAACGGCACCGGCATTGGTAACGTCAGCGCCGAAGCCCTGCATCTCCTCGAGGACGTGTGTCCAGTCAGGCTCGACGTTCGGGCTGGCCTCGATGCGTCCGCTGTGGTCGACGCCGATGTGCGCGACGTGCACGAATGTGTCGGGGGAAGGAGAGGAGATCATGGAGGGGGAGACGTGGCGCCGCGCGGACGAGGGGGACCTAGAGGGCGACAGCGACGGCGAGGACGTGGATGTGGTGAGGATGGAGGCGGAGCTCCGAGATAACTTGGACTTGGGCTTGGACTTGAACTTGGGCGTTCTTGGTTTGGCGGTAGAGCGGGTGGCTGCGAACGACGGGGGCGTGGGTGAATGAGGAAGTAGTAGATTCATAAATCCGGGGTTACGAGAGAACGAGGACGCACCGGTGATTTGAACGCGGGATATCACACACTTGACGAACCTTTCCGCATCCGCGTCCTCGTCGAAGCGGAACCCAAACATCCTTGACTACACCGAGAGTCAGCGAGAACGTATACATATACCACATAAGAAAACAGTAGTACGCACACATCCAGAGAAGACGTGGAAGAAAGGCTTGTCCGCACGGTAGTCGAAGCTGACTGGGATCTGGTGGAACCAAACGATGCCTTTCCCAGAGTCCACGTCTACCAGACGAAACCAGTAGTCGTGCTCGGCGTTTGTTACTTCCCCAGGGCCCAGGGCGTTGTCGCGACTGGCTGAACTCCGGGACCTGCCAAACACTAGCGTACCCCGCAGCCCGGTTGGCGTCCATGCATCAGGGTCTGTGTTGAATGCGGAGTGGTAGATGCGTGTAGGCGCCGCTGCAATGACTTTCGAACCGGGAGGGAGGTAAGAGAAGACATCGTAGACCCCAGGGCTGTCTTCCGACCCCGACGAAGATAGTGAAGAGATGGTGGCAGCGGGAGAGCGAAGGATTGAGGCTTGAGACATGGTGATAAGCAGATTCAACCAGCGTATGAAAGGAATGAATGCAGAATCTCTAGGGCTGCAAGGAGAGGCCCCGCGGTATTTGTACAAGGAGATGAAGGCGGGACGGGCGTCTGAGCTAGCAAGAAAGGAAGAGGGGCACGTCGTGTAGTCCGCGTGTGCGTACCGCAGGCAATATGCCCTGCGCCACGCACACTGGGGAGCATACAACGAGTGCGCTGCGGGTATAGCCAATGGCCCCGATCTGAGCAAACCAACCAAAGTGCAGTATCAGTCCGGATATCTCGATGGAAGCAACCAAGCGATCGGCCGGAGTGGTGGTGTCCAGTTCGTCTGCTGGTGTGATGTCCATTCTTTATGCAGCATGCGCTTGAAGCGACTAGGTTTAGACAGGTGTCCCCCTGCAGCATGAACTTGCGCCAGAGACGCTGTAGCTCTGTCGTATTGGCGACGACTCACGGCCCCGACATAGTAGCTGCCGTCAGAGCAATGGATCAGTAAAACGCCTAGACAACTTTGGTTACTCAGCAGCTCGATACAATGAGGAAAAAGCTCACCCCAGCGTCAAAAAGCGAGGAGTATCTGTCATTGTCGCCAGGTGAGTAGGACGATGAGCATCGTCTGTCGACTGACTGGCAGCGCTTCGGAAGAGCAAAGGACTCGTAACAAGTGCCAGGCTGTGGGGCCGGGCCGCGCTTCGGGTTTCCACCACTATACCCAAACCTACCGACCGCGGCCTTGGGCTATTTTCTGGCGGTCAACTCGGCCGTTTAATACGCTGTTCTGGGGCCAACTGTTTCTCGGCATGGAGTCTCAGCTGAGGTGACTGATCGGGTCAACATTTCTACGATGTTTAAGCCCGTCGTCCGAAGGTAAGCCATTGGCAGTGGCCGCGTGTACGTGCTCACACAAGGCGTGACTACTAGTTGACTCCCTAATAAGCTATGTCGACCTCCGCGTCAACCCTAAGATCTTGAGCATTTCAATTACAAAGCACGAAAGGCGAGTAAAAGACGTACATCGAGTCTTGAAACGTAGCCGCGCATACAGTGGGTACTATACCCACCGTGTTGGTTCAGACTATATTGATGCTACGGCCCGCCACTCCGGTATAGTGTGTCGTATGACACGCCCCCTTTCAGGAGGGCCGTCCTGAGTCCCGCCTCGGGTACTCGAAGGAAGTACCCGGGCGGGCATTACGGAACGTCGGTAGAAGTTAAGGGAGCGGCGGCAAGTAATATCATACGTTTGTGCATTTGATCAACGGATAGACAGCAACAGCATACGAAGGAACGGCGGGAGAAGTACGATACCAACTTCCGGGGACAGCACGGAGCGAAGCGAAATCGAGGCGAGGATAGCATGGACAGGGGAGCAAACGAGAACAGACGTACACGGATTGGATGCGGAGGGGGTATGAAAGATTCCGCCGCGACAGAGCATGACTGCAGCTCAAACGTCGAGCGGAGGGAGGCGCATTGTTGCCAATTGCACAGCCAAAGGCTGCGGTCTGGCAACGACTCCCTCAAAAAGCTTTGACATTCGGACACGATCAGCATGGCATTCCAAAAGAGAGAAATGCTGATACATACCTTAAAGAGTTCGATCCCGCTGTATGGGCTGTCGAGAAGAGCGGCCCGTTGTTGCTGCGTGAGGGATCCACTCGCCTCCGCCATTGCATTCTCTTCCTCATCGAGCTGCTGTATGGCGTTGTGGGCATCGTACTGAATCCTCCCGAACGCAGACCTAATGTTGTCTATAGCCCGGTGACTGATGGTGGTCGCTGCACTGAGGAGGCGGCGGCGGCGGCCGGTACCAGTGCCTTCGCGCAAGTCTGGTGTGGATAGACTCGGACGGCGTGCGTGTCCCGAGTTGAAGTCGAGATCGCTAGCGCCTGCTACCCTCGCGTCGCGCGCACGCTGCTCTCGGATGTACTGCAGTATCTCGTTCACGTCCTTCCGCATGCTATCAAGTTCCCTTTGCATGTAATCCTGCCGGTAGGAGACACCACCGATAAGGTCGTACAGATTCTTCACGCTTTCCGAAAGCGTTCCGGGGTCGATAGAAGAGGAGCCCGCAGACCCTTGGGGGGAGGAACGCCCCGGGCCAGGGGCGGGACGCAATTCGGCGACTCCGAAGGTGTGAGTGCTACTGGGGGCCGAGGGGGGACGGTCTGCAGACCTGATATGAGAACTAAGTTCATCACGTCAACAATGAAGTACCCACTGTATGCGTGATGCGGAGTAGCCATTTTGTCGTCCAATGGCGAGCGGATAGATAATCGTACGTTGAAAGACTGAGTAGGGGTGGAGAACGAGAGAGAAGGGAGGGTGTGGAGGATTATATGCGGTCTCCCAGGGGTTTCGATAGCGTCGGAGCCATTAGGTTGAGAGACCATGTTTGGAGGACAAGGGAGATCTGCGACAACAAAAAGAGGGAGAAAGCTGACTCGAGGCGAAAAGCAGCTTGCAACACGAGGATGAACGAGGCAGCGCCCGTCCAACTCCGCCTGCTCTTTCCGGCCTGTTGTCTTCTGTCTAGCTAGTGGGCGTTCCGTTCACTGGTGCCTGGGTCTCACTGGGTTGAAAACATTGACAAGTAGCTTCTACCACCCGAGCGACGCGCCCTTAAAGCACGTACATATGCCCATGCATCATGCATCACCCCTCAAACTATATCGTTTGTTACACGAACACCCGTGTGCGAATATATACAACACTGCCACTGAAATTATCGAGTTTTGGTCTCTTGTGCCCTGTCATGTATCAGGCCCGCTCATTTCAAAGACCAACTCCAGGACATCTGTGACCCCTCTCGATCTACAACAAAAACTAGGCCGGCCTATTAGACTTCATCTTCGGGAACGTACAAGACTTGCAGGAGCGCCTGAAATTCTGAAGACCCTCATACGGCTCATGATTAGGCTGGAGGTCACTGTACGGGATCATGCAGCCCATAACAATTGCTCTAGCGCGTGATGGGAAGCTCGGATCAGCGAGAGGCCACAACGTCTCAGGATCTATCTTTACGTGAACTTGGTTGAGAGCCCAGAGGACTAGTAGGTGAAGACGCACGTGCAGGTTCAGCCATCTTAGCCACGGCGTTGTCTGCCCGGGGAAAAATATCAGGATCTATGAAAAGCAGTGGATCCACAGTCCCAGGAACGCTAATCGTATGTATATGCAACACTGGTCGCACCAGACCCCAATGCGAATGACTGGGGGATCCAAGGCATGTCAGTCGGGGATGTCGTAGATCGTGCGGATGACGTGGTCCGGCTTGCGCCCAGTGTGCTTCACGAAGCCCATGTAGTCCAGCTCGTGCAGCGCACGGACGAAGCGCGCCTGCACCGCCAGTTTCCACTGCTCCTCCGCCTCCTCCGCCTCCTCCGCCTCGTCCTCGTCCTCTCCATTCTCGTTCGCGTCTTCTCCCTCATCGTCGACGGCGTGGGCGTGATCGCGGTCCACATCCTCATCCGTCGAGCCGCCCCGCCCGCTCGTCTTGACGCTACGTGCATTCCGACGGAGGGCCCGGCGCTGCGCCTCGATGACGACCGCGAACGACTCGAACCAGTCGTACACGTTCACGAGCCGGCCCGCCTCGACATACCGCCTGAACGCGATGCTCGTGTCTGGCAGACGCCACAGCGGTGGATCCGGGTCGCCCTCGTCTGACGCAGTGTCTACATCGTCCGGCGGGGTAGCAGCAGTGATGGGAGCGGCAGAAAAGGCGAAGGCAGTGGCGGGGGTAGGGGCAGTGGCACGCACAAGCTCGGCGTGCGCGCGCGCAAAGTCGTGCGGGTGGAGGAGCGCGGCGACGGCTGCCGGGCGGGGAGCGGGGTTGACCAACTCGGACGGGAACGGCGTTGTGCTGGTGTACCAGATGTCCCAGAGGGGCGCATCATCGAGACGCGTGAGATGGTCCCTGCGCGTGAGAGAATCGATGGAGAATTAGTCGACAGCGATTGGGAGATTGAAGGGGGATTGAAGGGAGGGGCAGGGAGGATTAGAGGATATAGGGAACGTACTCGATATAGGCTTGCAGCCAATCGCCGAGTGCTGCGGCGAGCTGTTTCACCGCGGGATCCTGCACCGCCGGAAGCTCGTCCTCTGCAACACCAAATACGTTCGGTTCAGACTGGGGGATAGGCTCTGGCGGGAGCTCGTTCAGCTGCGTGACGATCCAGACGCGCGCGGCCTCCTCGTCGCGCTTGACTTCTGCGCTGGACGCATCCCACAGGAGCGCATGAAGCGCGTGGAACAGTGCGCGGAGTTTTGGCAGCGGGAGCTTCCTAGCACGAGCGTCAGCGATCGAAGCTTGGGGGAAGGAGGGCACCAGGGGCCACGCACCTTACAGCCATACACACGTAGCGCACCTGACTGCCTACGCGCCCGCGCAGGACGGCACTGAAAGCCTCAAGGCCATTCAACCTGCTACTACCACCGCTCTCGGTGCTCTTCGCGTGACTCGCTGGAGCATCACCCAGCGCGATGCGCTCAGCAAGGCTGCCCACGGCAAAAGCGACGCGCAAGCGGCGGGCGTGTCTCCGGAACTCCGTGTGAGCTCTCGAGACGTATCCTCGGAGTTCGTGGAGCGCGCTGGTACTCGGTACTGTTGCGTCGGCTTTACGGGGCGATGAGGGAGTAGATACAGATGAGCCGGCCCGGGAGGGGACTGTTTGTGATGCCGATGCGAGGAGCCGGACTTGCAGGGCTTGTACGATCGACGACGCGTGCGACGGAGGTACTGGATCGGTTTGTAAACGAGAGACGCCGGCAGCTGTCTGCTCTGCGTTGACGAAGACACTGAGTGGCTGTGTAAAATGCTTCATGTGTGCAAGCTGCCGCACAGCGTATCAGCACGGCAAATGGGCTTTTTCGCATGGAATGTCCTCACTTGTAGCAACGTTATGAGCGCATCAGGCGACGCTGTGTACCGTGTCGCAAATTCAGCGATATATTCGAGGGCGGTGGGGCCAAGCATGACGTCTGGCTCAAAGTCGGGGTCGAAAAAGGTCTGCGAAACGCACGCGTCATTGTGGGTATCAACGCCACAACGGCCGAACACACCTTTGTGAGTACGTCCTTGATGAGGGCCGTACCTGAAGATGCGACTACCGGATGGACTCGAAGGAGGGCCAAGGTAGATCGGGGATAAGCCGAATGTAAGTATGATGGTGCGGCGGGCGAAGCCATCAGAGACACAAAAGTGAGCGGGAGGTGTGGTACATGCATACTAAAGATGAGTGAGCACAGAACGCCGGCGTAGAGCTTGCGGGACACATGCCTACATATGTACAGAACGTCCTGCACCACGGCCGCGTCGAATTTCTCGAATTCGTGCAGGAATACGGCGAGCACAAGTTTTATCGGCTGGGAAGCATACCACGCGCGTAGCAAGTTGATGTCGAAGTTCGCGAGCGCGGTGGCAGGCCTGCGCTTTGAGCCGGCTAAGTAAGGGGCAAATATCAGCGAGGGATGTGGTGGGAACGGGGAATAGCTGAGGCTTAGACAGCGTACGAGTGCGATCGACGAAACCAGACACAACGCCCTTCATCATGCTCATAACACTCGAGCAATCTGCTGGGTAGAGGTGGACTTGTAGCGCTTTCTCGGATCCGCCGCGAGGGGGGTCCCGTGAACCGTGTACTTCGATGGGGGAAAGACCGCGCTCGAGTCTATCCGCAATGTCGGCAACTAGTGAGGAACTAGCGCCTTGTTGTTGACATCAGAGCTTGAAGACGCGAGGAAAGCAGTCTGAGATCACTGACCGTGTAACGCAACGACAGGCAACTCGTGGTAGGGCAGTCCGGGCAGTACGTCCTTGTACGCGCCGGTCACCGTCGTCGCTACTTCGCTCACTATCGGTGCTTGAATTGCTCGCAGTATGCTCTATGTACATACGGCGTGCACTTAGAATCGGACATTCCCATGCAGAGGAAATAGGCATGCTCACTTGGACCCGCGTCAGACATTTATTCCAAGCAGCCTTGTAGGCCTGTATTCGCAGATCGTATTCGTCCAATACGTTCGGGCCGTTTCCAGAGTTTGGGTCTTCGCGTAGACGCCTCCCTGTTGTGTGTCAGTTCAATGGTTCTCGATGGCTGAGGACTTGCACGCACTGGGACGGATAGGCGGAATGTAGATGCAGCTCTAGGTGACTTTGATTGGAAGGGGAACGCGCCGCGGCAACAAGAGGACGTACTTCTGAAGGATCATCCAGTTCCTTGGCAACATCAGCTTCCGCTGTGGCTAACGATGTTTTCGCCGGGGTGGTCGGGTTAGTGTTGCCTTGGAACATTTGCGCGATGGTGGTGGGAGAAAGAGCTCGGGGTCAAGGCGCGTTCAGCCACACACGACGCGTCCACGAGCGCTTCTCCAATCTTGCTCCCAACCTCCATCTCCTCCAACTAAGTAATATTTAATCATCTCCTCGCAGCCTCGCCCTCTACGCCCTCGAGACCAAGTACACGCACGCCGCTCATGCCGCTACCGCCGTCGCTACCCCACCCGCCGCAAACGCCGCTTCGACGACTCTCACAAGGCTCGCTCCTCCGTCTCTCCCGCTCCGGCGCGCACCCTGGCGCCCCACACGGTCTCGGCTTCCTCGCGCCCGCGCTCGCAGAGCTGGTAGACGAGGCGGAGGCCCTACATGCCAACGCGGTGGGGATTAGCGCGCTCGGGAACGCGCTCGGCGCGTTCAACGAGGGCTTCGCGAGCTGGCTGTACGTCATGAACATGAACGCGCTCACCACCGACTGGCCGCAGGTGAGTGCTCTCCTGAGTTTGGGGTGGGCGATGCTGATGAGGAGGGTATCAACAGGCTCCGACGGAGGCGTCGTACATGCTCGCGGCGCGCCGAGCGGGTGAGTGTCGCGAGCGCAGCATGCAAAAAGCGGGGAGCTAATACGCGTTTCGACGCTGCTACAGAGGAGGACGCGCGTGCAGCTCTCGAAGCTCTCCGTGCGGCAGAAGCCGCTGCCCGCCGACCCCCAACGCCTCCCGAGCCCACCGCGACGACGGTCGAGCTCCCGACCACAGACGGGCCCACCGAGACCACCATTGGTGGCGCTGGTCCCTCCGGCTCCGCCAACAAATCAACAGCGAGGGGTGGAACTGCGCCGAAGGCGAAGAAGACGGCAAAGCCAAAGATGAGCGCGAAGGAGAAGCGGGAGCGCGGGCTGGAGATCGAGCGACTGCTCGCTGCGCTGCCGCTCGAGTTTCGGGGGAACGACCCTTCACTTCGAAGGCACATGGAGATGGTTGTCGAGCGGTTCTTGGACAAGCCTGACGAGGGGTTCAACAGTGCGTGTTCATTTTGGAGTTTCGCGTGGGGTGGCTAATCACTGCGATCTTGTCGTTGCTGCGGGTGCATGGTGGTAGTTGTGGCCTTTGTGAAGCCCCCGGACTTGAACCAGGCGCGGGCGAACAAATGTCTAATCGCGCTTGTGAACCGGAAGATGGTCAGGAAGGACAACAGCACGGTGCGTCTCCGCGATCGTTCGTTCTTTTCTGGCCTGAGCCGACACTGACATTGGATATGTACAGGGATCTGTATTGTATCACTGGAACGGACTGCCGCGCTGAGCGTGGGGGTCCATGTACTTATGAATCTGTGTACGAGTAAGCGAGACGGTGTTGTACGGCCTATGACACGGGTTGCGCACTTATATGCAGGGACACATAGTCAAGGCGGCCACATACCAACGGACAACGCATTATATTCACGCCAACTGTTTCAATGCTGCTCCGATGACTCCGACGCATCCATCCTCGTTTCCGGACAATAGGGATATCCGAAGTTTCACTTTCCGCGTTTTGGTCGGCACGCCATAGCTCGAAAAATATTCTCAAGCCCTTCCCAAGATCGAAGACCAGACGGGGATGCTCGCACAGACTGTAGCGAACGATGTACATTCCTTCCCTCAGCCTATGTGTAGCCGTCCCTCTGCTCGATGGGATGCTACTGTAGCATGCACCATCAACCTCCTCGAGCCACCATGGTTCTGACCTGCGAGCGCTGCTGCACCACCTTGGATGATACGAAAGGCGTTCTACTCTCAAAAGCGGCAATTCGCCCAAACGACGTCGCGCCGGGCCCGCTCTCTCAACTCCCGACTCAGCGGCCGTCCTGCGGCAGTGGCTGGTCCACTCGCTCGTATGCTACCTGAGCTGCTCAAGCGAGTTCCAACGTCTGTCGCTTATCAGGTCGTCTCGTTGGACAAAGCCGCTCTGCGGCGCGTCCTTTTTTAAAGAATCACTGGGGGTCTACGAGACAACCGATTATGGTGTCCGCTTTGGAGGTTTTTAAGGCGTGGTAGTTCTGCAGCGCGTCTCCCGACGCTCGTCGCTCTGCCTACCGCCTGAACTTGTAACTTACTTACATTTGCTCTAACAGGTCGTTATTATGGTGTACCCGCCAGGTTTCAAAGGACCCTAGGTATGTAACCGGCAACCCATAGCCAGGCCTTCTTGTGTGCTGCGGGCGGCCGGTGCATCCTTGCTCGCGTCCTTCGACAGCGCATTGACCTCGACACAGCACGATCCGTGCCCCATACACGCCGCACCCAAGAAGCAGCCTCATGGTAGCCTAGTAGTAGGAGCGGTTCTCTCCGAGTTTCGAAGCTTCGGCGCGTGGGCCCGCGTGTTTACGCAACTCTACGTCCTAGTGCCTATCTCGACGCTGGTGAATGCGCCCCCTACTCCCCCCACCATCAACTCTGCGATCTCTAGCAACGGCTGTAATGCGACGGATCGTGTGGCTTCATGAACAATTCGCGCCGTTCCTTGCGCACGCGTTCAGGCTGTGCGCTACTACTAGGACCGCGTCCGGTGACCCCGGGATGTGTCATAACAGGTTCATCGAAGCCGCGCGAACCCGTCCAGTGACACCAGTCATATAACACGCCGCCCGTGCAGAGGCGCCTTCCCCCAACTTCTCATACCTCCCCCTGCTGTCGTGAGTCGCTTCATCCTCGAATTCGTCGCTCATGAAGAACTTCCGGGTCCCGATTGAAGTCTGTGAGCCCATCATTGAATTTGTTGCTGCTGCCCATCCCTTGCTATTGGATATTGGATGGAAGTGCACTGCGCGCATGCACCCTTGCCTGTTCTGCTTTGCGGGAGCGCAGTCGCTACCATCACTACGGACACGTGAGCATTGCGAACAGTGCCCAGTGCATGGCATTTTACATTTTAAGGAAGCGTCCTAAGAGGAGGTAGGTGCAAGCTCTCTTTATTCATGCAGAAGATGAGTGTATATCGTTTCTTCTGGTGCCCACTCCCTAGGTCCTTGGCAACTACTTGCGAAAACTTCGTTTGGAAGTTGACTGGATGAAGTATCCTCTCATTTTGTCAATGCAATGCTGTTGTCATCGCTGGCTAGCCGTTGGGGCGTCACTTCCTTAATTGTGAGCCAGGAGATGCTTCAACATTGACCCTTACGTAGTCATTGCGTTCCCCCGGCCTTAACTAGCGAGGGGCTCCTGGGACGGTCGGATACGGCCTCCCGGGGGTCTGTCGAGGCAGTAGTTGGTGATGTCGTTAGGGTTAGCTAGATGAGCGGGATGCCGCTGACTAGGGCCCTCCCGAGGTCAGACCGTATAGGTCCAAGACGAGACACCGCGGAACGGCCAGGGCGTCTCTGGGCAGGGGTGCGCGAGAGAAAACAGCACATTTGGCCTTTTGGGCTCTTATAGCTCCCCTCACCACACTATCACCACTATTCCTTACCTTGTGCGCTCTGAGAGCGCGCGGCGGCATGCTAAAACCCCGGACCCGGTCAGTAGAGGGAATGACTGCATATAACAACGGCATGCCGGAAAAAGGATGCGCGAATGCGGCGAGCGCCCGTCATTCCGATTCCACCTTGGAATCGGTTAACAATCTCAGAGGACGGTCGCAGGGATTAGCTAAGCATTCTGCTGGACATCGTGATGGCAGATCTCGCTTAAAAATTACTGTAAATGGGTAAATCTGTACAGTTTTGTGACACTATGACATCAGGTTGATAGGTGCCGGCACGGGAGGTTCTGCTCTCCTACGACGCGTACGAGTCCGAATGGCCCTTCTCCTTGAGTTCAAGTCTTTCTAGCTTTTCCCATTCCAAGCACGTTTCTATAGGAAATATAGTGGTGTGTCGCACTTGGACCCCCCCTCTCATCCCTTCTTTGGCTCTATACCTTGACTTCCTATGCCTGCCGAATTTGGGGGACGGTGGCCAACCAGATATTTATCGGTGGGAGTACTATGTGATGCAGTCATGTCTGAGACTCGCGAGATCCTGGGTTTCTGCCCACTGCAGGGCTTGAGCCTCGTTTGTATCGGAAGTGAAAGCCTTTATGTACACGGTTTGGCGCTCTGCAAGCCGGATGATACATTGGAATTCAACATCCCAATCCCAGCTGGTTGGGGCCCCTAATCCGGGGACCATGCAACTAGCAGGATGGTGCCTGTTGCAACAGCTCTAAGTTCTACATAGGGTCAGCAGATGGGCCGGACTGAATTTTCGAAACCTGGCCTATGTAGATCGCCTACTAGGTCAGATATCTGGACTAGTGAATAGAATAACTTGGGTGATTATGGTACTTATATTGAATGGGAGCCCAAGGATGGCCCGGTGGTGGGTAAACCTAGATTATCGACACCAAGGTTCAAAGTGTTGTCTAGCGCCCGGTAGAGAGAAGCCAAAGCCAAAAGAAATGGGCTGATACATGTGTAATATGCTGTGTGTAAATTGTGTCATAATACATGCTTGTCTGTTCAGCCTCAGTCAGTGGTGGAATCGGACGCTGCGGGCTTGTACCGCAGCACCTGCCAAGTTGCCAGCCCACATACCACCACACTTTGAGTCACGGGGCCAGCCTCACCCTCAGGTAGGGGGATATCGGGAGAGGTGGGGTGGTGGCCCTGGTGGGTCCCAAACGGGGAACGCCCCCTACCCGCCTGAGACTCTGTCAGCACAGTGCTAGGCCTGGGTCGTTCAGGAAGGTTCACTCACCTGGCATTGGCGTTGCCAGTGCACGCGGGACGTCCCGCATGGTTTACCCGTCATAGCTCGCATCAAGAGCGGATGGCGCGCTTGTCAGGCCGTCAGAAGTTCGTCCTCCGCGCCGCCGAATGCATGGGGCCCTCAGCTTCGGGCAGAACACCGTTGCGCTGTCCAACGCCCTAGACGTGCGTGGCCTCATCATCATGCTTGGCCTCTGTGCTAGATGGATCCCACGGAAGCGCGTGCAATCGCGCGCTGGGCTCCAGCGGCGGCGGCTTCTGAGAGAGCACCAGTGATCGCGACTCAGAGCAAGAGGAAGGTAAGCCTGAGAAGCGGACGTTGGCCCCGAAACATGAATCTACTGAGTTGAGCGGCCTTCGTGGCCGACGTCTGGCCTAGCGTCGTATGCGGGTCGACGCACGGTGCAAGGCTCGACAATGCTTTTGAGCAGCATCGTGTGCTCGACCTGCGATGCGTACGGACCTATGGATGAAGTTACGATATCAGTAGTACATATTTTAATTTTCTTGATCGGACAGCTCGTCTCCTCGATCTTCGTTCTTGCTCGCCTGGTTAAGCGCCCGCGCGCTGTCCACCTCCGCCCTCTTGTCACGGCAGCCTCTCCCCTCAGCTGTTTGGCCTTCGTGCACAGACTAAGCGACTCGCTTCGCTTGTCTAGCCCCTGTGTAACTTCAAACACGCTCTTGAGGATAATAAGTGACGTGCGACAAGAGGGACGGGGGATTAAAAGTTGCACCCGCCGACAAAACGAAGAGTGTGCGAGAGGTAGGGGCGTCGGGCAGGGGCATGTCGTGATGCATGTTGCGTCGGTTTGCGCGCGTGAGAGAGTGTGTCTCAGACGGCAGATTGGGAGCAGAAAGCCAAGCGAGCATCTATAGCCATCCGATGTATCATGTAGTATAACAATCCTATGCAAATGATGATATCGCCTAAGTTCCTTCTCCGCACGACTTTATGATTCAAGCGACCCTCAGACAGGACTATACTCACGACTCCCATATATTCCGAACCGCCAAGATAGGTATACAACGTTGAGTCTGCAAGCACGTACAAGCCAAATAATGGACCAGATCTAGACAGCATGATGGACACAGCATTATCAGGAATCAAAGATCATGGAGAACATACTAGTCAGAGTAAGTTGAAACTTGAAAGCGGCTCGCACAGCGGTGACGAAATTCTGGGATAGATAGTAATGCTTGTCATTGAAATACGCTGGGCCCGCCGCCATCAGTCGAGGAACGGCGAAGCGGGCGGTACATTGGCCTCTGGAGATGGAAGAGACCATGCGATTGAGAGCAAGGGCTTGGATTCTAGAGCACAAGTTAGCGTTCATTTTGACCACAGATAGTCAGACCGTTCCCTTCCCAGGGCGCACGGGGCAAGTCGCTGTAGTCCGTCCCGCTGCCACCGCGCACTGTTCAGTGGGGGGGTGGGGGCTGGCAACGGTGTGGTGATGTCCGGAACTCTATGGGGGCCGGTGGTTTACCTTGTTTCTATGACACGGGCAAGGTTAGGGACTCCCGCACGATATGCAACCTCTCGAACTCCAGAGTCAAGGGAGCGTTGTCTACAAGGTGGTCCTCAGGAGCTAGGGGCGCCGTGAGAGGACTACTGGGACTCGGATGGCAGAGTGCGAAACATGTCTGGGCGACCCGCGATGCGAGGGAACATGAGCGGCCGTCTGGGTATCCGTTCGGGAGCGCTATGGTGGCACAGATGGTATAGACAGGAAGGCCTCCATTGCCGTGGGGGCGTAAGAGCAGGACAATGTACAAACCATCTTCGTCCTGGCATGCGAGCACCGCAGCGATTGGCATTGCTCCCCGGAACACAATGGGCAGGCGGCATTTCATACCATGGTGGTCCAGAGAAAATCGCGGTAGCATCTGAGATAGCAGTGGAACGGTCTCCGGAGTCAGCCTCCGCTATGCAGGAGTCCTGAGGGGAGCCAGGAAAACAATGGGCCCTACCTTGGACGCATCCTTTCCGGAAGCAAGACCTTGACCCTTCAGATGTGTCAAGAATTCGTCGATGGGTATGGGCAACATGCGGTGACATCCAGCGAATGCAGCGGGGGTCTGTGCAAAAATGGACCTTGAGCAGCCAGGCTGGATAGAGGTAGTAAGATAGTTCGAGCCTCCCCAAGCAAACAATGTGTGGTCGCAGATGCGAGCAAGGATGCACTCCTGCAGCTGTACAAACACCTCATGCCCCTGGCCATAGACGATCGGAATGTGGATGTTGAACAGACCCATGAGGCAGTACGCTTCATCTTCGATACGGCGCGTCTTGCGACGGGACGCCCACGAGAAGCGGCACGCGACGCTGGTGGCCACGACGGGCCTCCGGAACGTAAGGACATCTGCGCTAATCCCGGTGATCTCCTCCAATAGGTCCGCGAGGTCGTGCTTTTCGCCAAGCACACTCCAGTCGGCAGCGACAAAGACGACACGTCGGGGTGCCACAAGCTCCTGCAGCGTCCATCCGCGCGTAAAGTAGATGGTGCATCGGAAGGCTGATCCGGGCTTGTATAGGCTGCTGCGTGGCCCGGGTGGGACGTCGTGGAGGAAAGCGAAACAGACTTGCGCCTCTGAATACCAGACATACATGGATGAGATGGCTTCGGAGAGCTCTGCGCTATTCTCCTGATCAATGCAGGGAGCGTCGACCCAGAACCAATGAAGCTTATATTCTCGGGCGAGGAGGTTGCATCCGTGAGCTTTGGCGCTCAGATCCTCATAATTTGACGTCTCTTTGCTGGCGAGTTCCTGCAAGTCCGTGAACGTTTGTTCGGAGTTATCCCATACGTGCGATAAAATAGCGTAGCCCCCTTCGGATAGGACGTCTCTAGGGCTATTGAAACATTGGTAGGACACTTTGGGTTCGGAGCTAGAATGGACTCGGAGAAGGCGCAGCGACATGACGTCGGGAGGCGGACAGCTTGTGAAGATCTAAGAGGTTTCAACCAAGAGCACACTGGTTTATACAGTACTGCGTTATGGAGTTCGTCGCCGAGGATCTATATGCTACGATGAGTGCATATTACGGCAGCTCCAGACGCTGTTGAGCACCGCCAAAGATAAAACTCTCGGATGACGTACGCGGGAAGGGAACAGCTATCAGGCTGTCAACCACTGAAGACCAGAGTCTGAAGATCCTAGGGTGGCCTCAAGTGGCGTACCCGCGCCCTGGCCAGCACTCAACCTTCGCATTCACGAAGGCCTGACGGCATAGTAGGCAGACTTTCGCTAAGAGAGTGGGTTAATGTCCTTTAATGTCCCACCAGAATGGCCCTGATTGAACTTAGAGTGTGTGAGCAAGCAGGATCAGTCATTGCGTATACGGACAGTAGAGGACGCCAGGACGCCCTGCTGGCATCCTTTCAGCCACACAGACACAGCGGGGTTTGAAACATTCACGAAGGCCTGACGGCATAGTAGGCGGGCTTTCGCTAAGAGAGTGGGTTAATGTCCTTTAATGTCCCGCCAGAATGGCCCTGATTGAACTTAGTGTGTTGAACTTAGAGTGTGTGAGCAGGCTCAACCTTCGCATGACAGACCTAGAAAGAACCGCCCCTAGGCCACCATGAGGCCCCATGCATAGTGTTGCTTGAGCGTAGGCACGAAGTCGAAGAGCAGAGTTTTGATTTTGGTGGCTGGGGCCCGTTCTGTACTGTATTTTACAAGTCGCATTATACACAACCTATACTACTGGGATCTAGCTTTGAACGACGACGCAAGGCAGGCTGGTTTGGAGCCTGCTGCGGGGTCACGACCTCGACGTCCACACTAAGCTCTTCAACTTCGTGCCTACGCTCAAGCAACACTATGCATGGGACCTCATGGTGGCCTACTATAGGGGCGGTTCTTTCTAGATCTGCCTGTCCAATCCCTGCTCCTGGATGGTCATACAGTGATCGACGCTGGTAAGTGCCACAACCCTACTGTCGACTAGGACCATCTTTTGTGAACTTGCTGAGCTGATCATGACCTTCTCAGTTTCTAGCAACGGTTTGTCTTCTGACGCCACGACGGATCATATAGCTTCGCGAACAATACGGTGCCGCTCCTTGCGTACGCGTTTGGGCTTTGTGCGAGTACTAGGACCGGTACCGCGTCCGGTGACCTCGGTATCCATCATATAGGATTCATCGAAGCCGCATGCCTTGTCAACACGCTGGCAATATAGCACACTGTCCGCGTGCGCAGAAGCACTTTCCCCCCGCCCCTTGCCTTACATAACTCTATCCTCCTGCTGCCGCTATATATATCTGCCGCTCTGTCCTCAAAGTCGTCGCTTACGGAGAACTGCCGGGCCCCGATTGTCATCTGTGAGTGCACCCTTGATTACGTTGCTGCTGTCTGTTCCGAGCCATGGGGTATCGAATGGGACGGGGTGCGTGCCTTCATCTCTGACCATTTTTTTTCTGACATCCGAAGACCTCTGGAGGTTCTCCAGATGGTCTCGACTCTCTCCGCCCCCTCAGAGAGGCAGATGGCATCCCAGAATGATTGGTCCGAAAACTCGCCGCTGTTCTGGGGGAGAGGTTTGATTTGGTATTCCATATGAAAACGTACTTCGCGTCCCCACGCATCGCTCACCGTAGCACTTGGTCTCCGTATCAGTCTCTAGAAGCCTTTCCACACTCCGCTGCTCGCCTCATCCCTCGATATCATGTATGTACGCTACTTTCTTCTTGAGAAGTTGAGAGGCATATTCCTGCGGCTCTAGATTCGAGCCGTAGTTACCGAGGGAGCCTGGGACTCGAATCCACCTGGTATGTCTGTCTGCTCTACTAGGGCGCGCGCCGCTAGCTGACCCCCGATTGTTTCAGGTGCTTAGGCATTGAAATGCACACTGTGCGCTTACGAAGTGATGAACTTTGCAATGTGGAGTGATGAAAAATGTGCTTCGTCACTTATAGTGATGCGGAAGTTGTGAATCGCGAATTAGTGACGAAAACCGCGAGATTCAAAAACTGCGAGTTGAAGTGACCAAAAGTACGACTTATTTCCGGAGGGCTATCCCGCGTGGGCGTCTAAATGATAATGAATCGTACGGGCGCTTCAAGCCAGAAAGGCATACATGGCCGGCAGACTTGACTCGTTCTTCGGACTCGTTACTCAACGCCCATCTGCTTGTGTGCCTCTCTACCTCAGCTCCCGCTACCGCGACGCGTACTGCTGACCCCCATCTTTGATCTCATACGCTAAGTGACCCACTTGTCAACCCTCGGCCTCCCCCTAGGTCTTCGAGCTACAGCTGGTGGTCGGATGTAGCAACAACGTATTGCAGCGAATTCAGCCTGACGACACTAGTCTTACTAGACTCCTTGCTCCTAGCTGTGCTATTGGCAGATTCTGGATGGTTCTCTGGCCTGCTATGTGAGTTCTTTGCATTCTGCATCTCAGTTATCTTCAAGTGCCGCCCCGATTCCCGGCTACCTCTCAGTTTCTAGCCTTGTGACTCTGAGGCTTGTGGTGCCTTCATCCTGCCCCTCTGCTCCATCTCTGCTCTGCTGGTCTATTACTAGTCTGCTGCCTTGGACCCACCCTGCCTCGGACCCACCTGCCTCGGGGCTCTGACACTGATCGACCATCTGCTTGACCCTCTGCTTGATCTGTGTCAGTCTGTGTTTCTGTCTGGTTCGATTGCATACTAGAGCTCGAGCACTAGCTAAACCCTGCTGTACAATAGTTCAATGGTTCTCTCAACACGATAGACCGTTGCTACTATTGATCTTAATGCCCTAGGTCTGAACATCTCAAGGTTACAGGTCCCCCTTACGAGCACAACCCGTGTGTCTAGATACAGCATGCCCGGCGCCAAATGCTAACAACCTCGATCTGGGTTGTGATTCGGATACCGTCTTTTAAACTGTCGTCCACGCTTGGTTGTATCGTAGATTAGGTTATATGAATGTATATGATTTTACCTCCCTACGCCCCTGGCTAGAGTGTACTGGCGGCCTGAAATAGTGAAGTGAATTGTCTACTGTTGAAGTGACGATACCTACAAGATGAAGTGACGGTTTTGAAGACTTACAGCAGGTTCGCAAGTAGTGACGAAACGGCAGATATACTTTGGAAATTCATCACCTTTCCATGTCACTTATACTGATGGATTTCGTCACTTTTTCCCAAGGGCGCTTATGCCACAAAGGTGCGAATTTCGCTACAATACCTTGTACATTTCGCTACTTTTTCGTCACTTTTGAAGTGTCGGTTTTTGCAACTTTCCAATCACACAGTGCGCATCGGGGGCGAGATGCTATCGCCGTTGCATAGCGGTGAACAGTGAACACGGGGTGGACGAGGACTAAGCCCTAGGGTTACCGTTAGACGAGTAAACACTCACCGCGCGTGTGTAGGGGCACTGCGAGTCGTTTGGGCCAGATTGCGTCTCACGTCTGCTTAGGTACATTGATAACTTCTATCTCGGGCTACGGCTGGGTGCAACTATTTTTGGGCAGTAGTCAGTCAGGTGTCAAGCCCGTATCGAATGAGCTACCCCCGGGTATCCTGTTATTCCCCATTCTGCGTCAATTGTAGTTGACCAAGTTCGGCGCTGGTGAAACGTCTACGTAGGGGCTCGTAGTATGTCAACTTAGACTTTCGGTAGTTGGGTCATACATACCGGGCGCGCGGGCACTCACCGAGAACGAGTGGTGCGGCCGGGGTAGGCACCCAAATGAATGCTTACTCCTCCGACTCGATTTCTTTACGCGCCTCATGCGTACGTGAGGGGGGCGCCGTCAGTGGTACTACTCTGGCGGTTGACTCGGACAGGCGGTCTGAGCCAGGCCGGGCGACCGAGCGTCATCCCTAGGGCCCCGACGTGAGATGCGAAACAGTTTGTAGGGGGCGAGAAGTTGAATTCAACGGAGAGTTCGGGATCTGAGGAACTTCAAACGGGGACGTCATGGATCGTGGCGGACGACGTGGTCGGGATTGCGCCCGGTGTGCTTGACGGAGCTCTCGTAGTCCGGCTCATGCGGCGGCAGATCTGACGACCCGTGCCTGAGAAAGTTAGCAGCTCTCAGGCTGGGCGGAGGGAACCCAGACGACGCTGTGGCGCGGCACGCACAGCGGGCGAGCTTCTTTCTCGTGTTCAGACGGCTTGCGTAGTCTTCTGCAGGGGGGGGGACACCGTGCACGTAGGGATCATAGATACAACGGGGCGCCGGGATTTCGCGCCTCAACTGGTCCGAACTTTGTTACTTGGATGTCGACGAGCCTGCTGTAAAGGATCTATGACGGCGAGACTGGGCGTATACGTGCATACATCGAGGGTGGTACTTACTTTATCATCTGGCGTATGCCTCCGACCCTCAGATATCTCTCTGGTGGGAAGGTGTATCAAGGTTTCTTGCTGGAAGCGCGCGTTGATCTTTAGGCGGAGCAGTGTCTGGCACTGAAACCACGATGTATGCGCCGATGCTCTCCCCGGGCCCGTAGTACTCTCCCAAACGGATGGGTGAATCGGTCGCGCTCGGCGTCCTAACCATGTCGTCGGTGTTCTCCGAGCAGCGTTTAAATATCGCCGGCCCACTATCGTCAGCAGTCCAAGGCCTAAACGTTAACGGCGCTATACAATGACGATGCTTCCCACCGTGCCGCCCGTAGGCGCGGGGAGAGACTTCAAAGAAGCTCGAGAGCTCGTGAGAGCACTGAGCAGCGTGTAGGGAGCCCGAGGAGGCTGTGGGCGGGCTCAGGACGTGGCTACGTGCGCCGGGATCCGGAATCGCCCCATGAGACGTCCTTGCGGGATCGTGCTGGGGAGACAATCTGACGTCGTCCCGGCCGACCGCGCGGCCGGCGCTACCGTGGCGTAAACCACCGCGGGTGCGCACGCTGAGCGGTATGAGCCATGTCGATCCCGGTGAGACTGGTAAGTACTCGCCTGGAAATCAGAGAGAGACTGCCTACCTATCGTAAAGCGGACTCGACCAATGCGCAGAAATGAGCACGTACGATGGTCGCTGTGGCCGGGGACAACAGATGTGCCGCGAGAGAGGGACCTGGGTGGGGACGGTGATGGCGGCAGCTGTGCGCGCGAGAGATGCATCCAGACTGCTGGGGACGAAGAACGGGGTGGGCGGCGTGCCGTTCTTCTCTCCCGGACGCATATATTCGTCGTGCACGTTAAGCTCTTCGAAGCGTTGCAGAGCAGGCGCTGCGCATACAAGTACATACGCCGGCACGGGCGCTTAGTATACGGTGGGGATGTCGAGGCGAAGAAAGAGGACGGGAGGGGCAGCGCTTGGGGTCGGGAAGGAGAAGGGGTGGTGCTGGAGGCGCAGGGCAAGTTGGAAAGCGGAGGAAGGATGGCAAGGGGGCGAGCGGAAGGGAGAGGGAGATCTACGATCTAGATCGGGGGAGACGGACGAGGGAGTCGTTTGGACGCACAGTCAGGCGGCGTGCGCCCTCCCCAGCCCCAGCCCTCCTCTTCCAGCATCCGCGTCCATCTCTCCCTCCGCCCGACGCGATGAGCAGGCCCGACGAGCAGACGACGAGCGAGGCTGCAGGGGGGTGCGAGAGGGAGCGCTGGGCGGCGAGCGGGGCGTGACCTGTGTGTGTGACTGTTTGGGCTGGTGAGAGGGGCGTGGGGGGCGGGGGGTTGCGTTCAGGTCTGCTGCAGCCTGCACCGCGATAACACGGACGGTTCAACTGGAGCGAGTCCGAGTCTCTGCCAGAGCGCGGCCTGTACGAGCTCTCCTCTCAACACCCTTCGACGCCTTCCCCTGCCCTTTTCCCTTTTCTTTTTCCTCGCTCTCGCCCGCCTTTTGTGCCGTGCCGGCCGCTGTTCCGGCATTCGTCAGCAGTCGACGCCCGCTGCCCGCCCGACGCCCTTGGCCCATCGCTCGCCATCCTCGCCCCGCCCCCGCGTAAGTCCTCCTCCCTTCCGTCCCGCCCCCCGTCCCGCCCCACACGTGCTCTCCCCGCGTCCCCCGCGCCCCGCCCGCCCGCCCGTCGTCCGCCTGCCCGAGCCCTCCGTCCGACCGCCCCGCTGACACGCCCTTGTCCTCCCCAGGCGCCCCCCGTTTTCAATCTCTTGCAGGATAACGTGATCGTTCCCGGTTTCGCGCAGGTGAGCCCTCCCGTCCCTCTCCCCCTCGTAGCCTCGCCCCCGAGTATGCCGGCGCGTCGTGTCTGCTGTCGCGCGCCTCTGCCCTCCCTGCTTTCCATATACGCCTCCGCGTTCGACCCTCTTCTCTACCATCGACGCGACTTGGGCTACCCAGAGTCCCTGTCGTGCCGTTCGCCCTGTGTGTGTGCATATATGCGCCGTCGCGAGCGAGGTTTCATGGACACCTCACCCGGGTGTCGTTGCGGACGGCTGGACGCCCGTCCCCTGATTAGCACGACCCAACGTCCGCCTGACACCTACTCCCCGCGCGAACACTCTAACGGGACGCGAGGTGACCCCGAGAGACTCGTACGAGTGCGTTTTGTGTCACCTGTGCCCGTACCCGTACCGTCGCGTGCGAGGTTTCACGACCATCTCATGCAGACATGTCCTTACGATTGACAACACCCCGCCCTTGATTGGTACATCCCGAGCACTTTCTACTTTGCGCGCGAACACCCTGAATCGTCTGTCGCCCGTCGAGCACGCCGACTCACTCACCCTCGTTTTCACGTTCCAGGTTCCTCCGCACTCGACGCACCAGCACCGCGCACATCCCACCCAACGCCTACACTCCCTCTACATCTATATCGAACACCGGACGGCACGACCCGCCCGAGCGCGCGCACCGACACTTCCCACACGAACACAGACAAACACCTTACACTCGACACCGGCGCGCTCGACGTCGGACACGCATGAACCCGTCGCAGGCGGACATGTCCCAACAGGGCGGCATCAACCCCGCCTTCCTCGCCGGCGGATACGGCAGCCCCGCGCCGGGCGGCGGGACGCCCCAGCCCGGGCTCTCCCCGCAGCAGATTCAGCAGATGCACGCCATGCGCTCGATGGGCGCCGGCGGTGGTGGTGGCGGCGGCGGCGGCGGCGGGCAGGGTATGAGCCCCGCCGCGATGTTCCAGCAGGGAGGTGGTGGAGGAGGGGGGATGAACCCGGGCGCGCTGATGAACGGGATGGGCGGGATGAACATGAACGGGCGGATGGCGCAGTACCAGCAGATGCAGGCGCAGGCGCAAGCGCAGCGGATGAACATGGGCATGAACATGAACATGGGCGGCGGTGGCGGTGGTGGCATCGGCATGGGCATCGGTGGCGGCGGTGGCGGGATGGGTATGGGTATGAACATGGGTATGGGCGGAGGAGGCGCCGGCGGGTTGGGCATGGGGATGACGCCCGCGCAGCTCCTCCAGCAACAGCAACAGCAACAGCAGCAGCAGCAGCAGATGAACATGGGCGGCGGGGGAGGGATGAACGGCATGTCCTCGATTAACCCCGCGTCGCTCGGTGGAAGCGGAGGAGGTGGCGGCGGCGGGATGAATATGATGGGCGGGATGGGAGGCATGCCCGGGATCGGCATGGGAGGCATGGGCGGCATGGGCGGGATGAACATGGGCATGGGTGCGTCCTCCCCCGCTCCTCGTCCTCTCCCGTGCACATGGAAGACTGACCCCTTACCCCCCCCCCGCGCCCGCAGGCTCCGCGTCCTCGCTCACGTCGCCCACGAGCGGCTCCGCGCCCCTCCCGAACGTCTCCGGGCACGGGATGGCGCAGTCCCCGACGGGCTCCGGCGGCCCCGGCGGATTCAGCGCGCTGCAGATGCAGCAGCTCGCGCAGATGGGCGGCGGCGGCGGGGCGGGGAACGCGCAGATGAAGGCGCTGCAGATGCAGCAGATGCAGCGCGCGATGATGGCGCAGATGGGCGGCGCGGCCGGCATGGGCGGGATGAACGCGATGAACGCGATGGGCGGCATGGGAGGCATGGGCGGAATGGGCGGCATGGGCAATATGGGAGGCATGGGCGGCATGGGCGGCATGACGCCCGCGCAGCTCCAGCAGATGCAGATGCTCCAGCAGCAGCAGCAACAACAACAACAGCAGCAGCAGCAGCAACAGCAGCAGGGGCAGGGGCAGGGGCAGATGCAGCAACGCCCGTCGTCCTCGGCGTCGTTCAGCGCGCACGCGCACCGGCTCTCGCAGGGCCAGCTCCAGACGTCGCCGTCGTCCACGCCCGGGCCGCACGCGCCCCAGCCGCAATCCCATTCGCAGGGCCAGCTAGGCGGTGGCGGCGGCGGTGGGTCGGGCATGATGCTCCCCCCGTCGTCCATCCCGCCACGGCCGCCGACCGCGTCGTCCCAGCACGGACACGGCATGCACCCGCACATGACGCCCCAACAGCAACAGCAGCAGCAGCAACAACAAGCTGGCTTCCAGCACGGCGCGCCGTTCCCGAGGCCCGGCACCGCGTCCGGGTCGCGTCCCGGCACGGCGCAGAGCCAGGCGCACCAGTCGCCCACCCCCGGTCCCCAGCCCCAGCCCCAGTCCCAGGCGAGCCCGAGCACGCCCGCTGCGCCGGTCCCGCTGCCGTACGGCTCGATCCCGCAGAGTCCGGCGGGCGCGCCGCAGCGCCCCGGGACGGGCCAGTCGATGGGCGGGGGCGACGCGCAGAGTCAGACGCAAGGGCACGGTCAAGGGCAAGGTCAAGGACAGGGACAGCACCAGCAGAAGGTCCCGAGCCGGCCGCCGACCGCGACGGGCCATGTGCGTCCGCAGACGCCCCGCCAGCAGCCCCAGCAGCTCCAACAGCAGGCTCAACATCAGCAGCAGCAGCAGCAGCAACAACAAGCCCAGCAACAGCAACAGCAACAGCAACAGCAAGCAAAGACGTCGCCGTCGCAGCCCTCGACGCCCGCCGGGTCCGGGTTTACGCCTATCGCGCCGGCGCCCGTCCCCGCCACCCCTGGGTCCCCACACGTCGGGATGAAGCGCAAGGCGTCCGGGACACCCGCGCCGCCAGCCAAGACGGCCACCCCCGCCCCGGCGCCCCCGGCCACTCCCCAGATCGCGCGTGCGACGAGCGGGACGGGCATCGCGGGCATGGGCATCACAGGCAACATCGGGCCCGCCCCGGGCACCGCCGCTCCGGGCGGGGCCACCGCCGCGGTCGGCTCGCAGGGCTCGCTCATGGGCGGGGCGGGCGGCGGGATGATGCCGCCCCCCGTCTTGCCCCGCGGTGCGCAGGGTGCCGGCGCGGAGGCCGGCGTCCCGGGCCCGGGCCCGGGCGTGACGATGGGCCGCGGCGGCGTGGCCGGAGGTGCGCTGAATTCCGCTTTTTTGGGTGCGGGGGAAGAGGCGCTAACGCGGGGCGTGGCGGGTGCAGGTATGTCGGCGCTCCCGAGCGGCGCCGTGACGGGCGGAGGGCCGATTGGGGTGACGTCCCCGACGAGCAGCTTGAGTATGGGCATGGGCGTGGGCGTGGGCGTGGGCGTGGACGGTGCCGCTTTGCAGACCCCGGCGCGTCAGACGTCGCTCCCGCCGAGCGTGTCTGCCAAGGTCGCCGCCCCGGGAGTCGCTAACGGGAAACCCGCCGCGTCAGCGTCCCCCGCGCCATCTTCCACCTCCACCGCCGCTCCCGCACCCACCTCGGCCTCCGCCCCCACGACGACGACGACGACGACGACGACGCAGGCCACCGCACCCGCACCGGCGACGGTGACGAAGATCATCCCGCAGCTCCCGCCGCTGCCGTCGAGCGTGCAGCTGAACCCCAAGACGACGCTCGTGTCGGTCGTGCCGCTCACGGAGTCGGCGCACGCGATCCCGCCGCTCGCGCCGGACGAGATCGCGCGCGTGCAGGAGTGGATGCGCGCGGACGGCGCGTACGAGGCGCGCTACAAGGCCATGCGCGAGCGCGCGGCGGAGGAGGCGCGCGCGACCGTCGGCGCGCCGCGGGCGTGGTGGGAGAAGGACTTTGCGCCCGCCGGCGAGGAGCGCAGGCGGAAGGCGGACAAGTTCGTGTTGACGGGCTTGAAGGCCACAAAGGAGCGCGAGATCCGGGACCGCAAGAGGGCGGGGCGAAGGGAGGGGCTGCGCATGTGAGTGTTAGTCTCTTTGCCCGTTTTTTTGGCGCTTCTACCGCTCGGGGCGATTGGATGTGCGGGGGCTGACGATTGGAATACGCTGTGTCGTGATGTGGTAGCCCGAGGAGGATACCGGACGAGGATGCGAAGCGGCCGGAGCAGCTCGTGCCCATCCGGCTCGAGTTTGACGTTGAACACCACAAGATGCGCGATACGTTCGTCTGGAACCTCCACGGTGCGTCTCCGCCGTCTCTCTTATAGCATATACCCCTCGCTTAACCCATACACAGACCCGATCGTGACCCCCGAAGTGTTCGCCCAGTCCGTGGTCGACGACTACGGCCTCGCGCCGAGCTACCACGCTGTGATCACAAAGTCGATCCAGGAGCAGCTGAGCGACTACAAGGCGCACTCGGCCACGTTTGGCGAGGACGGCGTGATGATCGACGAGGAGGACGAGCTCCTGCAGGGCAAGATCGCCGACGACGAGGCGATCTGGTGGGAGGCGTGGCGCAAGCGCGTTAGGTCGAAGGCGCTGTACAAGGTCGCCGCCCCGCCCGACACGCGCAGCCGCAAGCGCAGGAAGGTCGTCAAGGAGGAGACGGCGGACCGCGTGGACGCGCTCGGGGGCCTCGGGGGCGACGCGCCGATGGCGGTCGACGACTTTGAAGAAGACGAGAACCTCATGCATGAGGAGATGCGTATTTTGGTGAAGGTGCGTGCACGAGTTACGTCTGCGGGCGCTCGTGCGGCGGCTGATGTCTGTGCGAAGGTCGATATCATCGTCGGCTCCGTCAAGCTCGAGGATCAGTTCGAATGGGATCTGGAGAATAATGATCCGACCCCGGAGCAGTTTGCTGAGATATATTGCAAAGACTTGGGGCTAGGCGGGGAGTTTAAGTACGTCTTCCAAGTAAACAGAATTGCCGTGAAGTCGCTGACGGTCGAATAGGACTGCGATCGCACACTCGATACGAGAGCAAGTGCAGATCTACCAAAAGTCTCTGTTCTTGGTCGGCCACCCCTCCGACGGTTCAGCCGTCCAGGACGATGACCTGCGGATGTCGCTCCTCCCCTCTCTCGTCTCCGGCGCTCGCTCTATGGAGCAGGTCGAGGCTTTCACGCCCATCCTCCACTACCTCAGCGAAAGCGAAATCGAGAAGAACGAGAAGGACCGCGAGAAAGAACTCGCCCGTCGCAAGAGGAAGACCACGCGCGGGCGCAGAGGCGTCGCGCTTCCCGATCGAGAACCACCCAAAACCTTCCGTACGCCTGCGATCGGCTTCCCAGAAATCTCCCCAGCCGCTCTCGCCCTCGCTGCCGCCGCCGCAGCGCCAACCTCTCGTCGTGCTGCTGCCGCCGCCGCCTCGCTCACGATCGCCAACATGGTCGCCTCCGAGAACGGGACGACGATCCTTCCCCAGACCCCTAGCGCTCCGCTCACGCCCGTGGCCCAAACGCCGAGCACGAAGGAGAAGAAGCCGAAGGGGCTGTTCAAGCCCCCCTCATATCCGTCCTCTGTGCTTCGCCCGCGTGCGAACGTCAAGGCGCCGACGCCTTCTACGGCTGCCGATATTTCGACCCTCCCGCCCCCGCTCGAGAACGACCTCCCGGCGCCGAGCAGCAGTGGGATCGACAGGCAAGGGTCCAAGGTTGTGCTGACCGCGAAGCGAGCCAAGGAGCTCGAACGGGAAGCCAAAGAAAAGGAGTATGCCGATGGGCAGCATGCCAACATGATCGACGGCGTGTGGCACTGTTCGAACTGTGGTTGCCCGGAGAGCATCGCCGTTGGTCGCCGAAAAGGACCGCTAGGAGACAAGTCGCAATGTGGCACCTGTGGTGAGTTAGATCGGGCTTCGTAAATGGTGCGTCTCCGCTCACGAAAGCCGCAGGAAAATACTGGCACCGCCATCGCAGGCCTCGTCCTGTGCAATACAACTCAAGCGCGGACTATCACATGGGGCTCATCAGGGCCGAAGAGCAGGCCAAGTCGAACTCCAAACGGAAACGTCCCCAGTCTACCGTCGCCGACGAGCCGGTCAAGCCTAGAGTGACAGAAGAAGACGGCGAAATGGAAACCCCTGGCCCCTCAAAGCCTAAATCTGAACCCGAGCCACCGATTATCCCTGAGGACAGACCGTCGGCTGTGCCCGAGGGCATCGACAGGACCATGTCTCCAGTGTCCACGGCGTCGAGCGCCTCCGAGTCTCCCCTAGCTCAGCGGATGAAGGTAAACGGCGGCGGACACTCGAAGTCTGCTCCCCCCGCACCGCCAGACTCCGAGCAACCCTCAAGGTCCGAGTCGACCAGCACGCAGACGCGGGTAGCGTCCCCACCGCACGCTTCGCCGTCACGACCTGCGCCGTCTGCCCCTCCTGCTCAAAACACCTCGGTAGGTGTGGATCCTTCAGCCGCTTGTAGCGCAGATTCTCACTCTCCGCATGTAGACCTCCCCTCCGCCGTGGCTGATCGAGTGCATGGCGGCGATGCAGGCGAAATATCCTGACGACATCTTCGAGGCCGTCCTCCGCCGGAACGCCTCCAGCGGGGTGCACGAGTTCCGCATCAAGTGCGCCGATTGTCCGGGCAAGGTGCGTAGCGCTCGAAATTGCCGCATGTACCTCGATTGGTACTCACACCTGCACGCTGCAGCATTATACCCCAGGCCCGGGAGAGACCCTCCAGAACTTTGAAGTCCATCTGAAAAACCGCCAACATCGCCAAAAAGTCAACCTCAGGCTCCACCCTCCCATGGAATCGTAGAATCTTTTTTTTTCCTTCGAACGTTATTGCTATCAGGATCCTGTTGTGCTTGTGCCTCGCTATAGCTACTTACCGCCGTATATACTCTCCTGTTTGTATTGCTATCTCTCGCGCCCTTGTAGCGGCGCACGAATATCATGGATCTCAAACCTCATCGATGAATTCCCTCGTGAGAGGCTTCCTTAAATGTCCACACGTCGCGAAGGTTTGGACGAACACATCGACAATGAACTTGAACACTATGATTACTTCGATGATACCGCAACACGCAGAGATCTACCCTGCCTATTGTGTCGACACGTTCGTGTTTACGACGTAACGACGATGGAAAATTACACAAGATGTCTACGACTACGTACATAAGCCCTACGCCTCGCGACGTCGGTTCAAGCGTTGTCTTCACCGATTCCGCGCTGCTCAGTGCTTTCATGGTCGTCTTTCTCCTCAACAGACACCTCGGCGGCGGCGGCTTGTTCTCTTTGTTTCTTCTTCGCAGAAGCTTCGCGAGCGATGGTAGTGATATCCTCGCCGAATACCCTCAGGCTAAGCGCACTGCGAGCAGTCGTAGTGAGAAACGATTAGATGGGCGTGGGAGAAGGGTAAGTACCTTTTCGCCCTCTTGTCGAGCATGAGCGTCAACGAAACGTTGGACTTCCAGATGGGTAGGACTAATTCGTGGGTGAGCCTAACGTCATGCGTACTCAGTGCAAAGTACAGATTAAGATCAAAGAACGGGCTCACGTAGCAGCACCCAGCTGGCCGGGCTGGAAGCGGACGACATAGCTCCCGTTGGCTACAAAGACGGGTGAGGACTGAACCAGGCAAGTTTCCAGTACACGCACGTTTGGCTTCTATCATCGATCGGAACGGGTCCGCGAAGCCCGACGTCAAAGGGTAATACGCCTCCATCAGGATCTTAAGCGCAGCGAAGTCGGCGTGTACGATGGCCTTGGGGCCGATGAAGGGTAGGACGACGGGAAGGCCCTCGGCGAGGACGCGGAAGTGCGTCTCTGTGCCCTCGCGCTTCGCCTCGGTACCCTCCTGCTTGCCGAACACCTTCGTGCCCGCGGTCATGAGCCGTATGCGCGCATAGTCGTTGTGCTCGATGACGCTCTTCACGATGTCGTTCACCATGTACAGCGAACGCACGGTGTCGCCGACCGGGTTCCGCACGAGCGTGTTCGAAGACGGGAAGTCGGCGTTGAGGTCGAAGTTGTCCCTGAGGTAGCAAGTCTAAGTTTCGACGTGAATCATGGGATTGCCTGTGTGCTTACTTGCATGCAGTGATGATAGGGTCGTCGGGCGTAATGAAGGTATAGGGGTTTTCTTTGAAATGTGCGCTAGCTCCCTCGGCAGTTCTACCCTTCTTGAAACGAATCTTGGGCTCTGATGCGGATGCAGAGATGGGTTTATCGACGTCCATCGGGGCACTGGGTTCTTCTACAACCTCTTCCGGCAGCTCCTCGTCCACCTCATCCGCTATTTCCGCCTGAAGATCGTTAGGCGTGTCTGCCTGCGCATCGTTGTCAAGCTTGGGCTTCTTCACATCGGATGTTTCGAGACCATCAACTGCCTCGGCGTATCTTTTACTCTCACTAAAGCTTGGAATGAGTTGCGAGTCGCGGCAAGGGCGGATTAACGCACGATGAGGTGCCGGTAGCAGCGGCGGTTTTGGCCGGCCCGGGAGGTTTCTTCTGAAGGATGGCGATGAAGAAGCCTCCTGTGTCTTGCAGGTGGGGATATATGCGGAAGCTATTCCGGCCGCATCAGCATCTGGAGGCTTTACGCTACCGATTTACATACCAACGTGAAAGGCCGAGCTTCTGGGCCTCGTCCGTCGATGGCGGCCAGTGCGACTTGAGCATTTTGCTGCTTCCGCGTTGCGCCTCATCAAGGGACTGTACATAATCCTCATACGTCGCAAACTCGGTGTTGATTTCTTTGCTGACAGTCGGTCTCCACGATGTCAGGCCGGGGCGATAGATGAGTCCGGGCAGGTGATTTGACATATCGATGAGCTCGAACCCTTGTGCCGCACACGCCCTATGAGCAACCCGACGCTTCTCTGAGGTAATGCACAGCCGCGGGACGCACCAGGAATCGACTTGAGCGCGGCGGCGACCACAGCCTCATTCTCGACCGGGTTGAGCGAGCAGGTCGAGTAGACAATGCGTCCACCCTTCTTCAACATCCGCATCGCGCGTTGGAGAATCCGGAGCTGCAGGCTGCCCCGAGCCGAGATATCAGTGATTTCATTTCGCGAAGTTGCAACCATACACATGAACAGCAGCTGCAATGGGGTTTGCCGCACCTGTGCAGGCCGTTGCCGTCCATCGGGGACCAATGCTTCCAGATGCCCGGGTTCTTGCGCATTGTTCCGTCGCCGCTACAAGGGACATCGCAGAGGATTCGGTCGAACATGAGCTGGTACTGGCGCTTAGCGGCGACGCGCGCCTTGGTGTGCGCGGGGAACGTCGTCTGCTCCGAGGGGATTTTGATAGCCGGGAATATCGATGCGTCGAGGTTGGTCACCATGAGCGCGGGGGAGGGAAGCCTTGAAGACTGGTGAATGAGGAGATGCGTGCGTTTGTACTCGCTGTCGTTGGCAATGAGGAGGCCGGACGGGATCGAAGAGGACGTGATCGTGTCATGGGCGTGGAGGGCTTCCAGGAGTTGCGCTGTCTGCGGGATGATTAAGTCCCCGGAACCGTCGTTAAGTCCCATTGGTGGTCACCTTAGAGCCGGGGGCTGCACACATGTCGATGACCTAGATAGGAAGGCAGCTCAGCTTCGGCGGAACAGCGAGAACGATCGGGACTCACCCTGTGGTGTGGTTCTACCTCCAGGAAAAGGGGCGGAAGCATACTAACCGCTTCCTGTCGGGATATGTTGCCCTGGGACCCCGATAAATCGATGAAGTCTGTGGCAAAAATTGACACCCACCACTTCCGTCTCGAACACAAGGAAAGAGTGAAACTTCTTGAACTCTGGTGACTTACGTACTACTCTCTTCGCGACATTGAATTGCCAAGCTAGTCCTTCTGGATACCTATGTGCGTATGAGACCTATCACTCAAAAGCTCGGGTTGGGCCCACCAGGGGATTTGCTGGGGAGGCGACACGGCCTCCCCTTCGAAGACCACCCCGCCAAGGTGTGGCACATGTACGTCCTTGATCGTATCGTTGAGCAATCGTGCAGTTCTGTATGAAGGTTGAATAGAATCCCTCATCCTCGCAATATCACGGGTGACCTACTGTCGACTACCCGCCACCCTGAAAGTCGTGGGAAGTGGATTTTTCATCGTTTCGAGGAACGAGTCCCATTCATCGTCTGGCAGGATGTCCTGCATTTTGTAGTATTTCTCCAGTCTTTCGTTATGCATATGTTCGCGCTCGATGACGTCGGTTCGGGCCCACGCAGGATCATCTCTGCTACCGGACTTTTGGCCCTTAGGCCCTTTTCCTTTCTGCAGAGGGTACATCAACCCAAGACATATCCGAGCTGGACTTGAACTGACCTTTTTCGCCATCGATGGGACTCCTAATGAGCTATATGGGAAGCACCCGTTTTATTCAGTAAATTCTGGAGTCCCGCCTGTTTTGTTAGCAGACTACTACTGTCGATGGGCACCTTAAGTAGCTGTCCTGGTGGAACTAGGTTCGTGTGGAGGGCGCCTAAAACTCGCTCCGAGTTTATCTTGTCAACGTGCTTTAACAATTACGTAATCAAGTATAATCAACTCGGAGTCAAAGCCAAGCACCCGCGCGAGTCAGCGTTCCATTCGTTGGATACCCAAACCTTCCCGCAACACCCACGGACGGCTCAAGACTTCGGAGTGCATTGACTGATGTGCGTGACCTGTTATGACGCACGACCACTTGCGGGAATTGACTCCTAGCTAGGTCTGACTTTTGTTCCAGCGGTAAAACTGCTGGCAGCGACATTCGGACTTGTACATTCTGGCTAGCGACCCGGAGAGCCGAAGCAATCCCCCCATGTACTAGGTATATGCGTATACAACCTTCAAAATAGACTGCTGCACCGTGCTTGAGATCGGCAATGCGTCTGCAGCAAAAAATCGGGGCTGTTCAACACGCATCGTGGTGTCTTCGGCGTTCGGTGCGAGCATCCTGGGCATGCTGGGTCGTATGGGGAACGCGTTACACCAGCTTGCGTGCTGCAGTATCCTTCTGACTGCGAGCACAATCCAGACCGCCGCGATCGCAGGCTGTCTTGTTGTGTATGATCTACGCTGAGCCTTTGTCCGAGAATCTTTTACCCCCCTTTTCCAAGCATTGATGGTACCATATTGATCACTTACAGTGATATCTAGGCCTCGAGTTGGAGCTGAGAGTCAAGTCGCGGTGGTTCCGGCTCCTTGAGCTACTTGGAAGCACCTACCAAAACCCAGTTGCTTCATGCACACACTACGTGAAGACGTGAAGGGTGGGTATCGCGCAAGCAGACGAGCACACACTGACTGGTCGGTCCCTTTGTCAGTTCGATCAGGATATCCGGACTGACTCTTCACTTCGTGTAGGTTGTTCAGATCAGTGACGTTGGCTATGCCCGCAGTGCGCTCAGCGTATGCACTCTAGTGCGCGTGGCGTCCGGCGGACCGCCTGCAATACGCACATGCGGACTACACGATGTTCCTCTTCCTTTCTTCCTCAGACGCCCGTTTCCTCCCTGATCTCCTCCTACAAATACCGCCGGGGCTCTGCCCGTAACTGTCTATAACATCTCCTCGCATCTACGTACACTTCTGCTGTACCGTACACCGGTTGTACCTGTTTTTCGCCATGTCCCAGACCTCGATCATTCGTTCTCCTGCTACCACCATCTCTTCGCTGTCTTCGTCGGGATCGGAAGACAACCGAACCCATGTCCTCCCTTACTTGCCGCCCGCTTCGAAAGTCCTTGCCGCGGCGCCTGCACGCATATACCACGCCGCATTTAGCACAAGCCCTGAAGCATGGACGTCAACCGGGCTGCGAGGGACGCTAGTGTTCGGCCGGACACGAAGCGCTTCCATGGCCACCCGCGACCGCGCCATAGGCTCCGGGGAAGGGACAAACGCCGAGCACGACTACTGGTTCCGCCTAGTCGATGCTGACCCCGGGAAAGGCATCGTGTGGTTCCACCAGATCCCGTCTAGCTTCGACTACCGGGCAGACAAGCCTTTCTTCCACGTTTTCTCCGGATGTGTGCGTGGCATTCTTTGTGGTGGGTAAATCATCTTGGCCCTCGCTAACCCCGAGTTCAGTCGAGGATGTTTGGATTACGCTTTGACGAAGACGCAGACGCAGAGAAGTTCATGAAGCGTGTGATGTCCCGCATCCAAATCACGGGTATGTCCTCTCGTAGCCCCGGGTTCGGTCAATCTAATCTCTTATCCATGGTCGCTAACACCCTCCTCAGCCACGCGTCCCAGTACCAAACCAAGAACGCCAAAGTCACACTCGTTTCCCCCCTCCGTCCTCACCACCGCCTCACGCTCTCCTGCGTCCGCGCCGCGCCGCGTCTCCCCTTCCATGATAGCCGGCCCCTCCCCAGGCACGTTCATGCACATCGCGCACGTCGGCGTAGACGACGACGGGCGCATCGCGGCTAGCCCGAACGTCGAACCCGGCTGGACGTTCCTCCTCGAGGAGCTGCAAGGCTTCGGCGTTAGCGTCGGCGCCGATGAGAAGATGGGCCCCCATGAGCTCGACTTTGTCGAGGGCTTCCTCGCGGGCGCGAAGGCGAACCTCGTGCACGAGCTCGGCGCGCTCCCTCCATCGCCCACGGTTGCGCGCGGAAACGCGGGGGTGGCTTCGTCTGGCAACGGCAAGCGCGAGGGCGGCGCGCACTGGGCGGTGTGCGCGTCTTCTAATTCTCCTGGGGTGAGCGGCGGGCGCAAGGGTCGGTTCATCCCACGGCGGAGGGCGCCCGTGGCGTGAATCAGCTTCGAGTCCAAGTCGAACTTTTTTTCGTCTTTCTTCGTGAACATTGTGGACGTTGGAGAGATATAGCATGGTATATATATTCCCAATGTGTTCTGCTTTCTATCGCTACTTCAAATTATTGCTTTTCGTTATGTATCCACCTCGCTTTCCTGCTCTACATCCCACTATCCGTGTATCATACGCTATCCCTATACTGCCTGCAATACCCTTTAATTTCGTGTATACACTGTTGACAGTAGTCCCTAGACCGTGCAGTTGAGATGGACTTGGATAGCTACCAGCCAGTGACTCAGCGATCCTCGAGGCGCACAGTGTGAGTGGCAGAGCGGCGTGGTTGGGCACCCACCGGTCCCATCTGCCTTGGCCGGCGCGCCTAGACCGGTGGGAGAAGGAGAGGCGACTATTTACACAGGCGCTCGGTCGTCACTGATGATAGACGCCCGCTTGGCTTTCTGCCTCGAGTCTGTCCGCGTCTCTCCCCCAGAACGGTCCGTCTGAGGAGTTTGGTCGTCTCACATCACCCTGGTTATACCAGAGATTGAGCTAGCTACGATGTCAGCGCACCAACGGCTGACGACCCCATCGCCGCTCAGTACACCCACACAACTCGTGCAAACCGACACAACATGCATCGCGACATAGCCCCCTGCCCGGCGACGGCCCACGGAGGTCCGACCCACAAACCTATTTCTTCAACAAACTATCAAGCAGGCCCATGCGTCCGCGCTGTGTCTTACGCCGCGCTCTGCTCGTACAATTAGATCTCTAGCCGGAGCCCATACGCCAGGAATCTATGGCTCATCCGCGTACGTTGTGTTACCTCTGCGGGCCTCGTCCACAGATTGAGCTTTATGTAGCCACCCCTCCGGTCAGCCCAGCCTTCGGTATGAACGGTCGATTACCCGCAATATCGATCCCATCAACGCCCCTTCCTCTCACGCACCCTTCGTTTTGTCGGCAGGTCCAACTTTTGAATGGACCCGCCCCTCTCGCCGCACGTCGCTTATGATCCTCAAGAGCGATCTGTACACGTCCCAGCTCGAGCAAACGATGCTGCTCGAAAGCAACGTCGAGCCTTGCGCCGGGCGTCGATTCGTACACCGCGCTGGGCTAGACGTCGGTCGCTCAATTCAGGGACTAATTCGCTAGAGCCAACGCAGTGCGCTATCCCCAAAGGCCTCCTGCCATTCCGACGCCCTGCTCGACGTACGCGAAACTCACGATGTGGGTATTGGGCTCCGTCTAAGAGCTGCCGTGGCCCGTCCAACCCAAGCGAATAGACGTGCCCGCCCCGAACAGCGGGTGTATGGGCGAAGGGCGTGTATTCAACCTCGAGGGTCCTATCTGAAATGCAGAGGGTGAGGCTTCGGGGAAGTGATTGGTCGGATGAGACAGAGAGGGCTGAATTGGCGATGGGGTACACAGCGTCGCCCGACGCACACGCTCATGACGTCGTTCCCGGTAAGTCGATTCCGTGCATAGCAGTCCTCGCACTAATACACTTACGACATGCGCGATAGTTGGCGCACGAAGAGTATCTTACACACTCGCTTAGCGTCTTCGACAACTTCAGAGCAGGCAGCCGCCGCCCTCTCTCGTTCGAAAGCCCATCGAGAACCTCCGTCGCACGCATCGTCGATCGTGCACGCTTTGCAAGTCTAGCTCCTCGCGTCCGCAGTGCAGCCTGCGCCGTGCTTTCTCAACCATCGCCCCGCAAGATCGACGAGCTCTGAAACCATATCGCAAGAGCACACGCAAGGTTCTGAAGACATGCCCGCCGCTTGCGCCGTGACGGACCCTGCAGATATCTCTGAAAGTCGCCGCTGCGGTAGGCTCTAATGGGCACGACCTCGGGACGCTTAGTGTCGACCATCGCGTCCGCACGGGCGCTCGGATACGCTCAATATGTATGGTGGTAAGGTGCGATCCCGTATCATCGTTCTCCCGCCTTTTGCCTCCTTCCTACTCCTAATCGCGATCGCTAACTCTCGCTCTAGGAAGCTGCCGCCGCCGAAGCACAGCACCGATTGTACGCGCTTGTGGGATGCGTCTAGCGCAGAGGTCAACCACGATCATGAGGCCGCGCACGACTGGGTCGTCGAACGGCGCAACGAGGTCCCGCCGGCGCCTGAGGGCCCCTTGCATTCGGCAGCGCGGAGGACGAGCTCCTGACTTTGCAGGACCTCTCGGTGAAGCAGTCCACTGCGGCGCTCAGGGAGTGGTTGCGAGCCTACTGCGTCGGGTATGTCACTCTTCCATCTCTCGGGCCTCTTTTTGCTCACCCTCCACCCCGCTTCGCTGTCCTGCCACCATCAATCGGCTCCCGTTGACGTAGCGTATACCTGGGACATCTAGTACACCACCAGTGCACTGTTCGCATCCGAATCGGTCAATCCCGCACCACGCCGTTGCCCCCCCCTTTTCTCTGTCGCCCGTTTTGCCGGATGATTCAGACGCTGTGATGGACGAGATCGGGCTGCGGGTGCGGCGTCTTCCGGCCGCGCGCGTTGTCTTCCGCCGATATGTCGACGCCTCGAGACGGGGCCGACTCGTGGAGGTGTATGGCTGTGTTCACCGTCGTCGTCGAGGGCGGGCCATCCTGCCGTTGAATCCGGTGGCCACGGTGGCTTGACGGACGAGGGTTCGAGTCGCGACCGCGATGTTGCCTTCGAGGGTAACGGAGAAAGTGGGGAGAAGGACGAAGATGAGAACGAGGAGGATTGCGAGGAGGTGGTGGAGCGGTGGAAGGTGGTGGGGCAGGTACGCTTCGTCCATCGCTGTACGAGCTGGATTATGCGGGTTCCGTCAAGCGCACCGGGCGCTGCAAGCCAGACCACGTTGTTTGCGCGGTCTACGACGTCCCCGACTGATATTCTTCGAGTTCTGGATTCATCTACTGGAACCTCTTGCTCACTACAGGTTGTTTCGTATCCCGTGTTGTGGCAGGGGTGCCGCTGAGTCGATCCGCCTGGCTCAGACCGTCTGTTTGGGGCCCTCGTGCACTGCGTGTTCCGGTGGATAGATAAATATTCGCAAGCACGTCGAATACATTGTACACCGTGGGATCGGGACCAGGACGAGGTGCCATAAATACCGGTACGAACACTTTCAAGTGCGAATCGAGCATTGTTGTACATCGTATAGATCAGGACCGGGATCGGGATCAGGAAACCAGAGGCCGTCGCGGGAATCAAGGAGAAAAAAAATCCCAGCCGCCAACCGTCAAGCTCGCCAGGTCACGCCACAGAGGAATGCCTCGGGAGACCAGCCAGCAGTGCGCCTCCTATTTACGTGTGCGCGCTGCCCCCGCTCAACGGCGGGAGGTCGCGCTGCATGGCTGTCTGCAACCTACCGTCTCTGTGGGATCACCGGGTTGCCTCGGGCTGTTTGCTGCCAGGGAGGAGTGGAGAGCATATATGAGTACGAGATCAATGAAAAAGAGCATATGATGAGACAGGAGGAGAAATAAGAAGGAAAATGGAAGGGATGAGAAATGTGTGATCTAGGCAGTGTTTCGGTGTGTCTGGCAGTAGTATCTGATATAGTAGAGAAAAGAGAGATATTCGTCAGATGGTCATACAGACAGCAGAAAAATTAGTATTTACCTTTATCAGATACCTTCTACTGAGAGGTTCAAGAGCCTCAGTCCGTTGAGCTTGAACTAGATTGACAATCATCTGTGTAAATGGAGTGTTCGATGAGAATATCCAGAGATACTCACGAAGTTTCAGAGGGTGAGTCCTCATGGGCCAGTTTTGCCAAATTTGCTGCAGGTGTCCACAAATGTTTATCATTGTCATCTGAAACAACATATTAATAGGGACACATGGTTAAAACCACTACAGAAATAAGTCATCACTGACCAGTGTTGCCACACAGATAAATCTCAATATCCAAGTTTGGGGCTTGCAGCTTATTCCTGATCTGGCTCTCCCACCATGTGGAAGGAGCATGTTCATCAGCACTTTTGTCATAGAGTTGAAATTCCAAGCTCCTAAGCCTTTGGAAAGGTTTCACACCTGCAAAAATCCAGTCCAAGAAGTCAGCTTTTGTTCTCCCATAGCTACGCCCATTAGCGTGGGGCTGCCACACTAGGTTCGGTGATAGCTGTAAGGACTGAAGAGTAGAATGTTGTATGGATGACAAAACCTGTGCAAAGGGTCTAGCATAGCCTTCTATCTTTGGATGAAGCTTTACTGTCTCTTGCAAAGCGAGACTGTGCAATGAGTTCAATGAGCTCAAAAACTGAACCATATTATCTGGAAAGGTAGTATCAATTATACATGCAGTAGAGTCATCACCATTGGTCTAACCTGAGAGTGGCCGATGATCAACTTCCAATGTAAGGTCTATAACAGATGTTCCAAAGAACCTTGAGAGGGGCAGTCCGTCTTGAGAGCTCCAAACAGGATCCTAGGTTGTATTTAGAGACAACATAACAGTCATGGCAATATAGCTTACCGCCAAGTGAAGTCTCTCCAGATTCTGCAGACACACCTTGGGCCATATCTGCCCTACCCATTCTATGTGCTGTGGTTGGAATCTGCTATGGTCACCATATGTAAACAAGCGCAATGTTTTCAGCTGTGGCATAGCCCTAAACATATGCCAGTATGTTATCAGAGGATATTGTCCTCCCATATACAAGCAAGTGATATTCCTACAGCCAGACAGTGATGGTGCCAACACTCTGTTCGTGAAATGAGGGGGATAAATTGCCCAGGAAGGATAGGGAGAATCCAAATAAAGTTTTTGCAAGGAGTTGCCAAGGAATTGGGGAGCGAGCAGCAAACAAAATGGTATATACTCATTGATTATATGAATAGAAAGAGCTTGCACCCACCCCCTCCTCTCAGGATGCTTCCTTAGGGTGTCTAAAAGGCTCATGCACTGTGAATAGCCCGGAATGTGCACATCCTTGTAGCAGTGGTAGTAGCTGCGCCGCTGCCAAGCGGAACAGACAAGGGTGCATGCATGCAGAGTGCGCCATTCAATACCCCATGGCCCGTAATGGACAGCTGCAACGAGATCAATGATGTGCTCACAGACTTCAATCGGGACCCGGCAGTTCTCCATCAGCGGCGACCTTGAGGGCAGAGCGGATAGCGACAGCAGGAGGAAGAGAGCAAGAGGTTGGGGGAAGGTGCCTCTGCGCGGATGACGTGTTATATAGCCAGCGTATGGACGGGGTGGTGCGGCTTCGAGGAACCTTGTATGACGGACGCCGGGGTCACAGGGTGCGGTCCTAGTACTCGCGCACAGCCCAAACGCCTGCACGAGGAGCGACACCGTATCGTTCGCGAAGCCGTACAATCCATCGTGCTAGACAAAAAGCTGTTGCTAGAAACCGCGAAATTCAGCGTTGCGACTTTAGAAGGACCACAGTCGATAACGGGGGAGGGGGGCGCACTCACCAGCGTCGACTCGATGGCCATCGGAAGCAGGGTTTCATTGACGTGCGGACCGGCGCAGAACTTCGGAACCCGGAGAGCACCGCCCCTAGGCCACCATGAGGCCACGGGGTGTACAGGGCACGTACCCTGCTGCGTTGCGAGGCGAACACGTTGCCGAAGGACAGAGAGTACGGGTGCACCGGCCGTCAGCAGTCGCAGGAAGGGGCTATGAGGCCTGAAGTCGTTTTCCGTCGGTCCACCAGTTTTCGGACGACACTGGAGGGGTCATTCAACCCGCCATAACAAAAGGCAAAGCGCACACCGGTTTCGAACGTCCACGTCTGACGGGACGAGCGCCGTTTGCAGTGGCTTCGACAGCAAGCGACAGTACGGGAGCGTTGGTCCGTAACGCGTTGAGTGTATACGATGACGTGCCCGGGGGTGTATAGCAGCATACATATATTGTGCGTTGACATACGAGGCATCCTACAAGGATACATTTGGTGTACGCTCTGGCTATCCCTGGGCTACAACAGAAAGGGGGTACCTGGACGAGCAAAAAGTGTTAATCCAAGGAGAGTCTACGACAAATTAAATAGATGTAAAAAGTGCCCGTACGATCGCAACATGTACCAGTCAACTTATAACCGCTGTCTCCCGCCTTACTTGATCGTTGAATCTTACTAGGGCGACGAGCAACCGAGACTGACGCGGCTCTGCGACCTCAGCAGAGAAAGGACCAGTACTAGAGCAGACGAGACGTTACGAAATCGATTTGAGCCCCAGGAAACTCGCACAAGGTGGTAGGCGGTAGTGGTGGTGGTGGTGGGGGTAGTGAGGCAAGGACGAGCCGCGAAGCGCCGTCGGACAAACCACAAGTACTGTTCGGACAGCCAGGACAGGACACAGACAACTGCACCCACTGCCTGGCTTGTGCGTCGACACAACCAAAGCCCGTCGTAACACTCGTGGTTGCTGACAATGCTCTCTCAGCAACAGCTTGCCAGCTAAACCAGCCTCCTCACGACAGTCACCCACCCCTAACCGCACCTGCGAGCACTTCCGGCATGTAGGACTCCTATACTTCAAATACCACCACCGGGTGGTAGCCCCCCCCACTCAAAGCTCTTCATGGATGCCCGAGTACTGCCTGAGTACCATGACCGGGGCCTGTCGTTCTGCTCGCTCCTCGGACTCCCTATATACTCTAAAGTTCGTCTCCGTCGCTTCGCTATGCTCGTCCACAGGCCTCTCCAGACCCACCCTCTCTGTAGGAAGTCGGTAGTCCATCGTTACGGGTACGCCGAGAGGGAGGCCCGCCAGCATGCATGTATAAGCGCACCGCCCGTATCTTCAACACGCCTCGGGATTGGCGAGACGTGTAGTAGTAGTGTGCGGAGAACAAACTGGTGAGTCCCAGCGCTGCAGTGTCGTTGGACACGATGGCGACCGTCAGGGCTGCGCCGCTCTTACTTATCGCGGGTCGTATGTGACTTAGCATTGCTTCTCCCCGATATTTGCATGCAAACTGCGTCCACTGGCAGTGACGAGAAGGACCATCTTGCGCGGCGGGCCGAGCGAGTGAGGTATATCGACGCCCATGGTGTCTCGACCTCAGTCGTGGTCCGTACGGTGCAACATACGGGAGGTATCACGGCACGCCTCCCAATCAGTCCTCTCGCTGCAGAAGCCCTGGCAAAGAAGGACGTATGCGTACATCAATTGCGCACTCGAGCAGAACTCGAGCACTGCATTTCCAGCAAGCAAGCCCGAGTCACACCAGTATACGCAGCACAGCCTTTACGACGCGAGCCTGTACGCAGCGCAATCGCCGCCGTACGCCTACCAGGCTGTCCTTCACTCGCCTGTCCGATTCGGAGTGAACCTCCCCTGCGGCGGAACTCGCGGCGAACTCAAATACAAGCTGGTCGGCCTCGGTGGTGCTAGAAATATATCCTTCGAGCCTCTCTAGACGTCCTTGGCCTCCCGGCAACGCCGCGCGCACGACTTCCAGTGCGTAGTGTGTATTTGCAAAGCATTTCTCACTGAGGATCCCGGTGCCCCGGCAGTCTCGCCACTTGCGTGTCTCGTTCACAAGCTCCAAACAGTACACACACAGCTCCCTATGTACCGGGCGCATCGTACTCGCGCACCAGCTTACGACCTCCCCGCGACTCCGATTACGTGGGATACTACCGCCTTGCGTACATTTGGATCAAACCCTCCGAGTCGTTGTGTCTCTCACCCTAGAGAGGTACCACCCGCCGAGCATTTGGACGGGGCTTATCTTTCGTACGACTCCACCTTGTAAACACCTTGCACCTGAAGACAACATAGACGTTAACATCTAGTACAAAGGTTCGATAAGGACAATGTGATCACGCAAGAGAGTCCGGAACTGCTCTCGGCGTACACGTGCTGGCGTCGCCATATTGGAGCCTCACACTCTACCCGTTGTTAAAGGCTCACCGCTAGTCGGATACTGCGACCCCGGGCGGGTGCCTGTATACACAACCTCTGCCTCAGATTACGTCGATTGCGTCACTCATCCTCAAGTCTTTCTACGATGCCGTGGCGCTCAGAGCCCATTCGACGGCCCGTGCAAACACGACGTAGGGTACGTCCCCCATTGTGATGTCATTCCACCCGCTTTCTCCACAGGATGTTTTACGCGGATGTTTTACGCCTCGGGGTAGCCCGTTTGGAAGATTCCGCGTGTGTTCACCCTCGGTCTACTGGGCTGATTCGTCCCCGAGGCGTCCGAATTCGAGTGAATAGCACTAGCACCGCCGATGGGACCGCGTCGTGAGCGCGTCCGAAGGACATCCCTCGCAGAACAGCCGTCCGTCCCAATCGGTCAGCGTTGGATCGGGTGCGTACACTGAGTACGGTACACCACAGTGTACAGTCGACTCCCTCTTAACCCATACCTGTCGGGAAGGGCCCCAGGCTATGGGTTTTCACAGGTTATGTGATACCTGAGTAAGCGCTCGTCGGGCGCCAAGAGGTACGGGAGTAAGCGCCCATCCAGAACGGACTCTCTCTCTCTCTCGCACGGGATGGGGGGGTCGACGTGCGACCCTTGGAGTGCTTCGAGTTGTTGCACTGTCGGCCGAGGCTTGTTTTCTTTATTATCGTCGACCACCGCCTAGTCCATGTCCATCTCTTCATCAACAGTGTACTGCAAAGCAAGGAAGATGTACTCATTTCAACTGTTTGAGCGACAATCGATGCGAGGACATCGCGGAACAATGCAGGTGATGCCAATTGTAGTCATTGGATTACAATTAGGTAAGCAAAGTTATGGGTTTTACTTGGAAATCGGGCTATGGGTTATGTGATATCACAGGTTCATGGGTTATGGGGTCGATTTCCCCCTGTACCAACTCGGGAAAGCCGGAATTCTATGGGGTTTCACAGGTTATGGCTTTTCAGAGGCATGGTTTAGGAGGGTTTCGACTGTATTAGGCTCTAGTGCAATATACATATTATATCTACATCTAATACCGCTTCATTATGCATACGCGTCCGCGGTCATGCAATGCCATGCTACCCCGCTCCAATGCGCCTCGCTGCGGTGGGTACGCAGACTTTAGCTAGGAGACGACCGTGCCGGTGCTCCGCGATGTGCTCTGACCGGTAGTTCTGTCGGACACGAGAACTGCAGCGGCTCTTTGTGTTTCCTCCGGGGTTGGTGACAGAGGTCGTTCGAGAGAACTGCCGCTCCCAGAGTAGACCGCACGTTTCGTACCGTCTACTAAGACCGTGCAGCTGTGCGAGTTAGAACCTTGATGACCCAACGAGAAGAGCCGGACGGCACAAGCCATGCGAGGATCTTGCGGATGTATGCTACGAACGACCGTTCTCGAGCTTGGCGCGCACAGAGAGACCTTCGCCCCGATGAACAGTACCCCATCGAGCAGAGGGACGGTTGCTCACAAGGAAACGCATCGCCCGCTGGAGCCCGTGCGAGCTCCCCGATTCAGCTCTCGATCTTGAGACGAGCTCGAGGCCGTTTCTCGAGCTACGGCGATGCGACCGAGGATGAGCGCGGCGACGAAGTGTTCGCCGCCGTCTCACGCAGCTAGCCAACCGGGATCGCACTGTGGCACGCACACGCACCTAAGGACGCGACGCGAAGACGTTCGCAATGGTTGTCTGTAGCGAAACGCGAGGAGATATGCGCTTGTGGCGCCTGCAACGCTTATCCCGGGTGGGTCGAGATGACGCCATGCAACGTGTGCGGGGTCGGGCTCACAGTCTTGCCATAGGATAAATGACGAATAGACAGCGAGGTGTCGAGTAGGGGGGCTGTGAGGAGCGTGCATCGCGACGTCCGAGTCCGCCGTGTCCAACTCTGTACCAAAGAGGGCACAAATGTCCATCATGTCTGAGTCGTGCTTGCGTGCAAAGCGTTTCTGGAGTTCCGCGCGCGAGTCGGTCGACTGGAGGTGATCGAAGGGTGACATAGCGGAAATTGGTTAGGGCACGGACGTAGACATCGGCTGAGAATGAAAAGAACGGAAAGGTCTTTGCTGGTAGGACCTGCAGTACAAAGTGGGCTCGACGTGCGACGACGGAGCGCACTCGGAGGTGGTGGCTGCAAGGTCCGCACGGCGCACAATGAAGGGTGTCCGGAGGGTGCGGTAACGTCTTTCGAAAGGGTTACTATTAGGCGCGCGCAGAGATCAACGCCCGCGTTATTTCTTCGAAGTTCGTGTGTTGGGCTAGCACACTGACTGGAGTCAAGGTCCATGCGATACACTGCCCGGTGCTCCCTCTATACGCCTGGATACTCGCTGCGGCCTTCGGTGGGGCCCTCGGCGGCGTGAGACGTCGCCCCCGCTTGGGGAGGAGACTGACTGCATTATGGATGCTGTGATCGACGCTGCAGCAGCCGACAAGCGACTCGAAGTACCGATAGATGGCGGGGTGGGAAGGACATGAATGAGGAGTTGGATGGCACACTTGTGCTCACGAGGGAGGGATGATGCCTGGCGGGCGCGAAGACCAGAGGCCGATTGGCCGTATTCTCACCATTCGAGGACAGGAAGACAATCCAACCTTGGCAATTGGCGCAGAACGAGGCGGCGCCGCGGCGGATGAGTTTTTTGTACAGTGTACGTGCAACGAATGAGCATCAGGTGGGTGTGATCAGGGAGCTCGAATGATCAACGAAGGCTGACCTAGAGCTAACAGCATGTTTGACGAGGTTTGACGGGACAGAGAACGTTATTGGTCGGATAAAGAGGATCCTTTTGAACCTTGTGTAATTGTAGGGGGGAAGGGTACATCCCGGTAACGACCAACCAAAGAGAACGTTACGGACGACTTCACATCGCAAGCAAAGCAGCAAGCAGTAGGAGATGCCCTCCAGAGCGCGTTTTTGGACAGGACGACCCGAGGAGCGACAGACATATAGGAGCTTGCCTCAAGGAGCATCCCAGATAATCCCAGAGACAGACGAGCGACCGGACCAGCCGCTACTGCAGGGCGACTACACGGCCAGGACACGGTACGATGCCCGGCTTCGGCGGATGGGGGATAGACTCGGGCTCGGAGGAACGATGCTGAGTTTGTTTTTGTCAGAGGTCACCCTGGGTTCGCCCGGGCAGACTTGAGTTCCAGCCTGAACTCACTCTGACTCCCAGCACCAACGCCACAGGGCCACATGCTTTGTCATCTTGATCAAAGCTGGGTTCTCGAAATGGTATCACCAGGCGTCTGAAAGCAGGCGCATTGACGCCGGCATTCCTTCTTCCTCAGGTCCCACCCTTTTACGTCGCAGAGATGCCACAAGATATAATTGATATGTATACAGGAAGCTTGATACAAGTGTTGAAGCCGTGCAGTAGAATATTCAGATAGTGTAGGGTAATTTCATCCACCGCACCCCGCAAAAATTCGCCAGAGCCACACGTCCATCCCAACCCGCGGTGTTCATCGGTTGCCGCCCTGCTGGATATCGCAATGACCTGTTCAAAAAAGGGCGGCAAGTCCTTGCATTATCATGATTGCCACGTTGAGAGCGGTATGGTACGGTACTCACTGGACATTTGAGTTTGCCTTACTCAATCCACGATGGGTCTGCTTCACGAGTGGCCGCTCATCGATATTCTACGGGGAGGGGCATCACCGTCTAGACGTCCCAGCTGGATACACGACTATCTGACTTAGGAGATGACACCATAAGTCTGGGTTGAGCATGGTTAGTAGAGCAGTCCACACGACGTGTAGAAAGTTACAGACTTACAAAACCTGTGACGTGCTGATTGTGGGAGAGCGAGCGTCCGGTTTCGGTAGTAACTCGTTGGGCTTTATATGCACCCCCTAGATAACGATTGTCAATATCAAACCAACCGGCAGACGTGACCGTGAATGGCATACCAATCCGTCTGTCCCCCTCATCGTCTCCGCCACTCTCAGCTCAGAGCTTCGTCGTCCAGCGTCTTGCACACTAGCACGATGGCGCACTGGGCCGCCCGTCATGTATGCCCTGTTCTGGTGATCAACCCAGTGCGCAGAAGAAGGCGTGAGAGGAAGATATACCAAGCGTGTCTTCGAATGTGATGCCGGGAGCCCATCGTGACTCTCGGATGTAACTTGCGGCAGTCGTGGACATCGCGTAATCTAACCGTGAGTAGAGGCGTGAAAGAAGCGAAAACTAAGACTGCGGATTATATGAATTGATACGCACTGTGTATGTTCTACCGTTGTCGATTTGTTATTGCGACCTCGAGATGAATTTGAGCGCGGGGGCAGAACATCTGGCCAGCGATCAAAAGCGAGGATGCCGCCAGATGCTCGACAACGTAGTAAGCCTATACAGCTAGGTTAATAACGGGTGTAGGTGGGGCGAGGTATGAATAAGGCCTGACCGTGGATGCGCGTCGATGGTTCGCATATCCAGGGGCCTGAGGCTGAGGCGATAACGTACGCAAAATACCTCATCAAGCTCAATCGCGTTGATAATTCACTCACTATGTAACATGTATCGTCGGTATCACCCAGGAGCATTCATGATCTCGACATCCGCAGGGATCCATACCGGATGGTAGACTTGCGAGAAGCTGTCGGATGGACTCAGAGACGAGCAGTTGCGGTGAGCGTTCGCTACATTACTGAAGACAGTAATGGGGATGAGTTGCTACTGATCGTCCATTTGGATGGCACAAGGTGGATTGCGATAGGCAGGAACAGCGTTGCAGGAGAGCTGGCTGACCGAGTGGCAGGCGCAAGCCGACATCGAGGTGAAAAGCAAGTCGCGAGCGATTTTAGGTGCCCACGCGCCGTGCGGGAACAGCTGCGGGCGACAAGTCGCAGGCGCCGTCCTTGCCGGCTATTTCGATGCTCAGAAACATATGGACTTTCAGGCCCCCCGAACCCGAAGGGCGAAATTGGAGTACATGTGAATAATAATTGGAAGTAAAGTACACTACAAGAGATGTATATTATTTTATATTCACGAGATATAGAAGATCATTGTCAAATCGTTGTGCAGTTACGACTCTTGAAACGCCTAGCTTTGAAGAATGCTTACAAGGTCATAACGACGGGGTCCGGAAGAATGAGTAGCGGATTCAGGAGAACATAAAGACTGTGGGCTCGCGTTACCAGCAGCCGAGGTGGCTCCGGCAGATTGAGACCGCGTACTACCAGCTGTCGATCCCGGAGGCGGGAAGCACTGCTCGTCGCGACGAATTACATCATCTACAAGGCTACCGGGATTGAAATCAGAACGGGAGCTCAGGATATAGACCAGACTTACGATTTCCATGCAGGTGCAGTAAGGTTACGGCCCTTGTCTTTGATGTGGTCTTGGAAGTACTTGTCGACCTTGCTCCAGAAGTCTTGCCCTTGAGGGACACGGCCATTGGCAATGGTCTTACGCTTCTTTCGGGACGAACCCGCCGTATTCTCTGGAGAGAATTCAATGATGTTTCCGTCTTCGTCTTCCTCGTAATTGAGTGATTGTGGGTTATCGAGAGCGAAGCGACGCTGCTTACATGGGGTTAGCAAAAGAAGGGCTGGCGAGGGCGACAGCGCCACACTACCGTTGGCGTTCAGATTACGATACTCACGAGGAGGGCATTATGGATCGTGTAGCCGATGTCGAGCTTCTCCCCAGGCCCTCCGCGCTTGTATTTGAATGAAATGTGGAACGTGAATTCTTGCAATGAGCGGATCTTCTCTCCGATCACACTGTCACGGACCTGTGTCAGATGAGTTGTGGTTAGTGGGATTCTTCGAAGTATAGTGACCCCAAAAAATGCACATCTTGCCTGAAGCCATTGCGTACGCTCGAGCAGGTCTTGCGGATATGTGAGGTTAGTACCTTCTCGCGAGCGGGCGAGAAGAAGATATTGGTCATGTTCAACTGGTCCTTGTTGTCCCGTATAGTTTTCTTCGGCGAAATGTCTATCAGTCATTGATCAAATGAGTGTCGTGCAACTGGATACGTACATCAACTTCTATGAAAAGAGCCTTGAACGTGAATTGTGTAGGCTTATAAATTAGGTCTTGCGCGATGCAACGGATGTTTTCCTATGCAGAGAAGGACGGAGATTGAGTACTACCCGATGACAGCTTCACGGATGTGGAATCGATGACCATGAATACCTTCTGCTCCTTGGTTAGCTGGAAGCCATCCTTGAGGCGGATCCTGAGGTCAGCGAAGAGGCCCGGGAGATTGTTGACCTCATTCTTGGCCGCCGAAGCCTGCTTTTCTCTTTCGATATGGGACCAGTAGATTGTCGCGAGCATGTAGGTACGTGTGGCCAAGTCCGATCGAGAGAGAGCAGGTTCTGACGAACCGAGCTGGATGGCAGGAATGAGTGAGCGGGATGCCGTGTGCCAATATACAACTTGAGCGTACCGCAACAAACCCTCGTAGCTTCGCCACATACGTATCTCTCAACCCAAGGTCCTGAGCAAGGGCATCGACGAAGACCAGAGGCAGCACATCGGGCCCTCTTGTTGGCATGCTATGACGTGCTGTTTCTGTTGCGCTGGCAAACGTGCTTGGAGCACTGGCGGCTGAGGCGCTTGCACGCGAGGGAGCGATGGGGGTTTCGGAATCGCCAAAGGTGTTGAAGGGTGAGGCGGGGCGGGAATAGACTGCCTGAGTGCTGGAGAGTTCCAGCGGTGGGAAGGTGAGTGATGAAGCACAGTGGCCCCCACCAGTATCCGGTCGAGACCACTGAGCTTGAGCGCGAGAGCTTGATTCTGTAGCCGTTGCGTTTGAGCGGAATACCAGGTCTGCTGGTGACCGGTCGAACGCAAAGTTATACTGTGAAGGGAGGGGGTCGATCGGATGGTCACGGTGATATGCAGGAGACGGAGATGTCATTTTTCTGCTTTTGACGAGGGTTTGTACGGGGGGCCACAGACTGGCTCAAGCGAAGTGGTGGACTCACACAAGGGTCAGAAATGGCTTTCTGGTCCATTTTGAGTCGAAATGAGCTTCGTCACGTGTAGACGCGTTGTTGAGAATGATTCAACAAGTCGCGTCAAGCGTGACATCTCGATCACGTTGCGTGGTGGACGCGACGCGTCACTATAAAAGCTACCCAACACAGCTCAGTAGAAACCTGTCTACAAACTGACCGACTTAACCGTTGTCTTGGGATGGCACCATCCCGCACTGTTCGCCCGCACAAGCCCATAGAAAGAGCTGAATCTTTTCCAGGAAAAGCTACAGAACCCCTAAGGTGAGAGGACAGTCTCAGCACAGAAAGGGTCACGACTCAACGATGAACTTCCTGGGGCTCAGTATCGCTAATACCCGTCCGATCCGCCAAGCTGTCCAAGCGGCACGGGACAGCCGCAGAACTTCGGTGTAAGTCCTATCACGTTGTTTTCCTGGAAGAAGACTCAAGAAGTCGATTCGCAGACTGTACGATGCAGGCGGCGCGCTGGACAGTCAGTCCACAGACTCTCAGTATGTACGTGGCCTCACGGGACTGTCAAAAGAAGAAGGTGAACTCACATTCATGCTAAATCGCTCTTATGAGCTTCGCTGACCTTCAGATATCGATAGAAATCCAATGCACCACCATAGAATCTGCTGTTGAGGAAAACGTGCACGATGTGCATTCCGGGAGGGATGTGTTATGGTCAGACATGGAAGAAACCCTAGTCACGTTGCAGGAAGACGAAGCGGATGATATATCCAGCAGTACGTGTGTTCTCCCGGGTCTGGAGGAGCTTGAAGAGGTTGGAAAAGTCACTCACCTGTGGTTGCATAGATGCAGGCAGCCTCCCCCCCAGTCAGATTGTCGATGCGTTCTCAGGACACCTCCATAGCTCTGTTGCCGATCCTGGGTTCGAGCTCGCTACCGGCCAGTACTCCATCGACATATCCCACGACCACAAACCCGCACAACAACTGTTGAGCCCGCATGATCGCACAGACTCGCACGATGCGGTGGTCATCTCAGACTCGGCCTCTGCTCCACGAGCTGCCAATCTACCCGGGTGGCCGGACAAGGGCTCCATGGAATCTCTTGGGTCAACCGAAACTGCATTCTTGGAAGGACTTAGTAAACTCGGCCACAGCTACCTTACGCACATCACTCACCTCCATGAAAGGGAGCAAGAGATGCTCAGCGAACGGGTCCACCTTCGGGCTCGTTGTCGGCTTCTAGAAGACCACAACTGGATGCTCCGTGCCATTCTTGTCGAACATGGTATCGAGGTCCCACTAGAGCCGCCCTCACAATATGTATAGATAGTTTGCATGCAGTTTAGCTCCAATGCAATGAATGGCAGAGTCACGAATGTTCGAAAGCATCTCCGAGAGCGTGCGCAGTGCAGTTCCTTCATGCTGGCATCAAAGTGTTTCTATTTCAAGGACAACACGCGGCGCCCACAATGGACGCTCACACACGCCCATCATCTCCTCTTCCCCCACGCGCTCGAACGTCATGACCGCCATGGCCACGAGTTCCACCTCCGCTTCCACCCTGCCCTTGTCCTCGCCCTCGCCCTTGTCCTCGCCCTCGCCCTCGCCCTTGTCCTCGCCCATGCCCACCCCTGGCTCTTCCTCGCCCTTGAATGACTGTCTCAAGTCCCGATCCTGTGCTGAGCGTGCCCTCGTTGCTCCGGACTGTCTTCTGCGCGTCAATCTCTCGTGCCACGGCCGCCAAGATCGTTTTATCCATGTCCTTCGTCTCGGACTCCACACAAAACCTTTGGATATGGCGGCTGTCTCGCATTTGAGCAGTATTAAGGACAAGGTCGTTAGGCTGAATATGCTGAACCCGGGGAATGGTTTGGCCGGTGAGTTCTCTCTCTTGTTGGACGTTGCGTGAAGCCGAGGTGTCGCAGCTGTGGGTTGCACAACAATGTTGGACGTTAATGCTACACAATATGGTCTGCAAAGGTAGCTGAGTAAGGCATGCTAGAAGCCTAAGATCGTGCAGCGTACCTCCACCAGAAGTAGATGCCAGGTTCCTGTACGTGTGATCGTTGGCATCTGGTAAGGTGCGGCAACGTCTGTGATATCCACAGTTTCGACGAGAACCATGTTCGCCTGATTTTGAAGGAAGTTGGGTGACTGTTTGCTGGTGATGATCTCCTGTATGCGGCCCACGGATGTCTGTCCGAACGTTCCTGTGCGCTTGAATATGATATGCTCGCCGGGTCTCCCTCGGTCTCCATTTTGCAGAAGAACATCTTTGCCGGTCTGAAAGAGCATTCCGGAGTAGTGTTGAGCCAGTGCGGGGAACATGTTTCCAGCCTGTAAGGCTGTAAATGGCCGAGCAGTAATTTTGTTGTATGTTGTTGAGCCTGCCGTACATCCATTCATTAATATCATCTCCACATATGCACAGTGTATAAGTGGAGATGCTATTTAAGCGCACCTGTCGATGTTTGAGATTTCTGGGCCAAACCGAGATAGTCTGAGACGGTGTTCGGATGGTTGACGAGGCTTCGAGGTCCGTCACCCACAGTAGTCCACTCTGACTGAATGAACGAAAATGGGGCACGTTGAGTGGTTGGATTCATGTGAAGCTCTTCCTCATCGTTGTTGGTGCCCGACGTCAGTGAGTCAGGTGCAGTGGTAGGTAGATATCGGAAGTAGCCTCCACTGAGCAAATGCCGGATACGGTTGCCCTGTGCGAATGCACGAGCGATGTCCCGAGATGGGGCTTGACGGTTTGAGTGGACACTCTTTGCTCGTATCACTGCATTGAACGACTCGAATGCCTCTGTAGCGAATAAGCTTGCAGGCCCGAAGCGGCGAATATGATCAACAAGATGGAGGATAATATGGAATTTGGGTTTGTTGAACCACCGCACGTTCCATTGTACCGTGCACAGGAGGAAATTGTTAATTGCCTTCTCGAGAGTGTCCTATTACCGCAATGACCTGTTAGATTTAATTTACCCTTGGAATAAGACTTTTGCGACATACTAAGTGATCTTCGACATCCTCGATCATTGGTTGCCAGATAAGTGGGACAAGGTGCGACAGTGAGACCCAGGCATCATAGCACTCTTGAGAGACCATGTCGTATATTACGAACGGTGCCACCTGAGATATAGCCCGAAAGTCGCGTCCCGTGAGAGATCCAGCGTACAAAACAAGAGTGTGTCCGGCTAATGGGGATAGCCCAAGCCCGGAGACGTCAAGGGAGGACAACCGTGTGGCAAGAAGTTCCTTTTCCTTATCCTTGTTTTTCAGCTGACCCTGTACAAGATCCCGCCAAAAATATTTGACAAATCCGAGGAGAACGACGTGCAAAATTTCCACAGGTGTGTCTTGATGTGCATCGAGACCTGCGTCGGCACCAATATGAACAATATGGCACTTCAATCATGACGGTATCGCCTGAGACGTACCTTTGATTCTCCAAACTGGATTGATTCGGTGTTCTGGTAGTTGTTCTATTGCTTCGTTGAGTGCTTTCTGTTTGGCGTCAAATCCTCGTTTTGACTTGTACGAATCGAATAGCTTCTCAAGGAGTGTGAGCTGGAATGTATCCTTAATACCTGTCCGTGTACGTTCCTTTGCTATATCGGTTTTCATGTGGGGGGTAGAGGCCATCGTAAAATAGGAACGAAGAGTCTGCTCGGTCTCGGGTTTTGTCCGTTTCCTTCCAGGCTGCCAAATTTCCAAATTACGGGCACAGTGCACAGGCGGTATGACCATTACACACCTTGAGGAAATTTCTCACCCGTGTAACCATGTCCGACATACTTTCCAGTACCTTCTTACGACCCTTCGTCCTCCCCGGAGCTATGGAGTCACCACCCGCAGAAGACACAACACTCCCTTCAGCTTCCGACACCACATCCGCAGCGACACTCTCAGATACAGGGCCATCACGACCAGTAGGTTGGGGGGTTTCGCCATGATCGCTGAGCCCTATGACACCGTCTGATGACCCTATTGAGGATCGCCCTGTTGACCCAACATCCGATTGGGGCCTGCCGATGAGCTCATTAAGCACCTCGCTACCTTGTCCGGCTTGTCCAGCTACATCTTGTCCTTTGCACCAGCAGTTCCGACAGAAAAACTTGGCCTGTAGCCCCATATGACAAGCGAACTCGCTTTGCATCGGGTTGTCCCCTAAAAGGGCCAAAACGAATGGAACAACCAAAACCAGTTCATTCAGCATGCAATCCCATGCCCAAATGCCCTCGGCCTGCGCTTCTCTATCACATAGAAAATATTGAATAACAAATATGCTAGACTATACAAAAATTTGACGCACTCAAGTTGCTGCACCACACCATCCATCATTTCGAGTGGCGGAGCTATGTTTGACGTGCACAAGAAGTGGATGTTGTATTCCTTTGATGAGTGATCATGTGGCAGGCCTGCGGGAGTCATGAGAACACTGTTATGCTCGTTCCACTTCTTAGAAAGGTTCCCGGAGATATCATCACAATACATCCACAGAGGGAATGCCAGAACATGATGTCCTTTCCCCCGCTCCTGCCATCGGTTACCCTGTGATGGCTTTGTAAACGTCCACGGACTGGGTTCCTCCGCTGAGATGCCGACAAAGTCTATGTGGACATACCATAAGCTAAGCTATTTGCATTCATGTCGGTATTCCAAGCGGACACAGACCAAGTATTTTTGTCGGGTCAGGGAGGCCGTAGAGCGTGGCATCAAGCTTGAGCTTTGGGAATGCCTTGAGAAGATGATCGGCCTTGACTACATAGTTGTCCCGTTCGATAACGCGCCATCCGCTAATGACATCCATCTCGATCTTCCTCATCTCCCAACACTTGCCATACCATACATGAGCCCCGCTCTCTACACACGTATACCATCGTACAGGCATGCACACGTCGCCATTCTGAAGCATAGCTGGTTCGTGTATATAATAATCCTGATCATGACAACGTAGCATCGGTGTCAGGAGGTCGTGTTGAGCCTTCTTCAGCCATTGTTCTGCCTGTCGCGCCTCGGAGAGGTTGCGACCATGAGTATCTTCAGAATAAAAATGAAGATACGGCCTGACACGGGGATTTCCCATTTCCTAATTGTGCAGCATTAGCGGTTGCATTCCAAATTCGACAATTGGAAGGATATTCACCTGAGAGATGATCTGGTCGAGGGCGTTGACATAGTACGTGTGGCCGAGCACTCCCTTGTATGCGATGCTATCAATGCCACAGGCTCGCTGGATGGCAGAGTTGAGCCGGAGCATTGATCGGACAGATGGGACGTCTTCGACATCATTGACCTTGAGTAGCCAGAGGAAAAGGTCGAGCTGGCGCTGGGAGAAAACAGAGCGTGGAAGATGCATAAGAACGTCGAGAGTGCACGTCTATACATGTTACAGTTAGAATAGCCTAACAAGAGATATACCACTCACAATCTTGTCATACCAAGGGTACAAATGACGGAGTCGTTCCTGGTCGTTTCGAAGCTCGCGGCCCCGCTTGCGTGTGGGCAGTGTCCGGTCTGTCCCGTCGTCCACTAGTTCCACAGGTTAGTCTCCTTTATATGCTTGAATAGTACCACATACCAGATACAACCGGCTCGCGGAGTTCGCGAATCTCTTCGACATCTTCATCCTCTCTTTCCTCCATCTCGTCCTCGGATCTGGCATCTTCTGCATTGAAGCGCTCGTACAGCACTTGGGCCGTGGTGCGTGCAACTTCCTGTTCAAAAGAGAGGGGAATCGTTGTATCTTTGTCGACTTCATAGAGTGACCAGTTGATGCCTGAATGCTGAGGGGAGCCTGAGGGAGCCTGAGGGGAAGGTGCTCGTGGAGGGGGAGCCTCGCCTGCAAGGCTTGCAAGTAACTGACGGATTCCGTCGTCGATTACTGCACGCTGAGCCATATGAGCAGCTGTAAGTTCGCCAGAATCCCCGTCTGGATGCAGAGCGTCGAACGCGAGCTGTTCTACAAGCTGAGTATGTCGGAGCCCCTCTTCATGACGTTTCCGCCTTTCCGTAGGGTGTAGACTTCCCTTGCAGATGCGGCAGTTCCATAATTGGCTGCCGCTCGCCTTGTCGAAGGCCCCATCTACCTTTTCCCACACGTTCTCTGGGATATGTTTAGAATCTCGTTCAATGGTTCTACGAGGATAGACCGTACCAGACATGCCAGTGGATCAACTTATGCAGTGGCAGGAGGCGGCGGCGAGTCGAATTCGAGGGCGGAATGAGAAAACCAAAATGGGACAGATCGTGATGGTTAGCCGCCCCAGTCAGATAGGCGCTCAAGATCGGTCAATGCCCGGGTTCGCCCCACACCGGCCGATACCTGGCCTCAGTGGGCCACTCAGAAATTGTATTAAATTGACTCGATAGGTTGAGGCGATGCGCGGGGCCATCGCAGTACATAACGTCGGGCGATGCTTAGCATCAACCACTCAAACTGTACTTTGACAAGACGAAACGTCTGGCCGTGTAGTGTATAAGTCGGGAGTCCCGACACGCGGAAGGAGAGGCGCTCATGTAGGCGCCCAATCATCCGAACTTTGCCCCAGACGCCCGTTTGGCTCGGCCTGCTCCTCGGAGCCAGCCGTCGGCCCTTTGGGCATTTGCTCCGCCCCACGTCTCGCTGCGCTCCGCTATACCACACCTGCCGCTGCGATGTTCGAAACGTTATGCATTCTCCACCTCCCACCATTGCTCGTGCCACCGCTCAGTACGACTACACAGCCGATGCCAATCAACGCAACCATCGCGAGACGAGCGCAAACCTATCCTTGCGACAAAGTCACGAGCAGGCATCTCGTACCATGAGATTTTTAGCCGAAACTGTTAGGATCGTGCGCGGAAGTCCGGAAAAGCGGAGAAGCGGAAGTCCGGGAAGGAAGTCCGGAGGGTGGGGGAATTCCGGGCGCACCAGAGAGTGAAGACTTGGCGAAGCTATTAGCAACGCCCTGAGCAATCTGCCGGTCTTCGGACTTCGGACGGAGGTGGCGGAACTCCGGAACGGAGAAGAGTCGAAGGGTAGAGTCGAATGGAATAGAGTCAGGAAGAGACAAAGGCAGACAGAGGTTTGGACGGAGGTCCGAGGTCGGAGTCCAGACGGAAGTCCGACGGAGGATGATGGAGAAGGAGATAGATTAGAGAAGGAGTACAAGCAGATGAGTTACGGAGCAGTAACGGAGGGTTAACGAGATATCCGAACTGAGGCATAAGGCCGGCTAGCTCGGTGCTTATAATCTAATCATAGATAGGAGTCAGGGGCGGAGTCCGGAGGTCGGACTCCGGTCGGCACTCTGCGTGGAACTGCGGAGTGGTGTGAGCCGACCGGGAGTGACGCGCATGACGCTCATCCGCGCGGGACCTGATGGAGTCCCGGGGCGGATCGCGGTTCGACCGGAAGTCCGGTCGGGGAATGAGTAAGTGCGATCACAAAGAACTAGAAGGAACTAGATGGGCCGAGGCTGTACTTTAGGAGTGGAATGGGCTGGAACATTCTAGGTGTTACAGGACGACTGGAAGTCCGGGCGGAGTCCGGACGGAGTTCCGGAACTCCGGACCTGGTTTGGCACGGACTGTAACAGTGCCTCCCCTTTAGGCCCGAACCCTTGAGGGCTTCTAGTTTAACACCCGTCATGTCAGCCATGTGAATGGATGAGGCGGAGTCCGTGCAGGGTCGCGGAGTCCCGAGGAGTATAAGGACTTGCGACTTAGCGAGATTTCAGCTCTTTGCCCCCCACAACCATCCCCACCACATGTCCGCAAACCCCGCCGATATCAATGCGGAACTCGAGGAGGCTATGAGGAAGGTCGAGCGCCTGCGAGCGGCGCAGCAGAAGGCGGCGGAGGAGGCGGCGGCGGAGGAGGCGCGGAAGGCGGCAGAGGCTGAGGCGGAGGCCGCGAGGAAGGCGGCGGAGGAGGTGGCAGCAGCGGAGGCGGCAGCAGCGGAGGCCACGCGGAAGGCAGCGGAGGAGGCTGCGGCAGCGGCGAAGGCTACGGAGGTGGCGGCCGCTGCGGAGACTGCGGCGGCGGAGAAGCGCGCTGGGAAGCGCCGGGCGGATGCCGAGCCGGAGCCCGGCCCGGAGCCGGACTTATCGTCCTACGGCCCAACGGAGAAAAGGGAGGTCCGGGTGGGGAAGACCAAGAAGTGGGTCGACACGGTCGCCGTTGGGTAAGTCGGAATTCCGAGGTCCGGAATTCCGTGACTAACAGGCTTGACAGGTCGTGCACCCTATGCCAGAAGGATGGGGCGGAGTGCCGGGTTGAAGTCCCCAACCGGCGCTCCAAGTCCTGCATCCGCTGCAGGAACAAGAAGGCCTCCTGCGAGGGCATGACCGGGCTTCCGGTGACCCCCCGGAAGACGAAGAAGGTCCGCCGGATCGGGCCGGAGCATGACGAGGAGGAGGAGGGGTCGGAGAGTCCGGAGCCGGAGGCGGTCCGGAGGCGGATGGCGCAGGGGCAGGGCGCGAGTGCGGCGGGATCGTCCACAGGCTTGGCCCTGGACAACCGCCGTACTTGGGGAGCGGACCCGGAGGTGCCCGGGACGGACCGTGAGCTCCTCATGGCCGTCCTGGTGGAGTCCCAGGAGACCCGGAGTCTCCTGAGGGACGTCCGGAAGGAACTCCGGGCGCTCCGGGAGCGGATGGCCGAGGAGACGAACCGGAGGCACGATGCAATTGCGTCGTATCTGCTGGCGAACGCGGAGGAGGAGGACGATGAGGACTTCCTCGGAAGCCTCACGGAGGACGTCTCGGAGGAGAGCGATGAGGAGGAAGGGCAGGAGTAGGAGGGCGGAGTTCCGGACGGAACTCCGGAGTTTTTGGACTATAGGTAGATAGTGTGCTCGTCTTCTTGTAACCGCATAGTAGAATAAAGCGGCGTGTCTCGGAATTCCGGGCGGAGCTAGAGTGAGGCCAGAGGTCCGGGCTTGGATGGGTAGGCGGAGTGGAAGTCCGTGACCAAGTCCTGTGCATGTCCGAGCTCCGTGGCGAGAATCCAGGAGGTCTCTTCATCCGTGCCTTCATATCCTGCCCAACGCACCAGGTATAGGAGCTGGCAGGATCTCCGGCGACGGTCGACCTTAGAGTCGAGGATCTCCGAGATCTCGTACTCCGGTTCTCCGTCAATGGTAACCGGCGGAGGCGGAGATTGGACTTGTCCAGGGATGGAGTTCGGAGTTGCGACTTCCAGCTGCGAGACATGGAAGACGGGATGGACAGCGCGCATGGAATCCGGGAGACGGAGGGTGAAGGAGTGTGTACCAGGTTGCGCGATGATGGTGTATGGTCCCAAGAACTTCTCGGACAACTTCTTGGAAGGTCGGGTGGAGCGGATGTGCTCTGCCCGGACATATGCGTTGTCTCCGATGTGGAACTCCGGGGCGGGCAAACGGTGCTTGTCCGCTTGTACTTGGTAGCGCTTCTGAGCTTCAGAGATGCGCTGCCGGAGTTCCGCGTGGAGTTCGTCGAGGTCGACAGCGAACTCCCGGGCACGCGCGGAGGTAAGGTCCCGTTCTGGGTGGACGGAGATCGCGGGGTTGTAGCCCTTGTTCGCGAAGAACGGAGAAATTCCGGTCGTCGCGTTCGGAGCATTGTTGTAGGCAAACTCTGCGAGCGGAAGGAGGCGCGACCAGTTGTCCTGTTGGTACGTGCAGTAGATCCGGAGGTACTGCTCGAGGGTTTGGTTGACTCGCTCGGTCTGGCCGTCGCCCTCCGGATGATATCCGGAGGTGAAGTGGAGGCGCATGTCGAGAGCCTTTCCGAGGGAGCGGAAGAAGTGGGACACAAACTCGGAGCCCCGGTCGGAGGTGACATGGGACGGAACTCCGTGCTTGGAGAAGACGTGGAGAACGAACAAGTCCGCGAGCTCCGGGGCCGTCAAGGTGTCGTGCGTCGGAATGAAGATAGACTGCTTAGTGAAGCGGTCAACGACGACCAGGATGGCGGTGAATCCATCGGAGTCCGGGAGCTGCTCTATGAGGTCCATGGAGATGGAGTTCCAGGGTCTCTCCGGAATTGGGAGCTGCTTGAGTGTGCCGTAAGGGAGGTGGCGAGGAACTTTGGAGCGTGCGCAGGTGGTGCAGGACTTGCAGTAGTCCCGGACATAGAGGCGGAGTCCGGGCCAGGCATAGTCCCGAAGGACGAGGGCTTGGGTCTTGTTCTGACCCCAGTGTCCAGCTGTTGGGTGGTCGTGGCGTGACCGGAGAACCCGAAGTCGGAGGTCACCGGAATCCGGGACGTAGATCCGGCCATTAAGGCGAAGGTAGCCTTCGTCGTCGAGTGTCCAGCGTGGGTTGCCTTGGGCTGCAAAGCGGAGTCCTGCGGCGAGCTCAGAGTCCTCGGATGGAGTGGAGATGGAAGTCCGGATGTCCGTGCGTAGGAGTTCCTCATCATGGACGAGGGACGCTCGGAGTACCGGTTCTCGGAGGATGGTTGCTCGGAGGGAGGATTTGAGCTGCTCCTGAGTGAAGATGGGTCGGAAGTTGTGTGGGTTGACGACGGAGTAGTCACTATCCCCCTCTTTTGGGTAGACGTCCCAACGGTGTGTGAGCGCGTCGGGCTTAGCTCCGAGTTTTCCGGGGCGGAAACGGATGACCAGGTTGAACTGCGACAGGAATTCCGACCAGCGTGCTTGGCGTCTAGTCAGGAGCTTGGTGGTCGCGAAGTACTCCAGATTCTTGTGGTCCGTGACCACGTCGATCGGAGTTCCGGAGCCTTCAAGGTAGTGACGCCAGGAACGGAAGGACTCGAAGATGGCGAGGAGTTCCTTGTCGTGGGTGTCGTAGTTCAATTCCGCGCCGGTGAGCGTACGGGAGTGGAACGCGACCGGATGGAGTTCACTGGAGTCCGTGGTGATGGACAAGATTCCGGCGATGGCGTAGTCCGAGGCGTCGGTTTCTACGGTGATCTGGCGGTCAGGTTCCCAGTGACGGAGAACAGGAGCGGAGGTGAAGGCCTGCTTCAAGGCTTCGAAAGACTTCCGGCACTCCGCAGAGAAGTTCCACGGAGCGGACTTCCGGGTAAGGCGGGTGAGGGGTAGGACAATCTCGGAGTAGTTGTGGATGAACCGTCGGTAGAAATTAGCAAATCCGAGGAAAGACTGTATGTCTCGGACTTTCCGAGGTTCTGGCCAGTCCAGGATCGCCTTGACCTTGGATTCCACCATAGTAAGTCCGTCGGGAGAGAGGATGTATCCGAGATACTCAACAGAGTCCGCGTCGAACTCGCACTTGTCCGCGCGAGTGTAGAGCTTGAATTTCCGGAGTCTCCGGAGTACCTCTTTGACGTGCTTGCGGTGTTCCTCCCGGTTACTGGAGTAGATTAGGATGTCGTCGAGATAGACAACGACACACACATCCAGGAGGTCCGCGAACACCTCGTTGACGAAACGTTGGAACGCTGCCGGAGCGTTGGAAAGTCCGAACGGCATTACGAGCCACTCGAAGGACCCGTAGCGGGTCCGGAACGCGGTCTTCCATTCATCTCCGGGGGCAATCCGGACTAGGTTGTACGCGTGCCGGAGGTCGATCTTGGTATAGATCCGAGCCTTCCGGGGCGTGTCCAGGAGATCCGAGATGAGCGGAAGAGGGTAGCGGTCCTTCCGTGTGATCTTGTTGAGCCCGCGGTAGTCAACGCAAAGACGGAGGCTTCCGTCTTTTTTCTTGACGAAGAGCACCGGAGCTCCGCACGGAGAATTCGTGGGGCGGATGAAGCCGGATTTGAGGTTCTCCTCGATGTACTCACGGAGCGTCTCGAGCTCCGTTTTCGATAACGAGTAGATAGGTCCGAGGGGTGGAGTCGCCCCGTCCTCGAGAGTGATCTTGAGGTCGTGCGGGCGGTGCTCCGGAAGGGTGTCCGCCTTGACCTTGCTGAAGACATCCGCGTACTCGTGGTACTCTTCCGGAATTCCAGTTAGGTCCGGGGGAGCGGAGTCCGAGACGGAGCTACTTCGAGCGGAGGCCGATTCAGGTTCCGTTAGGTTCAAGGTGAAGCTTTCGGAACCTGGGAGGCGGCAGGCCCTGGCGAACGCGGCAGCGGACACCAAGGACACCTTGGGGGCCGACAGAGGGACAGAAGGGACCTCGGAGGTGGGCTCCGGTGGAGCCGGAGTTGCGACTGGAGGTCCGGGGACGGATACGGGACGGTCCGAGGGCGCGGTCCGGAATTTGATGCTATGTGTCTTCCAGTCAATCAATGGATTGTAGGCGGAGAGCCAGCTGTATCCCAGGACGGCGGAGACGGACTTGTCGAGCGGAGTGACGTAGAAGTCGACAGATAGGACTTCCCCAGAAGGGAAGTGCAGAGGGAGGACGGTAGTCCGAGAGATGGTTTGATTAGACGTTCCGTCGAAAAGGTGGAGACGGAGCGGAGTTACGGAGGTTGTAGGAATTCCGTGCATGTCGACGAACTCCGAGTCCACAAAGCAGTGGGACGAGCCGGAGTCCATGAGGGCGCGGAACGGAGTAGGAACGGAGTCAGAGAACAGAGCCACATGCAGAGACAGGGGATCGGAGAGAGCGGACGCGTTGAGTCTAAGGAAGGGATCCGCACCGGAGGAGTCAACGCAGTCCCCACTTGGTGCGGAGTTCGGAGGGCTGCGGACTAGTTTTTTGACCCCGTAGGAGTCTCCTTGGTCTCCGAGCTGGAGGCCTTGGGCTGCTGGACTTGAGTGGCCCTGGCCTTAGCTCCGGAAGGAGTCTTCTTCGGGCAGTCTCCGGCACTATGTCCGCCTCCGCCGCAGAACAAACAGAGGTTGTTCGCAAAGCGGCGCTGACGCTCCTCCGGAGTGAGCTTTCCGTCCTTGCCCAGCTTGTCAGCGTAGGGCTTGGCCGGAGTCTTCGCAGGGGTCTTCTGCTGCGAGGACTTCGAGGGAGTTCCGGAGGTGGAGGGGGAGCCGGAGTTCCCACCGGACTTGGCGGGAGGCTGCTTAGTCTCGGAGGTCTTAGAGGTGGAGGATTTGGAGTGGCTGGCACCGGAGGACTCGCGAGTCTGTTCCGCCTTGCGCTCCCAGTAGCGGTTGTCCAGCTTCTGGGCAAGGGTGCGGAGTTCCGTGAGCGTGTCCGGCTTGCCGACTTCGGAGATGCGGTCCTTCAGGCGCGAAGGTAGGCTGCGATAGAACTGGTAGCGGAGGGCAGCGGAACCCCAGCGGACTTGAGTTCCGAGACGGCTGAACTGCGTGATATACTTCGCAATCCTATGTCCGTCGGACATCCGGAGGTTCTCGAGGTCGTGCTCTGCAGCTCCCGTGGCGTCGTACGGACCGAAGTTGATCCGGAGTTCCTCCTGGAAGGCTTCGTAGTCCGACATGAAGACAGGCGGATTTTCGGACTCGCCTTCGAGGAGGTAGGGCTCAAACCACTGGAGCGCAGTTCCCTTGAGAAAGGAAATGGCGTAGGTGACCCGTTTCTCCTGAGTGTCGAAAGTCCGGGGCCGCGCTTTGAAAACTAGCTCCAGCTGGGTGAAGAAAGACCGGAGTTTGACCGGGTCCGAACCGTCGAACTGGTCCGGCTCTCGGACATTGTGTCTTTCTCCGCCCGGAGTTGCGGAGGCCGATGCTCGCGGGTTTTGCACGAGACTTTGTGCTAACAATGCGATGGCGCCTGCAAGCTGAGCGTTTGGGTCTAGCGGGGCAGGATCCGGACCTGGCACCGGAGGCGGAGCTCCGGGGAGTGGTGGGTCTGGTACCTCCGTGTCGGAACTCCGGAGGGGTTCCGACGTAGGGGCGAAGGGATTCGGAGTGGAATCAGGCTGCTGGGGGAGACTGGTCTCTGGCGTGGAACGTCCGGAGAGGTCTTGTCCCAACATCTGAGCGGGGACAGGTCCTGGAGCTCGGGTAGGCGTAGTCGGATCCGGGCGCAAGATAGGCACCTGGATGCGACAAGCGGTGAACCCTTGGAAGAGTTCCGGGATGTCCGCCATGACAGATCCTCAGTGTGAGTTCGGATATACTGTTAGGATCGTGCGCGGAAGTCCGGAAAAGCGGAGAAGCGGAAGTCCGGGAAGGAAGTCCGGAGGGTGGGGGAATTCCGGGCGCACCAGAGAGTGAAGACTTGGCGAAGCTATTAGCAACGCCCTGAGCAATCTGCCGGTCTTCGGACTTCGGACGGAGGTGGCGGAACTCCGGAACGGAGAAGAGTCGAAGGGTAGAGTCGAATGGAATAGAGTCAGGAAGAGACAAAGGCAGACAGAGGTTTGGACGGAGGTCCGAGGTCGGAGTCCAGACGGAAGTCCGACGGAGGATGATGGAGAAGGAGATAGATTAGAGAAGGAGTACAAGCAGATGAGTTACGGAGCAGTAACGGAGGGTTAACGAGATATCCGAACTGAGGCATAAGGCCGGCTAGCTCGGTGCTTATAATCTAATCATAGATAGGAGTCAGGGGCGGAGTCCGGAGGTCGGACTCCGGTCGGCACTCTGCGTGGAACTGCGGAGTGGTGTGAGCCGACCGGGAGTGACGCGCATGACGCTCATCCGCGCGGGACCTGATGGAGTCCCGGGGCGGATCGCGGTTCGACCGGAAGTCCGGTCGGGGAATGAGTAAGTGCGATCACAAAGAACTAGAAGGAACTAGATGGGCCGAGGCTGTACTTTAGGAGTGGAATGGGCTGGAACATTCTAGGTGTTACAGGACGACTGGAAGTCCGGGCGGAGTCCGGACGGAGTTCCGGAACTCCGGACCTGGTTTGGCACGGACTGTAACACTGCGCTTCCAAGACGGCCAGTGGGGCAGCGATGGCAGCGACGTGTTTTCAACCTCGAGGGTCAAATCGCAAGTGCAAAGGGCAAGTCTACGGGGAGGTGGTCAGTTGGAGGAGACAGAGGCAGCTCCAGGTTGGGGAAGTGCGTGCGCATTTTGGAGGGGACCCCGTGTGGCGTAGCTGAGTGTGCGATGCGACACACCGCGTCGTCCGACGTGCTCACGACATCGTCGTATATAGGTAAGTTCACTCTGTGTGTGGCAGTCCGTCCCTCATGCTGATACGCTGACACGCTGTACGACAACTCGCCCACACGAAGCATTTTATACGCTGGACAACGAACAGAACCCCTGTCGCACGCATCGTTGTTCGTGCAAACGTTGCAAGTTCGACTCCTCGTGTCCGCGTCACCGCCTGCTCCGTGCCCGCCCACCCATCGCCCCGCTCCGCTCGGCCGACAAGCATCGAGAGCCCATCACAAGAGGTCGCGCAGAGCTCCCGAGACAAATCCACCGCTTGCGCCGTGGACGGCGCCTCGACGGACCATGCGGAGGCCTGTGAGAGCGGCGGGGGCGCTCAGCGTCGACCACGCCAGCGCGTCCGCACGGGCAGCTGGGTGCGCTCTATACGTAAGTACGGTGGTGAGATGCGATCCCGCATCGTCCTTCTCCCGTCTCTTGCCTCCCACCTGCTCCTAGTCACGACCGCTGACGCTCGCCCCAGGCACCTGCCGCCGGCCGCTTTCACGCGTCCCACGCTTTCCAGTTGGACGTGTCCTGAACCAAGCGTGGCGACGAAGTCGCGCACGTCCAGATCGTTACGCGGCTCAATGACGTCCCTCTAGAGTCTAACGGCCCCGTGCGTCTTGTGGTGCGGAGCACTTGGACCACTCTTGACTGTGCAGCCTCCTCAGTAAAATGGCTCGCTGCGGCGCTCAGGGACTGGCTGCGAGCCTCGTATAGCGAGTACGTCACTCTTCCATCTCTCAGCCGTCTTTTTGCTCACCCTCCTCCACCTCGCTTTGCCGTCCTGCCACCATCAATCGGCTCCCGTTGACGTAGCGTATACCTGGGACATCTAGTACACCACCAGTGCACTGTTCGCATCCGAATTGGTCAATCCCGCACCACGCCGTTGCCCCCCCCCCTTTTCTCTGTCGCCCGGTTTGCCGAACGATTCAGACGCTGTGATGGACGGGATCGGGCTGCGGGTGCGGCGTCTTCCGGTCGCGCGCGTTGTCTTCCAGCGATATGTCGACGCCTCGAGACGGGGCCGACTCGTGGAGGTGTTTGGCTGGGTTCGCCGTCGTTGTCGAGGGCGAGCCATCGTACCATCGAATCCGGTGGCCACAGTGGCTTGACCGATGAAGGTTCGAGCCGCGACCGCGATGTTGCCTTCGAGGGTAACGGAAAAAGTGGGGAGAAGGACGAAGATGAGAACGAGGAGGATCGCGAGGAGGTGGTGGAGTGGTGGAAGGTGGTGGGGCAGGCGTGCTTCGTCCATCGCTGTACGAGCTTTACGCGGGCTACGTCAAGCACACCGGGCGCAAACCCGACTACGTTGTCTGCACGGTCTACGATGTCCTCGACTGATGTTGCTCAGGTTCCGGATTCATCTACTAGGACCTCTTGATCATTACGGATTGTCGCGCGCATCCCGTGTTGTGGCATGGGTGCCGCTGAGTCGCCCCGCCTGGCTCAGACCGTCTGTTTGAAGCCCTCGTGCACTGCATGTTCCGATGAATAGATAAATATTCGCAAGCACGTCGAATACATTGTACATCGTGGGATCGGGACCAGGACGAGGTGCCATAAATACCGGTATGAACACTTTCAAGTGCAAATCGAGCATTGTTGTACATCGTATAGATCAGGACCGGGATCGGGATCAGGAAACCAGAGGCCGTCGCAGGAATCAAGGAGAAGAAAAAACCCCAGCCGCCAACCGTCAAGCTCGCCAGGTCACGCCACAGAGGAATGCCTCGGGAGACCAGCCAGCAGTGCGCCTCCTATTTACGTGTGCGCGCTGCCCCCGCTCAACAGCGGGAGGTCGCGCTGCATGGCTGTCTGCAACCTACCGTCTCTGTGGGATCACCAGATCGCCTTGGGCTGTCTGCTGGGGTGGAGTGGAGAGCATATAGGGGTGTGAGACCAATGAGAAAGAGCATATGATGAGACAGGAGGAGAAATAAGAAGGAAAATGGAAGGGATGAGGAATGTGTGATCTAGGCAGTGTTTCTGTGTGTCTGGCAGTAGTATCTGAGATAGTAGAGAAAGAGAGATATTCACCAGATGATCATACAGACAGCAGAAAAATTAGTATGTACCTTTATCAGATACCTTCTACTGAGAGGTTCAAGAGCCTCAGTCCATTGAGCTCGAACTAGATTGACAATCATCTGTGTAAATGGAGTGTTCGATGAGAATATCCAGAGATACTCACGAAGTTTCAGAGGGTGAGTCCTCATGGACCAGTTTTGCCAAATCTGCTGCAGGTGTCCACAAATGTGTATCATCGTCAACTAAAACAACATATTAATAGGGACACATGGTTAAAACCACTACAGAAATAAGTCATCACTGACTAGTGTTGCTCCACAGATAAATCTCAATATTCAAGTTTGGGACTTGCAGCTTATTCCTGATCTGGCTCTCCCACCATGTGGAAGCAGCATGTTCATCAGCACTGTGGTCATTGAGTACAAATCTCAAGCTCCTAAGCCTTTGGAAAGGTTTCACATCTGCAAAAATCCAGTCCAAGAAGTCAGCTTTTGTTCTCCTATAGCTAATCACCCCATATCCAGGTAGCTTGTGCAACCGCACTGGGTTCAGGTTCAGCTGGAGTGATAACTCAAAGGACTGAAGAATGGAATGTTGCACAGATGACAAAGCCTGTGCAAAGGGTCTAGTATAGTGGCCTTCTATCTGATGAACCACTATTGGATCTCGCAAAGTGAGACTGTGCAATGAGTTCAATGAGCTCAAAAACTGAACCATATTATCTGGAAAGGTAGTATCAATTATACATGCAGTAGAGTCATTACCGTTGGTCTAACCTGACAGTGGCCGATGATCAACTTTCAATGTAAGGTTTGTAACAGATGTTCCAAAGAACCTTGAGAGGGGCAGCCCATCTTGAGAGCTCCAAACAGTATCCTAGGTTGTATTTAGAGACAACATAACAGTCATGGCAATATAGCTTACCTGCAAGGAAAGTTTCTCCAGATTCTGCAGACACACCTTGGGCCACATCTGCCCTACTACCCATTCTATTTGCTGTAGTTGGAATCTCTCATAGTCATCATATGTCTCCAACCACAATATTGTCAGCTGTGGCATAGCCCTAAATATATGCCAGTATGTTGTCAGAGGTTCATTTCCTCCCATAGACAAGGAAGTGATATTCCTACACCTAGACAGTGATGGTACCAACACTCTGTTCATGAAATGAGGGGGATAAAGTGCCCAGGAAGGATGATCAATGAAAGAATACAAATCAAGTTTTTGCAAGTAGTTGCCAAGGAGTTGGGGAGCGAGCAGCAAAGAAAATGGTACATACTCATCGATTATATGAATAGAAAGAGCTTGCACCCACCCCCTCCTCTCAGGATGCTTCCTTAGGGCGTCTAAAAGGCTCATACACTTTGAATAGCCCGGAATGTGCACATCCTTGTAGCAGTGGTAGTAGCTGCGCCGCTGCCAAGCGGAACAGACAAGGGTGCATGCAAGCAGAGCGCGCCCTTCAATATCCCATGACCGGTAATCGACAGCTGCAACGAGATCAATGATGCGCTCACAGACTTCAATCGGGACCCAGCAGTTCTCCATCAGCGGCGACCTTGAGGGCAGAGCGGATAGCGACAGCAGAAGGAAGAGAGCAAGAGGTTGGGGGAAGGTGCCTCTGCGCGGATGACGTGTTATATAGCCAGCGTATGGACGGGGTGGTGCGGCTTCGAGGAACCTTGTATGACGGACGCCGGGGTCACAGGGTGCGGTCCTAGTACTCGCGCACAGCCCAAACGCCTGCACGAGGAGCGACACCGTATCGTTCGCGAAGCCGTACAATCCATCGTGCTAGACAAAAAGCTGTTGCTAGAAACCGCGAAATTCAGCGTTGCGACTTCAGAAGGATCACAGTCGATAACGGGGGAGGGGGGGCGCACTCACCGGCGTTGAGACGCTCACCGACATGCGGGCCAATGCAGAGCTTCGGAACCCAAGGAGAATCGCCCCTAGGCCACCACGAGGCCATGGGGTGTACGGGGCACGGACCCTGCTGTGTTGCGAGGTCAACGCGTTGCCGAAGGACGGTAAGTACGGGTGCACCGGTTGTCCGCACTCGTAGGAAGGGGCTATGAGGCCTGAAGTCGTTCGCCGTTGGTTCGCCTCTTTCCTAGCGACTTTAGAGACATGATACATAGAACCCACCATGGGAAGGGGCGAAGCACGCACTGGTTTCGAACGTCCACCATGTCTGGCTAGACGAGCGCCATTTGTAGTGGCTTCGGACGGCAAGCGACAGCGCGGGAGCGTTGGTCCGTAACATGTTGAGCGTATACGATGGCGCGCACGGGGGTATATATAGCGGCATAGATATATTATGCGTCAACGTACGATACGACCTACAAGGATACGTTTGGTATGTGCTTGTGACACAACATACGAGGTTCACCCGGACGAGCGGAAAGTGTTGGTCAAATTAGAGCCTGCGGCAAATTAAACGGACGTACAGAGTGCCCGAATAAACGCAACATGCACCAATCGACTACCAAGTACTGCTGTCTCCGCTTGGCCCCGACTCCCTTGTTACCCGCCCGTCGAATGTTCATTTTGAGGGCGAGGAGCGACCAAGACCGATGCGGTTCTGCGACCTCGGCCGGGAAAGGATCAGTCCTAGCGCAAACGAGGCGTCATACAATCGAGTTGAGCCACAGGAAACTCGCACAAGGCGGTAGACGGCGAGGTCAGTGCCAGTGGCGGCCCGTGGGGATGATGATGCAGGGACGAGCCGTGAAGCGCTCGACGGTATATATTTATCGGACAAACCACGACAGCGACTCGGAGAACGTTAGCACCAACTTGTCACCAATCCAGTCACTACTGTCTGGCTTGCGCACATGGCCATACGACCAAAGCCCGTTGCAATGCACTCTGACGACGATGCACCAGCGCTGGCCCATCTCTGGCAAAAGCAGCCTGCTCACTGCAGTCACCCACCCGAGACTGCTCCTGCGAGCATTTCCAACGTGTAGATACAACTTGAAGCCTGAACCCGGTGGTAGCCCCGCCAGCTCAACCCTCTCCACTGGCATGGCTGCCCGGGTGCCGCGACCGGGTTTTATCGTTCCGCACGCTCTTACAAATCCCCACATCTACCCTCCATCGCTACGATAATACGATGCTCGTCCCACCATGCCTGCCCGTTCGGGGGGAAGTCAATTGTTTGCCTTCGCAAAAGCACACCTAGAGGGGGGGGGGCCTCGCGTCGCTAGGTTAGCTAGGCGTTGCCACTGCGTCGTATCGGCCTTTCGAAAACAAATTTGTGAGTCAGGCCTGCACAATGTTTTTGACCGTCAAGATGGCGGCGTTCCTTCTAGCAAGAGATTGCCGTCCGTATGTGTTCAAAAATTCCCTTTTTCCATCGGAGCGTGCTGTTGCTAACTGCATCCAGCGGCGAAAGGGACCGCCTTAGCCTATCGTAGCCAGACTCAACTTCAAGGAGGGCGAAGTGAGCGACAAATACTGACGCCCATGGCGTTTCGTCCCCACTCAGTGTTCGTCCAACTCAATCAGCGCATAACAAGTCTGCCCTCGCGTCTCTCAATCGGTTTCCTCGTGGTGGAAGTCTTCGGTAGGAACGATGTACACATACGCCGCACGCGAATTCGGGCAACCCAAGCAAGCCCAAGGCACACAGGCGTGCGCAGCACAGCCTTCACGACGCGAGCCTCTACGCAACACACTCGCTGCAAACCCCAACCCAAGCTGGCCGGCCCCGTTGGCGGAAATTTACCCTCCCGGTATCCCTCTACGTCTCGTTTTCCCGATGCCGTCGCACGCACGGCGGTGACCAGCGCGCGGCGAGCACCGAGCGCTGGCAAAGTGTTCAATCTGAGCTCACCACAGCTGCGGCACGCCTAGCTACTCCCGTGCACGCGGCAGGCGCATCGTGTTCGCACACCGGCTCACGACCCCCCTGTGGCTCCGATTGTGCCCTTGGATCCACACCTCTGAGTCGTCCAAGAGCCTTCGGCCTTCTCCCTCGTCCCCGAGAGGTCCCGCCGGTCGCGCCATCGGGGTTCAATAGCTTCCTGCTGGACGGACACTGGGGTTGCCAAGTGCGCCTAGCTTTGTAGGCAACGACACGAGTGCGTGTTCCCTGGCGCAAGGATTTGAACACGGCGCGAACTCGGACTGAAGAGGGCGTGGTGGGCGATCTGCGCTCGCCGAGACGCTGCTACTGTCCGTCCTCGTTTTATCGGTCGGCCACGCCGTCTCTCTGTCAGACGCTCTGAGATGGGCCGCGGGCCCGTACGGTTCGTACCCGTTCGCTTAAAAGGGTTTGCCTCGTTTGTTACCTTGAGGTTTGAGGTATTTGGACTGAGGCCCGGATTATAGCTCGGCACTGGCGTTGTTCACGGAAGAGTGCTAGGGACGCGTTCAACGAACGTACTTCGACCCAAGTAGCAGTATTGGCAGCAAATGCGCGGACGTACCGCTTACATATATGAAGTCCTAATATAATGTACATTTTCACGGTACTATTGTGCGTGTACGCCCCGCGGTCGTGCGGTCGTGCGGAGCAATGCTACCTAACTCGATCGAAGCCTCTTTCGCCAGCCGACGATCGTACACTACGCTGTGCTGTGCTCCGACCGGCAGTTGCGTCGGACACGAGAGCCACAGCGGCTCTTTGTATTTCTTCCGCCGGGTTGATGATAGAGGTCGTTCGGGAGAACTGCCGCTCCCAGAGTAGACCGCGCGTTTCGTACCGTCTACTAGGACCGTGCAGCTGTGCAAGTTAGAACCTTGATAACCCGACGAGAAGAGCCGGACGGCACAAGCCATGCGAGGATCTTGCGGATGTATGCTACGAATGACCGTTCTCGAGCTTGGCGCGCACAGAGAGACCTTCGCCCCGATGAACAGTACCCCATCGAGCAGAGGGACGGCTGCTCACAAGGAAACGGACGCGCATCGCCCGCTGGAGCCCGTGCGAGCTCCCCGATCCAGCTCTCGATCTTGAGACGAGCTCGAGGCCGTTTCCCGAGCTACGGCGATGCGGCCGAGGACGAGCGCGACGACGAAGTGTCCGCCGCCGTTTGTGGCGGAGCGCGAGGGGATATGCGCTGTTGGTGTCTGCGACGCTTATCTCGGGTGGGTCGAGACGACGCCGTGCAACGGGTGCGGGGTCGGGCTCGCAGTCTTGCCATAGCATAACAGATGAATAGATAGCGAGGTGTCGAGTAGGGGGGCTGTGAGGAGCGTGCATCGCGACGTCCGAGTCCGCCGTGTCCAACTCTGTACCAAAGAGAGCAGAAATCTCAATCATGTCTGAGTCGTGCTTGCGCGCGAAGCGTTTCTGGAGTTCTGCGCGTGAGTCGGTCGACTGGAGGTGATCGAAGGGTGACATAGCGGAAATTGGTTAGGGCACGGACGTGGACATCGGCTGAGGATGAAAAGAACGGAAAGGACCTTGCTGGTAGGACCTGCAGTACAAAGTGAGCTCGACGCGCGACTACGAAACGCACTCGGAGGTGGTGGCTGCAAGGTCCGCACGGCGCACGATGAGGAGCGTTCGGAGGGTGTAGCACACTGACTGGGGTCAAGGTCCGTGCGATGCACTGCCCAGCGCTCGCTCTATACGCCTATTTACTTGCTGCGACCTTCGGTGGGGCCCTCTCGCGGCGTGAGACGTTGCCCACACTTCACTTGGGGAGGAGACCAACTCCATTGTGGATGCTGTGGTCGACACTGCAGCAGCCGACAAGCGACTCGGAGTACCGACGGATGGCAGAGTGGGGGGAGGTACCAGGAATGAGGGGCCGAACGGCACATCTGTGCTCACGAGGGGAGGGATGATGCCTGGCGGGGGCGAAGACCAGAGGCCAATCGGCCGTGCTCCCACCATTCGAGGATGGAAAGCTAATTCAGCCTTGGCAGTTGGCGCAGAACGAGGCGACGGATAAGTTTCTTGTACAGTGTACGGGCAACGAATGGACCTCAGGTGGGTGTGAGTAGGGAGCTCGAATGATCAACGAAGGCCGACCTAGAGCTAACAGCGTGTTTGACGAGGTTTGACGGGACCGAGAACGTTATTGGTCGGATAAAGAAGATCCTTTTGAGCCTGGGGTACATCCCGCCGGTAACGACCAACCAAAGAGAACGTTACGGACTCAGCGAGTTCACATCGCAAGAGCAGTAGATGCCCTCCAGAGCGCGTTTTCCGGCAGGACGACCCGAGGAGCGATAGACATCAGAGCGTGCTTCAAAGAGTGGCCTAGATAATCCCAGATACAGACGAGCGACTGGACCTGTGAGTCGGGAGTCGAGGGATGACTTGGTGACAATGGAGACGACACGCGGAAGGAGAGGCGCTCATGTAGGCGCCCGATCGTCCGAACCTGACCCTAGACGCCCGTTTCCGGGCTCGGCCTGGCACCTGCTCCTCGAAGTCTGTCGTCGATTGGTCGTCGGCCCTTTGGGCATTTGCTTCGCCCCACGTCTCGCTGCGCCGCGCTACCCCGCCCGCTGCGATGTTCGAAACGTTATGCATTCTACACCTCCCACCATTGCTTGTGGCACCGCTCAGTACGACTACACAGCCAATTCCAATCGACGCAACCATCGCGAGACGAGCGCAAATCTATCCCTGCGACAAAGTCACCTATCCCGGATATTCGTGCAGCAACGGCGCACCTGGGTGTGTTGGGTCTCGACTTTCCTCTGCAGCCTTTGCTCATTCAGCCTGCTGATTTCCCGTTCTCAGAGCTAGTCCTCAAGTTTATGCGGTCGTTCCTCTGCCCCATTCAATTGCGGTACTCAGCCCAGCACGAGAAAACAGGAGTCGCCGTTACTGTCGACGTCCCTTCCTCTCGCGCATCCCCCGTTTAACGCATCCCCGCCGGCGGGCCCAACCTTCGGACGCCCCTCACCGCCCCCCTCGATGCTCGACACGCGTCACGCACGATCCTCAAGGGACGATGTTTGCGCGTCGAAGCTCATATGATTAGGCAACAGTGTGCAAAGGTAGCACCGACCCTTGCGCCGCGCGCCGACCTGCACACCACGTTGGGTCAGACGTCGACCGCGAAGGCCGTTCAATCCGGCAACCAATGCACCGGGGCTTATATACGCTACCCCCCTCGATCTCCTGCTACGCCGACGCCGCGCGTGACGTATGCGGAATTCACGATGCGAGTAATCGACGCCTTGGAGATGTTGTTCTATGCAACCTAATAGACTCGCGCCCTCCAGACGGTAAATTGGCTCGCGACGGCAGCGGCGTAGGCGAAAGGCGCGTACTCGAGCTCGAGGGTGTAGTTGGAAATGCAGAGGGCGGAGGTCTGATGAAGTGGTCAGTTGGAGGAGGCGGAGGGTCGGGAGCAACATAAGATCGGCGGAGCGTACGTTCGTGGAGGAGCGCTCGTGATTGCGACTCAATTCGCGATGCGGTACACAGCGTCGCCCGACGTGCTCGCGACGACGCTCTTGGTACGTTCACGCCGTGTGTAGCAGCATGCCCCTCGTGCTGACACCCTGTGCGACAGTTTGCACACATGAAGCGTTTACACAAACGCTCCTCGTGTGTTAGCGCCGGGCGGGCGACCCCATACTCTCCTATAGACAGCAAACGGAACCTCTGTCGCACACATTGTTGATCGTGCAAGCCTTGCAAGTTCGACTCCTCGTGTCCGCGTCACAGCCTGCTCCGTACCCGCCCACCCATCACCCCGCTCCGCTCGGCCGACAAGCATCGAGAGCCCATCGCAAGAAGTTGCGCAGAGCTCCCGAGACAAACCTGCCGCCTGCGCTGTGGACGGCGCCTCGACGGACCATGCGGAGGCCTGTGGGAGCGGCAGTAGCGCGCCCGCACGGGCTCCGGGGTGCGTTCAACACGAATGGTGGTAAGGTGCGTGCGGTCCCGCATCATCTGTCTCCCACCTCTTGCCTCCCTCCCGCTCCTAGTCGCGATCGCTGATGCTCAACCCAGGAATCTGCCGCCGCTGAGGCACAAGGTGTGATTGCACGCGCTTCTGCAGGATGAGTCAAGCGCAGAGGTCAAGCATGATCATGAGGCCGCGTACGTCTGGGTCGCCGAACGGCCGCGCAACGAGGTCCCGCAGGAGCCTGAGGGCCCCGTGCATTTGGCGGCACGGAGGACGAGCTACCGACTTTGCGGGACCTCTCGGTGAAGCGGCTCGCCGCAGCGCTTGAGAACTGGCTGCGAGCCTCGTATGGCGAGTACGTCACTCTTCCGTCTCTCGGCCGTCTTTTTGTTCACCCTCTATCCCTCTTCGCCGTCCTACCACCATCGATCGACTCACTACCGCGCAGGCACCACCTCACGCGCCCCTTCGAGACCTCTGGTACGCCGGGACGGCGTCGTCCCTTCCAAGCTCGTCAGCCCCGCACCCCGCGACCTCCTCCTCGGCCGCCGCTGTCTCCGCCTTCTCTATCGCCTCCGTCGCTGCTGCGATTCCATTTTATTGGACGACACGGGCGTTGTGCCAGACAGGAGCGAGCTGCCGCTGCGCCGTCTTTTGGCCACGCGCATCGTGTTCCGGCGACACGTCGATGTCTCGAAGCAGGGTTGGCTCGTGAAGGTGTATAGCTAGGTCACTGTCCGCCGTTATCGTCGAGGCGTGGCGTCGAGCGCGCCGCCGTCCCTACGAGTGGCCACGGTGGCTTGACGGATGGGGGTTTGAGTCGCAATCACGGTATCGCTGTCGAGGGTGACCAAGAAGATGGGGAGAAGGACGAAGATGAGAACAAGGAGGATCACGAGGAGGCGGTGGAGCGGTGAAAGGTGGTGGGGCAGGTGTGCTTCATCCTTCGCTGTACGAGCTAGATTATGCGGGCTCCGTCAAGCGCACCGGGCGCAAACCCGACTACGTTGTCTGCACGGTCTACGATGTCCTCGACTGATGTTGCTCGGGTTCCGGATTCATCTACTAGGACCTCTTGATCACTACGGATTGTCGCGCGCATCCCGTGTTGTGGCATGGGTGCCGCTGAGTCGCTCCGCCTGGCTCAGACCGTCTGTTTGAAGCCCTCGTGCACTGCATGTTCCGATGAATAGATAAATATTCGCAAGCGCGTCGAATACATTGTACATCGTGGGATCGGGACCAGGACGAGGTGCCATAAATACCGGTACGAACACTTTCAAGCGCGAATCGAACATTGTTGTACATCGTATAGATCAGGACCGGGATCGGGATCAGGAAACCAGAGGCCGTCGCAGGAATCAAGGAGAAGAAAAAACCCCAGCCGCCAACCGTCAAGCTCGCCAGGTCACGCCACAGAGGAATGCCTCGGGAGACCAGTCAGCAGTGTGCCTCCTATTTACATGCGCGCGCTGCCCCCGCTCAACGGCGGGAGGTCGCGCTGCGTGGCTGTCTGCAACCTACCGTCTCTGTGGGATCACCGGGTTGCCTCGGGCTGTTTGCTGCCAGGGAGGAGTGGAGAGCATATAGGAGTACGAGATCAATGAAAAAGAGCATATGATGAGACAGGAGGAGATATAAGAAGGAAAACAAAAAAGATGGAGAGTATGTGAACCAGGCAGAGTTGAGTGTTTCCGTGTATCTGGCAGTATCTGAGATAGAGAAAAGGGATAAATTCCTCAGATGATCATACACAGAGCAGACAAATTGGTATTCACCTTCATTAGATACCTCTTATTCAGGTTGGGGCCCAGTCCATTGAGCTTTAACTGGATTGGCAATCATCCCTACAATATGTGTGAATGGGATGTTCAATGAGAAAATGCAGAGATACTGACAAAACTTCAGAGGCTGAGCCCTCATGGGCCAGTTTTGCCAAATTTGCTGCAGGTGTCCACAAATGTTTATAATTGTCATCTAAAACAACATATTAGTAGGGACACATGGTTAGAATCACTACAGAAATAAGTCATCACTGACCAGTACTGTTTTGCAGGCCAAGCTCGATATCCAAGTTTGGGTCTTGCAGCTTATTCCTGATCTCACTTTCCCACCATGTGGAAGCAATATGTTCATCAGCACTGTTGTCATGGACTTGAAATAACAAGCTCCTAAGCCTTTGGAAAGGTTTCACATCTGCAAAAATCCAGTCCAAGAAGTCAGCTTTTGTTCTCCCATAGCAGCAAGCCCCAATATGTCTCGATGGGTGGGGCTGCTGCACTGGGTTCAGTGATAGCTCTAAGAACTGAAGAGTAGAATGTTGTATGGATGACAAAACCTGTGCAAAGGGTCTAGTATAGCTTTCTATGTCTTCTTCAACCATTATTGGATCTGCCAAAGAGAGACTGTGCAATGAGTTCAATGAGCTCAAAAACTGAACCATATTATCTGGAAAGGTAGTATCAATTATACATGCAGTAGAGTCATCACCATTGGTCTAACCTGAGAGTGGCAGATGATTAACTACCAATGCAAGGTTTGTAACAGATGTTCGAAACAACCTTGAGAGGGGCAGCCCCTCTTGAGAGCTCCAAACAGGATCCTAGGATGTATTTAGAGACAACATAACAGTCATGGCAATATAGTTTACCCCCAAGTTAAGACTCTCCAGATTCTGCAGACACACCTTGGGCCACATCTGCCCTACTAATTCTATCTGCTGTGGTTGGAATCTGTTATAGTCTGAGTCATATGTAAACAAGCACAATGTTTTCAGCTGTGGCATAGCCCTAAATATATGCCAGTATGTTATCAGAGGATTTTTTCCTCCCATATACAAGCAAGTGATATTCCTACAGCTAGGCAGTAATGGCATCAACACTCTGTTCATGAAATGAGGGGGATAAAGTGCCCGGAGAGGATGAAAAGGGGAGGAATCCAAATGAAGTTTTTGCAAGTAGTTGCCAAGGAATTGGGGAGCGAGCAGCAAAGAAAATGGTATATACTCATCTCCTATATCAATATGAAGAGTTTGCACCCACCCTCTCCTCTCAGTATGCTTCCTTAGGGTGTCTAAAAGGCTCATACACTGTGAATAGCCCCGAATGCGCAGATCCTTGTAGCAGCGGTAGCAGCTGTGCTGCTGCCAAGCGGAACAGACAAGGGTGCATGCAAGCAGAGTGCGCGATCCAATATCCCATGGCCAGAAATGGGCAATTGCAACGAGATCAATGATGCGTTCACAGACTTCAATCGGGACCCGGCAGTTCTCCATCAGCGGCGACCTTGAGGGCAGAGCGGATAGCGACAGCAGGAGGAAGAGAGCAAGAGGTTGAGGGAAGGTGCCTCTGCGCGGACGACGTGTTATATAGCCAGCGTGTCGACGGGGTGGTGCGGCTTCGAGGAACCTTGTATGACGGACGCCGGGGTCACAGGGTGCAGTCCTAGTACTCGCGCACAGCCCAAACGCCTGCACGAGGAGCGACACCGTATCGTTCGCGAAGCCGTACGATCCATCGTGCTAGACAAAAAACTGTTGCTAGAAACCGCGAAATTCAGCGTTGCGACTTTAGAAGGATCACAGTCGATAACGGGGGAGGGGGGGGGCGCACTCGCCAGCATTGAGATGCTCACCGACATGCGGGCCAACGCAGAGCTTCGGAAGCAAGGAGAATCGCCCCTAGGCCACCACGAGGCCACGGGGTGTATGGGGCACGGACCCTGCTGTGTCGCGAGGTCAACGCGTTGCCGAAGGACGGCAAGTACGGGTGCACCGGTTGTCCGCACTCGCAGGAAGGGGCTATGAGGCCTGAAGTCGTTCGCCGTCGGTCCACCAGTTTTCGGACAACTCCAGAGGGGTGATTCAACCCGCCATGACAGGGGCCAAGGCGCGCACCGGATTCGAACGCCCAGTGTCTGACAGGACGAGCACCGTTTGTAGTGGCTTTGGACGGCAAGCGACAGTGCGGGAGCGTTGATCCGTAACATGTTGAGCGTATACGATGGCGCGCACGGGGGTATAGATAGCAGCATACATATATAGTGCGTCGACGTACGATACCAGCTACAAGGATACGTTCGGTGTGTGCTTGTGACACAACATACGAGGTTCACCCGGACGAGCGGAAAGCGTTGGTCAAAGTAGAGCCTGCGGCAAATTAAACGGGCGTACAGAGTGCCCAAATAGCCACAACACGCACCAGTCGACTTCTAATTGTTGTCTCCACTTGACCCCGACTCCTGCGTTACCCGACCGTTGAATATTCACTTTTGGGGCGACGAACGACCAAGACCGACGTGGCTCTGCGACCTCGGCTGAGAAAGGGTCAATCCTAGGGTAGCCAACGCATTACTCGGTCGAGTCGAGCCGCAGCAAGCTTGCACAAGGCGGGAGGCGGTTGTGGTTAGTGGTGCACAATGCAGGGGCGACGATGTAAAGGACAGGCCTGGGACCGCGAAGCGCCCGACATCATCGGCCAAACCACGACGTCGAGTCGTCGAGACTCGACAGCCACCGGCCGCAGGACAGGACGACCGCACTCACTTGATCCCATGCGGCGACACTACCAGCAACTTGCAACACCGTCCTCGTTATTGGACAGCCTCCTCACGGCAGTCACTCACCCGGGTCTGTTCCCGGCGCCCGTCAGCACTTCCCGCGTGGGGTCCCCGCGTACCCGTGAGCTCGCCCCCGGGATATACATACTCAGGGCCATTCTTACGGTCGTTGGTGTGCAGAAAATGATATGGTTGCTTCGGAGTCCGGATTATCTACCGTACAGTCTAGTAGTCTAGTCTATCGTGATGCAAAGTTTGTTCGAGATCAAGCCCCTCAGAGCGTCCAGCGTCCAGCTTCCAGGAATTTAAACTTGATAGGCACCCAGTACGGTACGCTGCCGCATGGCCCTACATGCGCCCTGTGAAACACCGTTGCGTCAGTGCCCCTCCCCACCGCCCGCCTCGACATCGACAGGGGTCTTGTCGCCGTCCGTGGTGCTCTCGTCTTCCGATCTCCTCTTCAGGAGCCGGCGTACGGCGGGATGGCCCGCCGCGCCCGCCATCGCGAGCACGACGGTCCCCGCGACGGTCATGACGCCGCAGAAGACGATGAGCGTGCGGAAGTGCGCCTCGTCCGTCTCCTTGAGGAGCGCGCCGCCCGTCGGCGTACCGACGAGCACCGCCACGGCGATCACCATGTACACCGAGCCTGTAGTGCGAGAAGGAAGATGTAGGTGAGAGGTTGAGCACCGACACAGCTAAGGGGGGCGGGCTTGAGAGGATAGACGCACCTAATCGGCCCCCGTATTTTTCTCGGGGCGAAATAGTGGCGATATATGAGGGGACGAGAGAGACGAACGCCCCTGCAAAGTACCGTGACTAGTGAGATCGGGGCAACAACGCGTATAACGCGCAAGCGAGCGCGTAACGTACCTGAGAAGAGGCCGTATAGCGCGGCGAACGAGACGATCTCCCCCGCATTACGCGAAGGAAGCCATAGGCCTAGGATCAGCGCGCAGCAGATCACTGCGGCCGGAACGAAGACGTTCATGCTGGGAGAGGAATGCGCTCGTGAGTCGGGCATATGATAAACGAGCAGCGGAGCATTTGTGCGTACACGCCCACGTTGTCTGCGACGTATCCGGGGAGGATTCGCGACGGTACGTTCATCGCGTTCAGAATGGCGAGAAGGTACTTTGATATCTGCGGGGAGACGCCGCGGTAGTTGGCGTATATCTGGATGTAGAAGTACGGGATGAAGAACCCGTAGAACAGTCTGCGTGGTCGGCGCGTCAGCTCCGAGAACGCGTCCCCACTTATCGCAACGTGTGACGTACAAGAACGAGCCGACCGCCGCGAGCGTGTACCGCGGGTCCCTGAACCCGCCGACGTCGATGGCGGTACGGAATGACAGGCGGCCGGTGAGAGGCAGCCGCGTTCGGATGGTGAGGCACGACACGATGAGGCACGCCAGGAGGATGAACGCGCCGATACGCACGGCCCAGCCGAACCCGACTTTAGGGATGAGTTGTTCGAGGAGGATGGGGAAGACGACGCCCCCGGTCGCGCTCCCGCCCGTGGTGAGGCCGATCGCGAGGGCACGCCGTCGGCGGAACCAGTGTCCGAGCACGGCGATCGAGGGGTTGAAACTGCGAGTAAGGGGTCGCCAGGAGGCGTGAAGTTAGAGCACGGACTCCGGCTGGGAAGAGAAGGGGGCACGAACAGAAGTGCGATGCCGATACCGAACAGGACGCCTTGAGAGAGGAAGACCTGGTACACTTGGTCTTTTTGGCAGAGCGAGACCATCATGAGCGAGAATACGCAGATGAAGGACCCCGCGGGAATGAGTACCTGCCGTGTGGTTAGTGCGATTTCTCGTCGAATAAGCAGCGCTCCACTTCCAAGCTTACTTTGGTGCCGTAGGCGTCGAAGACACGTCCGGTAAAGGTGCCCAGGAAGTACAGGAAAAACACCTGCACGGACCCGATCAGGGAGATGATCGACGAGGACGTCGACGGCAGCAACGTCGTCTCGTAGTAGTTTTGGAACGTGCCCTATTGAAAAAAAAACACCACCAAAGGTCAGCACGAGCCGCGCACGCATCCAGCAAGACGGACCGGGGAGAGAAGAATCACGAATACCGACATATGCGTTGATCATCCCCGCGGACGCGAAGAGCGCGAGCGACGACCCGAGGACGACGACCCACGCGTCCTTGCCGCCGTCCGGGACGTACTCGAGCTCGTCCTGCTCGGACGGCGTGCGGGACTCATTGGGCGGCGGATCATCGATCGTGTCGTCGACGCCGCCCGGGGAGTGCTTTCCGGCCGCCTTTCCGGATCTGGACTTGACGTCCGGGGAGCCTGCGCCGTTTTTCAGAGTCTCCTTCTCCTTTATCGTCTCCGCCCCAGGCATGGGTTGTTGTACGCAGTTGTTGCTGTCTTTTCCGGTTTAATGCGAGCTGCGCCTTGCTGAAACGAGTTAGCATGTCGACGGAGTCGAGGTGGGCGGAACACGCGCACGGGAATCTTGCGCGTTCTACTGGTACGTAGACACGGGACCAGCTGTGGTGATGATGGATGGATACAGGGCTCGCCCGCTGGTGGCGGCGGCGATATTATTATGTAGGGCGGAACGGCCGGGATGGCTCGGACGACGCGCGGATGCGGTAGGATGGAGATGGAGGACTGGCCTAGGGCTCGAGGGTCGAGGACTCGCGCGGGCTCTGCCCGCCTCCGGGCCTTTTGAGACGTCCAGTGCCGCGCGGAGCCCATTGGCCCCGCCGCGGGATGGGGAAGATGAGTCATCCCAATGTGCTTAGTGACTCGCGCCTGCAAAAGGCGAGCGTCCGCCGTCCGACGGCGAGTGCAAACATCATGAGATGCGTTCTGATGACATACCGAAGTTCGACTCTGGCGTCTAGGGGCTGATGGCGCTGGACCATCGTGGCGGTCGTGGATCTCGCGTATATGGGCATGTACACGCAGGGGGCTGTTCCCTGTCGTGCATAATCGAGCCGTCGGGTCAGCTTGCAAGGGTATGGCACCGAGCTCGGGAGCTTGGCGATAAAATCTACACAGGCCTCGACTCTCGATCAGCATCCGACGAATCGCGATCAGGCCCACAGGAGCTGTGCTGTGAGAGAGCCGATTATGGCAGGTCTTCAAGTTCGTCCGGTATCCATGCGGAAGACAGCAAGGGCCCGCGGCGACGTCGCGGCGTGGATGCAAGTGCTTGAACACCGCAGAAATCTGCGTATTTTTGGCACGGACGTAAAGACACGGGCTTTGCGAGATAGCTTAAAGGAATGCGGCGCGGAGGCGCCCCCGGCGATCAATGTTTCAACGAGAGCCCTACTACTGGAGGCCCTCCGCCAGACCCAGCCACCTCTGGCACTTCACCAGCTCGTCCTGGGGATGACGTCATAGATGAGGTCGTAAGTGCGGGCTCCCCGAGGACGTGCAAACCTCACGTACGTCAGCGATCCTCAGGACGTCCGCAATGTCCAGCCTGGCGCCTTTGGAAGCCTTCATGGCGGCCCTTCTCAGCGACCCATCGTCGCGTTTCTTGATCTTGCGCCCGTGGTGATTCATACCTGTAGCGTTGAACCTCTTCGCGAGCCGCCGTACGACGCTCTCCATGAGCGCCGCAGCGGTGAGCAGCGAGATCGGGTACTGCAGCACGTCGGGGTCTGCAGACGCGCGCGTGCACATCAGTCCCCATCGCTCGCCAGCTGACTTCTACCAATACAAACGAAAAAACAAAACACCATCAGCAGAAAATCGGGACGTACCCAACAGCGCCCCGCCCAGAATCGTCCACATCTCTTCCTGCACGCCCGCCCAGCCGCTGTCGAACGCGAGGAGGCCGCGCAGCGCGGGCAGAGCGGCCCATAGCTCTTCGGCGAACGCGCCTGGACCGTTTCCGCCTCGGGGGCGGAACGCGAGCGCCTCGAGCACGTCGCGCTGCGCGTTCTCGAGGTGCGCGAACGCCGGTGCGTGCCACGGCGCGAGCGCGAGGAACTCGTCCGCGTAGATCACGTCGAGCGGCGGGAGCACGTCGCGGTGGAACTGGCAGGGAGGGCCGCGGGAGAGGCGCGTGTGTTGAGCATCGACTCTGGGATGGCAGCGTGCGTGGATGCTCGGGGCCTACCTTGATGCTGAGCGAGAGGCAGGCGAGCGCTACGTCCCACATGACGGCTTCGAGGGCCTCGGGCTCGTCAGAGAGCTCGTCTTCGGGGGACGAAGATTCGTCCAGGGGGGTAACGAGGGAGGCGTAGCGCAGGAAGAGGTAGCCTGCGTGGAAGCGCACTTCCGGTGATGTGGAAAGAATGTCGTAGAGATCGCCTGGTGAGTACGACGTCTCGTTCTCGTCTGAAGGCAGGACCTATCGTTGCCCGCCGTGAGAGATCACTGGCAACCTTTGCAGGCGGACGAGGACGTACCTCCAGAATCCATCTGATAATGCTCTCCGCTAGCGCCTCCCCGACCGCCAGCCCAACGGGAGCCGATGTAATTGTTGCGCGACGGAGTGACTCCTCTGGCAATATCGAAGAGGGGACTGCACGCCTCTCGCACGCCTTCTCGCGGTACTTACACTGGCGCGCCTCCTCCTCTGCGAACCATTCCTCCGCGCTGTCTTCATCCGGGAGATTCTCACCCCCCTCGTCCATCCAGAACCGTTCCTCTTCGTCCTCGCTCCTCTCGGGCTTGAGACGTTTCGGCGGAGACGCGTCGGTCGGTACTTGCAGCCCGTCGGCCGTCCTATCCGCAAGCTCCTTCTCGAGGAGACGTCCGATGCGTGCTTCTGCGGCATCTTCCGATGAGAGCGGAGCGCGCGGGATGAGCTCGAACGGAGGGGGCGCGACGATGGGAAGATCGGCGAGACCGTCGTTCTGGGCGACGAGGGCTTTCGCAGTGGGTGTGGTCGGCACTGTGGGGGCGAGGCTGTCGGATGACGGCGCGGTCGCATTTACGTCTGGGACGCCTTTCTTCGGAGGATCACTCCTTTTGGAAGACAACACAGCGCCCTGGTCCAACTTTAGCACACGAGAATATGCTCTAGAAGATACTACGCACTTGGACGTGGGCGGCGCTTGCATCTCTCGCGAGCAAGTCAGACCGTAGAGACTCGGCCCGCCTCAGGCTGCCGGCGCCCTTGGCATATCTGAGTCCGAACGCACCAGAAAGTCCTTGGACGTGTCGCATCGTGGAACGTCTCTTAGTGAGTACATTGATCGAATTGGGCGTTCTGTTACAATCCAGACGTGGTTTCTTGCAAGGGTTTTTCTTAGAGCTGTGGAGATCCCCACGACTGCCTACAGTCTTAGGTGGATTTTCCGGGAGGGAGAGAACCGACGTTGCTCGGAGGCGTTTCCCCAGGTTGGTCGTATTGCTAGAGCCCAAAGCACGAGATACTAGCGTGTCGCCCTTTCCAGATACGCAGAGTGAAGAAACAAGTGACTGAGCTCGGTCTTTTTGAACGGCGCGCAGTAGAGAGTCTAGCTGTCGAGCAAAGTCTACTTGACCAAGCACAGTGTCCAGGTTATATTTCCCTTTGTGGTTATAACGCTCTTCTTCCCAGGGAGAGTCGTCGCGGTCAGGATCATGCATTCCAGAAGACGAGCCGTCCCCAGACTTGACTCGAGAACCACTGATGCTAACTGGCGTATATGCTACAGCCGTGTGGAGGCCATGTTGACCAGGTGAACGACTTGAAGTTCTTCCAGAATATGCGGAGGAGCTCATAGAGCCTTTGCAGTCGCCAAGGGCAGTATCAGGCAGAGGAGACGAAGAAGCAGGGGGCGATGAGCTTGGGCTCGAGTTCGCGTGTCCCGGGGAGGTGATTGTATGCGCTTTTTCTTGCTGTAGGTTGAGTCTAGAGAGATACCCGCAGCCCGTCAGAAACATGTTCGCCAGAGAGGACAACTATTGGTATGTTGGTGCACTAAAAAGAGTGAGTGGAGGGTAAGTAAGAGTTGGTCGGTGCACGAAGAGTGGGTACTTGGCTAGCGCTCGGCAATGTCCGTGAAAAACGATCACGTGAAAACGCGTCGCGATATATAACAGCGCCGCGTCGAAGCAACCAGTTCTAACCAGTTGCGAAGTCGCCGGCTTGTCTGTTTCCCCAGTTCCCCTTAGTCTTACGCCTTCTTTCTGTTCCCTTTTCTGAGTGTGTCACCCTTGGTCTATTGTCATCGGCATAAGCCTTTCCGAACCCACTGTTCCAGGGCGCTTGAGATGGCGATCTCGTACACGTACGGACGAGGCCCAAGAAAAACAGTGATACTTGGCCCCCTCGCGAGCGTTCGGCACCTTGGAATTAGTCACAGTATTGGTTTCAAGCTAGACTCATCACATATGGACAACGCGGGAGTGGACGGGCGCCTGTTCCACGTGTGCATCCGTTGGACACCACCGACGTCATACTGAAGCTTTGGAGGGTCGTCCGACAAGGTGTACAATATTGCCATGTTCGCAGGCCCTCAAGACTCCCCCTCCGGTGCGCAGGGCTCGCCACTACGCCCACTCGGATACCCTGGATTGTGTGCGCCCGGACGCTCCTCTGGATCGAGCTGAACCACGTTCTGAAGATCCGAGGGTTCCCTCCAGGCGGTCACAACGTGTACGCCCTTCGCGCGCTGTGCTTCCGGCCAGCTTATGGGCACATGCCCTCGACACCGCCTGCGCCGCCAGGATGCTGGCCGTACGCACCCCGCCCCCTCCGCCCCACTCGCGCGAGGCCCGCCTTCATAAACTCAATATCTCATATCGCGCCCGCACCTCCTCCTCCATCATTCCATATCCTACGCCCGCTGCCCTCCAGCAGCCGTTCTTTCGCTGCTCTCAGCACCCGCGGATCCCTCCATAGCATGGCCCGCAGGACCGCCAACAATAACAGCGGAAACACCGTCCTCGCCCGCCCCGGGCCCACGCCGCGCACGCGCGTACTCTCGCCCCCCGCCTCGCGCCGCCAGAGCATGCACACCACGCTCGGCCAGGGCACCCCAATCCAGCTGCACTGGCTCTTTCGCTCCAACATACCCCGCCGCCGCGGCACGTCCATGCCCACGGACGTCCGCAAGCGCAATTTCTTTGGCCTCGGCGAGATTATCGGCGTACTAGCCAACGTACGTAGCACCCCCATCTCATCGCAACATGCCGCACCCGAGGCGGGTGGGGCGAGTCTCTGTGACGTGTCTGATAACTCCTTGCTTGCCTTCCTCGATGACGCAGCCCTCCGAAACCCTTCGCTCCTTGACAGAGTCCAAGAAGATGCTCGAAGAGACGAGGAGAGAGCTGGAGGAGGCCAGGGAGCGCGCTCAGCTCACCCCGACCCATACGTTCTCCGCCCTCCCCGGGTTCTTCGACCGGCCGGCGGAGCTCAAGGCGATCACGCGCGCCTTGGAGGGTGAACCGAGCTTCACTGTCCTGTTTGGTGCAAGCAGCGTAGGCAAGGTGAGCACCGCTTGCGTTCGTCTCATCGCAATACTACTGAGCAGCACATCAGACAGCGCTTCTCAGACAAGTGCTGACGCAGTCGACCTACCACGTACTGCACTTCGACTTGCGGATTGCTGGTTTTGCGGACCTGGCCAGCCTCTACATGAGTCTAAGGTAGGCGTCCGTCCCAACGAGTGACTATATGCGCCTCACGAGGTCAATTAGTCAACAAATGGAAGGGTTTTTCATGTGCATCGCGCAGGACCCGGACATGCCCGGCTACGAGTTGTTCGAGAAAGAGGCCTGGGGGTTCAAGGTAAGCGCGATACCTGTCCTGCCCTGCCATTACCCTCTCATAGTCCACAGCACGATCGACTAAACGTAGAGCGCCGTCTATCGAACGCGACGCAGTCGGGCGACGCGATGGCCTCCGTGTTGGGCGAAATCAAGACGAGCGACATCGCGCGGTTGATGGAACTGTTCCAAGTGAGCCCCACTCGCCTGCACAAACCGCCACCCCGCTGACTCGGATCGCGGCACACAGAGCTCGCTGCTGCGCTATTGGAACTTCCAGCCCTCGGCCGAAGCCCTTGCGGAGAAGGCGTCCCAAAAGGACGCCCAGTCCACGTCCTCCAAGACGCAGACTCCGAAGGAGAGGGACGCGCGCCCGTCCTGGCGCGCTCGCATGTTCTCCGTGCGGTCGAAGCGGTCCGCCTCGCGGCAGAACGGGGACGCGCAGCGCGGCGCGCCTGGCCACGTCGACAAGGGGAAGGGCCGCGAGCGCGAGCGCGAGAAAGAGAGGGACAAGGAAAGGGAAAGGGAAAGGGAAAAGGAAAAGCGGCCGGAGCCGCCGACGAAGAAGGTCCCGGTGTTCTTCATCGACGAGGCCCACAAACTGTGCGTGCACTCGCTTTCCCGGCGCTGCAGTGGACACTGACGGGGACTCGGCCCGGGCTCTTAGACCGGCTCTCATCCGTTCCATAGACGCGATGAAGTGTCTCTTGGACGCGATGTTGGTGCTCACGAAGCAGGACCGGTTGTGCCACGTAATACACGCGACGAGCGATCCGTTCTACCAGACGTGGCTGCGGCAGCTGAACGTCATGCAGCACTGCAAGGTCGGTGTCTCGTCATGTTTTGCACGCCCTTTCTTGCGACGGAAGGTTTAAGCTAATGGTGGGCGGCACGCAGATCATTACGATTGGAGATTATCCAAAGAACGAGACGCGGAGGTTCTTCCGCGAGCGTATCCTGCCGAGCGTCCCGGAGAGCCTCCGCGGCAGGCTGGATTTCGAAACGTTGTACGACGCCTTTGGTGGGAAGCTGGCTCACTGGCAGGATTATATCTCGGACTTTGGTAAGGCCGACTTTCCTCAGACTTTTGTAAGGCCCCGCTCATCGACCTTAGTCAACTCAAACGGAAAATTAGATGGTAAGGAGCAATGTCTTCATAGCAATCTCTACTATGCTGAGGGCATGCATTCTAGTCAAGCAGTCCTCGCACTTCATCCAAGCGCACGCGCTGCTCAACTTGCACATCATCCACTCCGCGCAGGCATCGACGAACGGCCAAGCCCCAGATCCCTCCAACGCGCGCCACAGCCCCGAAAGCGTGCACGCATCCACCCACGCCATCCATCGCCTCTCTCCACCCACCTCCTCCACCACCGCCGCCGCCGGCGGGGCCGGCTTCCGCATCTACACCCCGCTCGCCGCTCACAGCGCCGGCGCCCACGCAGGCTCGCACCAGCCCCCGCCCCTGCCCCCGCCCCCGCCCACGCTCGCGCCAAACGACGAGGCGCCCGAGTTCCAGGCCGACTTCTCCGCGTACCAGCTGCTGAAGGTGATGAACCGCCTCGCGCAGCCCGGCGCGCGCGCGCTCCCGTACTTCCTCCTCTGTCGCGAGCTCGGCGCGCGCGCGGTCGACGGCATGGTCCGCGGCCGCATCCTCGACCTCCGCTGGACAGAGCCCGTCTCCCGCGAGCTCGCGGATCAGGACCCGCTCCGCGCGAGCGTGGCCGTGGCCGTGGGTGGGCGCGGAGGCGTCCGCGAGAGTGTCCGCGAGCAGCTCGGGCGCGGTGCGCGCGGGGCCGCCGCCGCGGGGAGCAGCGATACGGCCGTCGACGAGATCGCCGGCGGCAGCGGCAGTGGCGCGGGTGGTGGCGGCGCGGGTGGTGGGGCCGAGGGTGCGGGTGCGGGGGGGTATGTGTACGGCGACGAGGAGGACATGGTGCCGATGTCGGACGAGGAGGTGCTCCGCGCGCACGAGCGCCTGATGGACGGGCCGCCGCTCGGCCATGGCGGCATGGGACTTGGTGTAGACGGAGAGCTCGAGGAAGAGGAGGAGGAGGAGGAGGAGGTGCTGGGCCCGAAGCTGGTGCCGATCACGCCGATCATGCGGTACGCGATGCGCGAGGTCGTGCAGGAGTATTACGACGACGATGAGGACGGGACCGCGTCCGAGTACGCGTCGCTGTCGGACGTGCAGGAGTATTGAGCCGAGGTCCGCGGACTTGGATCGGTGTGGTTTGGTTTGGATGAGGGTGGTCGGTTTCGTTTTCTGTTTGGCGGCGCAGGGGAGAGCTCGCTCTAATTCTTGGTTGTGGTTGGGATACGATTTGGATCCGGATCCGGATTCGGCATCGCGAAGTATGTACACGTCTTGCGCCGACGTCGCTGGATGCTGGTGTATATTGTACTGGACACCTGTTCTTTTACTTGTAGGTAGTATTACTCTGTATCTTATACCGGCCGACACCATGGCCCTTGCCATTCGTTTAGTACTCTGAGCACTTTTTATAGAGACATCGTGTGTTCCTGTTTCCACATCTTGCTCAAGTGGGTTTTTGACGACTAGTAATACGTATACCGTCGCACGCTCTTCGCATGTACGTGTCGACAGTGCGTCTATCTTCGCAGTGTCGGATTGGTCGATCAGTCGATGCTGAGCAGATAGAACTGTAGCTCAGCGTGGTGGTCGGGCGTTGTTCCTCGAGCCCCCGGGCCCCCGCGGCCGTTTTGGAAGCCTATCTGTCCACATGCATCAGGCCTCAGGCCTCATGGGCAGAGTTCTGTCACTTTCGGGATTAGAGTCTAGAGACGACAGGAATCCGTTTTTATCCTCAGGGTCACCATGACATGCAGAATCGGTCCGAGTTGGACAAGAACGCCTCCACACATAACCAGAGAAAGCTTTTGAGGTAGTAAACTCGTGTCTATTTTTTGTAGCTTACATTTAACGGACACTCTAGACGGCTACTAGGTCGGCCGCGAGAGAGAGAGAACTTCAAGGAACACCAGATCGTCCACCGACTCGGAAGCGTTCGACGAAGTCGAAGGTGGTAAGAAAGGCTCCGAACACGAGGCTTAGCAGGGCTCAGCGCACGCCGCATGCCGCGGGCGCTCCGACGAGTAAAAGGGCGCGCATGCCTTGCGCCGCAATTGTCACGACCTCAGCACGGATGATCCAGATCATCGTCGCCCTACCGGAATGGCAAGCACAATTGAGCGTGGTAGCCATCCTCCACCTTCCCCGGAAGAATGTGCTGCGCGGACTCAGGTGCGGACCACTCTCGGACAGCGGACAGCTACACAGCAGCGATCTGTGCTTCCGTAACGGCGGCTCATCAACGATCACGAGCTGCAGCACACCAGAGGGTTTTGCAGAGGTATATAGTCTCCGGAGCGGACCTGTCCTCGCCTCTCGTCTCTTCCCACAAACACTACACTACGATCTCTAGCTTCGTCCCTGGGCGCCAGAATGCAGCGAGGACGAGGACAAGACAGAGGACGCGGCGGCGGGTCTCGCGGCGGCCCCGGTAGTCGAGGCGGCCCCCCCAGCGGGAGCGGCGGGCGAGGAAGCCCCTCCCCGAGCACATACGGTTATGGCGGACGAGGGGGGCCCCCGAGCGACCGCGGCGGATATCGAGGAGGTGATCGCGGTGGCTATCGAGGCGGTGAGCGAGGTGGCGGCTTCCGCGGTGGAGATCGCGGCGGCTTTCGTGGCGGCGACCGCGGGGGGTTCAGAGGCGGCGACCGTGGCGGCTTCAGAGGCGGGGATAGAGGTGGCTTCGGTGGGCGCGGGCGAGGAGGGTAGGCTGTGCAGCGCTCTCTGCCAACATCGTCCAGACACTGACTATCAGATTCATTCCCACAGGGTATTCGCGCCCGACCGACCTGCTACAATTGACGCGCGCGTGACGGACAACTCGCAGGACGCTCTGGTGGCGTCGTTGCGTTCGTTGCGTCTCGCAGACAATGAGCTCCCAACACGTCCAGACTTTGGCACTGCTGGGCTGCCCATCAAGCTCCGCACCAATTTCTTCCCTATCAAAGTGCCAAAAGGCCCGCTGTTTGAGTACGACGTCGCTCTGGAGCCCGCTGCGAACAACAAGCGGCTGAGGCGCAGGATCTATGACCTCGCCGAACAGACGGACGCCTGGAAGAAGGCAGGCCTCACAGGGAAAGTCGCGCATGATCGCAGCGCGAAGCTCATCGCAGCGTTCAAGCTGCCCCAGCCGCTGGTGATCAAAATCTCGTATACGGAAGAGGGCAGCGAAGAAATGGAACACAAGAGGGAACCAAAGGAATACACGATGACCATCAAATTCATTCAGAACCTCGAGACTGGGTCCCTGACCAAGTACGTGCTCTTTTCGTCTTTCGCCGTATGTTCCCGTCTCCAATTAGGAAGCGCCGGCGCAATGAGGTACTTGCGAGAAGAGGCGCACTGCGTCTCTCCGCTCGCCTGCTCCTCGTGCGCTGGTACTTCCACCGCCTAGCGCCCGCCTCATCCCCGTTTCGCTCGGGTTCGCGTGTCGCCCTGCTAACCTCTTCGGATATGAAGATACCTAGAGGGGCACCCGCAGTACCGCGGCTACGACATCATGCCCGTCATCAACGCGCTGAACCTCGTCCTGTCGATGCACCCCATCCGCGCCAACGGCGGGGGCGTCATGGTCGGGACCAACAGATTCTTCCACCCGTCCCCGGAGGCCCCGCCCGTCCCGCTCGGGGGCGGGCTGGAGGCCTGGCGCGGCTTCTTCTCGTCTGTGCGCCCCGCGTGGAAGCAGCTCATGGTGAACGTGAACGTGTGCACGACCGCGTTCTACACGCCCGGTAATCTGGCGGAGCGCCTGATGGCGTTCACGAACGCGAGCTTCGGCGCGCGGCCGGCGGCGTTTGTGAAGGGCGTCCGTGTAAAGACGACGCATCTAGGGTACCGGAAGACCGTGAAGACGGTCGCGAAGGTCACTGCGCGACAGCACAAGTTCAACGCCGAAGGGCTTGGGGAAGTGACGGTTGAACAGTACTTTGCGAAGAGTAAGTCGCTAGCGACTCTATGTGAATAGGTTCTCATGGGCATGCTAGAGTACAATATCCGCCTCCAATACCCCGATCTACCCCTCATTGACGTCGGAGGGCAGAAGACCAACTATCTTCCCCCGGAGGTGTGCATCATCCTCGAAAACCAGCCCTTCAAGGGGAAGCTCTTGGATAAGCACACGGAGGCGATGATCACCGTCGCATGCCAACCTCCGAACGTCAACGCCCAGGACATCGTCGGGCGCGGCCTGCGCGAGTTCGGGTTCGCACAGACGCCGCCGCCTCTCAACGCGTTCGGCATCAGCATCGGCACCGAGATGGCGGTCGTGCCCGGGCGCATCCTGCCCCCGCCCGTCGTGCGGTACCAGGGCGGGCCGCTCGCCGGGGTCGACGAGCGCGCGGGGTGGAACCTGCGCGGGGTGCGCTTCTCGGTCGGCGCGCGCCTCGAGAAGTGGGCCGTGCTCCTCATCCAGGACGGGAACGCGCAGGACGAGTTCGGCGGGCCGGGCGACCCCGAGCTGCAGAGCACGGTGCGCGGGTTCGCGGACATGTGCCGCAGGAGCGGGATGGCCGTCGAGCCGAGCCCGCAGGCGGTCGTCGCGGCGCCGCTGCCGCGCAAGCAGCCCGAGGACCCGCTCCGGAAGCAGGCGGTGCAGCGGATCCGGGAGACGCTGATGACCATCCGGCCGAAGCCGCGCATCGTGCTCGTCGTGCTCTCGAACGGGGACAGACACGTGTACTCGGGGCTGAAGCACCTGTGCGACGTCTACTTGGACGTCGCGACGGTGTGCGTGCACGCGGCCAAGTTCCGCAGGGAGAAGGGCCAGATGCAGTACTTTGCGAACGTCGCGCTCAAGTTCAACATCAAGCTCGGCGGCGTGAACCACGAGCTTGGGGAGGGCAACATGAGGTGGCTCCTCAAGGAGCCGACGATGCTCGTGGGCATGGACGTCACCCATCCCGGCGCCGGAACCGTCAAGAGCACGCCGTCGATCGCGGCCGTCGTGGCGAGTGTGGACAGGCGTATGGGCCAGTATCCTGTTAGCCTGCGACTACAGGAATCCAAGAAGGAGGTTCGTCTACATGGACTCGCGCGGCATGTGCCATGTGTGCCCGTCTCACTCCCGCCACAGATGATTACAGATCTGCAATCCATGATGCAGGAGCGGCTCGAAGCGTTCAGGGCGAAGAACAATGGCACGCTGCCTTCGCGCATTCTAGTCTATCGGGATGGCGTTTCTGAGGTATTAGTATTCCGTGTCGCCCAATGGAGGCAGACATACTCATTCCGAAACCATCTAGGGGCAATTCGAAATCGTCCTTCGCGAAGAGATGCCCTTGATGAAGGCGGCGTTCGAGCGGTTCAACACCCCTCAACGGCCCTACAAACCCAAGCTGACCATCGTGATCTGCGGCAAACGCCACCACACCCGTTTCTTCCCAACCGACGCCGCCCACGCCGCCCCCGACGGCAACCCCAAGCCCGGAACCGTGGTCGACAGAGGCGTGACGGCCGTGTACGAGTACGACTTCTTCCTACAGGCCCACGGAGGTGAGACGACGACTTACGCGCACGCGCATCGCGCATCGCGAGCGGCACTGACGAGCATGGGGCGGACGCACAGGTCTCCAGGGCACGACGCGCCCGACGCACTACTACGTCGTCCGCGACGAGATCGGCATCGGCGCGGACCAGCTGCAGGGCCTGACGAACGACGTGAGCTACACGTTCGCGCGCGCGACCAAGGCGGTCAGCCTCGTGTCGCCCGCGTACTACGCCGATCTGGCCTGCGAGCGCGGCCGGTGCTACATCCACTCGCTCCTTCAGGGCATTTCCGACTCGGGCACCACCGCGACGAGCGGCAGCGGGAAGGCAGAGCGCGACAGCGTCATGAAGGAGGCTCAGAGGTTGTGGCGGTTCGACAAGAGTCCTGGGGCTGTGGGCGGTGTTTTGAAGGAGACGATGTTTTATTTGTGAGTCACTGTGGCCCGCGGCACGTATGGGTTCGGTCTTCGGAATCGGATGGAATCAGAGGCATGTATACTATAATATCGATGAGACTGGCACTACGGATATCGTAAATGTACTGGCAGAACACAGACTCAGAGCATGTGAGAAAATACGGGACGTCCGAAAACTAGGGTAGGGTGGACTCGGACAGGACCATCTCTAAAGAGGCGGCCCAAAAAGAGGTTGGACATTCAGGGGATTGAACCCTGGACCTCACGCATGCGAAGCGTGCGCGCTACCACTGTGCCAAATGCCCTCGCAAGATAATCCATAACTGCAAATTCTATCTTTTTTAGTAATCCTCAAAGTAATAAAACGGACATCAAGATTCAACGAAGTATAACCGAGTTTCCGAGTTGGTCTAATGCCACCTCTCCAACCGCTCGTTCGCAACCTTCCACTCGGTTTCAATCCGGTCTGAGATCTTCACGTTCCTAGCTTTGACTCTGCATTGGAAGCTCACCGGTTTGGAGTTGAAGCCATTCGTGAAAGCCCAAGGATCCGGCAACTCCGGCTTTCCAGCAGCGTCCAGGGCCGGAAGGATGTCGAAAGCCCACAACAGCCGGGATATCGAGATGAAGACCGAGTTGTGCGCGAGGTGCATCCCAACGCAGATCCTTCTCCCGAATCCAAATGGAAGGTCGAAATCCTTCAGGCGCGGGTCATCCGTTTCGAGAAAGCGCTCCGGGCGGAATTCTTCAGGAGACGGGAACATCACAGGATCCTGCATGATTCCCCTACAAGAGCAGACCTCAGCAAGAAGTCGCCGTCTGAGTAGAGGTACCCACGAAAGATTGGCAAAGACCGTGGAGCCCTTGGGGATGAACCTAGCACACCGTCCAAAGTGTCAATATGGCAACTGCGGGGCATCTGGTCTTATTACGCCGAATCCTCACATTCCATTGTATTCATCGTCAGCTGTCACGGCATGCGGTGTCCCTCCGAGTACTGCGATCGGTCTCCACCGTAGGGTCTCATTGATTAGAGCCTTGACATACGGAAGACGGTCTCGGTCGTCGTATCCAGGCATTCGGTCTTGTCCCACGACGTCGTCCAGCTCATGTTGGGCCTTGCGCATAACTTCTGGGAAGCGTACCATTGCCACTGCCGAGGGGTCAGTAGTTAACTTGAGACGCGCGCCGGCCGGACCTACAGAAAAATACACATAGGGTGCCTGCGGTCTGTCCCCCCTATCAGTCGATATCAGTACTGAGAGGTTGATCAACTAGCATACCGTCTCGATCCCGGCTCCGAAGGGAGACGAAACAGTATAAGCGATATCGAGATCTGACATTCCGTTCTTGTACTGGTTGGCGACAGTCTGAGCGGTCAAGCAGTCTGGTATAGTGCCCTCGACCATGCGTTTCTTCACGTCATCCAGTAGGTGAGTGAGAAGTGTAATGTCCCGCTGACGATGTTCTTCTGGTTCACGCCGGAACCATTGCAGAGATCGCTGTTCATAGGACCCAGTCAGCGTAAATCCGTGGAAGGCGTTGGTCACTTACAGGAAGCTTGAGTAGCCAAGGCCACGACTCTACGAGGTACTTTCCGGGTATACTAGACAAGATATCAGCACGCCCTCAAGACCGTGCGTTAACATCAAACATACTTCACGCTGCAAATTGGAATCCATTTAACGAACAGGTACGGCATCTACAACACCGTAATATGGCTCACCTTGTCAAATCTAGGCGAATATGTTAGACAATGCACTTTATATAGTATGGCTCTGCTCACAATCCATGGCAGCCATGTTTTCCTTGACGATCCATTCATCAACGCTGTTGACGCGCCTTCCGTAGGCTACAAAGGTAGCGACACTCGCCGCGAACCTGCAGTCGGTGAAGTTTAATTCGTTCCAATACTCCGAAGTGGATGAACTATGCCCACCGTTGAAGATGGCGTTCAAAGTGTGCCGGGTCGGTAAGGAGGTCGTGCAACAGCACGACCGACTCCAGTGCTTGGATGTCGTTGTATGTATCCGCCCGCCTCGAATGGAACCCGGAATGAAGCACCTTTATAGCAACGGCGATGAGTACTCCAATGAACTTGAGAAATGCGCTGATCGTTGCACCTTCCGCCATTTCCGCCAGCCTTCGCCGTACGGCAGCATGAGCCCTCGCATATTGTCCGACAAGATCTCCCCCCTTTCTTGCATGAGCGTAGAGGCACAACACAATTCGGTCGAACTTACGCTACGACAAACCGCGGCCGACTGGAGTAGATCTCAGAGCGCTTCTCGAGGAGATCCCAAGCCGCCTGTGCGGTGCCGAGTACTAGTTCCACTGTTCAGCTATAGTGCCTATGCGGGCGCTGTCTTGAAAGTGGCACGCACCAATCACTGGCGTGCTTCCTAAGTAAAGCGACACCACCGGGCCTGATATCGATGTCCGACCAGTGTGGCAAGTTAGTAACATGCCTACAAATCGTCACAAAGCGACGTACCATATTGTCTGTTCCATTCTGCGAACTTCCTCCACGGCTTGATAGAGGGTACTTGGTGTTTGTTCCCGATGAAAGGGAGCCCGCGCGGGCCAGGCGGCATATTTCTCCTCCTCACGTACTGCTTGACTAGTACGAACAACGCGATTCCGAGTAGCAGTAGCCATGCATTGACCACAACTTCGACTAGAAATGCGGGCCTCTCCTTGGGCAGTATTGGATCTCCAGACGTCATCAGGGATACACTATGGACGGTGAGGCGAGAGAAACTGACTCGCAGCCTGCCCTGCGGGACGTCGACCGTGTTATAGCGGCCGGCTGCCCACGGGAACGCTTTTGGACGCGAAGCCGGCACGTAATAAACGAGGGCGCTTCGCGAAGCCCGCCGGCGACCCTGCTGGGAGGAGACTCCCAGGATAGGTGTCCCATGACTAGCATTATGGTGCTATATACGGTCGCGCAGGGCCGCATTTCAACTTCATTCTGCGTCAGGGCCTCAAAGGCTCCACACGAAACAGCCAACCTGGCTCTTGTGGTGCTGTACATAACATATGTTCGACGTTCGACACTGAGTCCCCCTACTGCTAAGGTGAAATGAGCCATCAGTGTACACGGCTCATGAGCCCATTGAGAGACGCACCTTCAAGCTTTCCTTCTCTTTCTCTCTGAGTTGTAAATCCTCCCTAAACGTGCCATGCACCTGACAGGATTTCAGTCATGGGGGCACGACGACCGAGAGAAGCGCTGTACCTTGGCGAAGAATGCGTCGTCCGTCAGCACGCGCAGGCCCGTGAGAGCGAGAGCTTGCGAGACTTTAAGGCACGCATTATGCGCCTCCTTTGTGGCCGCCGCTTGGGTAAATTCTTTAGTGTGGTTACCACCCAAGGTCGGAATAGCTATTTTGAAACCACTAAGTTTTTGTAGTGTATCGTCAAGGACGCTCAACCTACCGAAAGAAGGGTGGATGGCGGGGAGAGCTTGATCGGAGAGTAAGATACTGTGCCAAGGAAGTAGTGTTGAAATCACGAAATACCGTAAGTTACGTTCCCCTACGCCGTGTAAGATTTTAGTGAGCGTTTGAGGGGAATGAGATGACTTACAAAGTCCGTAGACGCGCTAGATATTCCATATACATAGTCGATAGGGCCGAAAGTCTTCGAAAACACGTCCTCAAATTCATCGCCTATTAGCAGGAAACGTGTGATGAGGAATATGCATTTGGAAGTCGGAAGAAACATGCCGTACTGAGGGCTTTGTTCTGACGTAGTTCGGACGTGGAATTTCCCATGTCGACCTGAACGCGACAACCCGTGGCAAGAGCAGCACCTCTGGATGCGGGTCAATACGACTCGTACATGGCGAATGCAAGAGGGCCCGTACTCGAAACAAGCTTTGATACGTTGCACCGCAACCTCCATTTCAGCACGGGTTGGAGCGCGTACGTACCACCTGTAAAACAGGCGTTAGTAAGAGATTAGTTGGGCCGCACCTCTATGGGGTACTTACACCATCTTAGCGTAGTCGGGGATTACTGATTACGAATCGTTGACATCTGTGTGAGATACAGGGGAGAATTACGACGTACTGTTAGGGGTCCAATCCTTCCCCTCGAAGATTCCATGGACGCGATGTGTCGGCTTTAGCTGTTGCCTTAGTACAGATATATTCGTATACGCAAGCACCGCCGCGTCTAGTGCGTTCTGGCCTTCCCAAGGAGATAAAGCCGCATGTGCACTGTGGCATATTCGTCTATTAGCTTACGCACCGGTGCTAAAGAGTCGAAGAAACTTGCGTATGGCCGAAGAATTCGACATCGATGCGTTGTCTGGCCAAACAGCTACTGAGGCTCGCGGAGTGCGGAAGGCCAGGGGCGGGGTGACACCTGCATAATAATATAAGCCCATGGCCTCGAAGAAATAGAGGATGAAATATTAACATCAAGCAGGCGTCAATGCCTTGATATCCGCCGCGATCAAGAAGAATAGCTTTTCCCGCCCCCCCTTCCTCTCCTATATTCAGCAGGTCAATACGTGAACGGATAGGCGAACATCTCGAAATGCATACCTGGGGTGCCTAGAAGGACGACTGTACCAGCGATATCGAAATGCTCCAATGCCGACTTCACGGCACAGGCGACCGCAACGCCTGCGATAGCAATCAAATTGTGCCCGCATGCATGCCCAATGCCGGGCAAGGCGTCCATTTCTGAGTTCACTCCGAGGGTGCGTCCGCCCGTCCCGCGTGTAAATTTCGCTACCCATGCAGTGTCCATGAGATGATGCCTCGTTACTTCAAACCCGTGCTTTTCCATGAAGGCCGTAAGGACATCATGGGCGTGGCTGGGTCGTGGCTTTAGCGAAGGGATTCGTATGTATTTGAACTGGTCCTTGCTTACTGTTCCTCGAAGCGCGTCTCTGGGTGATCTATGCAGGTTTTGGATCAGGGACAATACTTCCTAACGTTGCGCGGACGGATTGACGCACCATGGATATCATGACTCAAAGCGAGCAAGTCAGAGTCGAGCGCTTGTATAGTAGACTTCACATTGTCGAGGAACTTGGATCCGTTTATTTCGCCGCTGCTCAACTGGGCCGCGGCGAAGGCGGGATCTATGACTTCTCCTGGTTGCCAAAAGTTAGTGGACATGGTGGAAAGAAAGGAAGAGGTACCGCGGGCCGCTGACGGCCACTTGCGAAAGTACGACGCCGTTATCTAATCTTGTGATCCCTAAAATGAATTCGAGATAACGAGCAAGCAAGCAAAAACTGATTATGATACACATGAGGTTATCCAACGGTTCCTGAGAGCTACACAAAACGTTTACGCTGAGTCGAAAGCCTCGACCCTCCAAACCTTGATGACACCGGCCCTATCTCCGGTAACCAAACCTCCTCGGAAAGGTGAGTCGATGCATGCGATTGCAGTAATGGTATCTTGGTGGCCCTTCAAGAGGTTCTGCTGATTATGATTGATGAGGGAAAGTCGCTGAGGGGGCCGGTTGCTCTGAGCTGCTGACGTTGAGGGCCATGTCTCGACATAAGTGGATGCTGTCCCAGTGGCAGAGCGAATGACACTGCGATGGGCAAACGGATTAGTATTTGACCCGGTGCTCAATACGCGCGAAGCTCGCCTGTACGTGGGTTTCTCGTTATCCGCCTCCAGACCACTGAGCACGACGGACCGCTCTGGACGACCGAGATCCCAATATCGAAGCTTACAATCCTCTGAGCCTGTGATGAGGAAGCCGCGTCCCGAAGAACGACCAGCAGACTTGGAGTCAGGTTCACCCATATGCGACCTATTCAGGACCATATGTCCACCGAATTCGGATCCCGCGACGACTGCGCGGACGTCTGGTGTGGGCGGCAGTGGAGCGTCGCTGCGAGAATGGTCGTGGCCAACGATCCCACCGCGTCGAGCTCCGGAATCTAGAGATCCGCTTTCCTGTCGTGCTCGAACAAGGGCGGCAATAGCTGCCGCGGGGTTCATCTCGGCCTCGTCAATGCTGATCTCCTTCGGCTCCTCTACGGCATCGGATACGTTCAAAGTGGTCCTAACAGAGAATGTTTCCACCAGAGTGGTCTTCTCTATATCCCAGACTTCGAGTACCGTGTGTGAGGTACCCTCAAAAGTCTTTGGTGTCTCTACGGCCACGACGACCCACTTTCCTTTGCCTTTCGTTGGGTGAACGAGACATTGGTTTACACGTCCACTGCGGGCTTTCGACGCAAGGCCGACTTTCCAACTCTTGATCAGGATGCCAAATCGAATGTCCCATAAAGAGAGGACGCCAGCGGAGGTCCCGCAGATGATCCACGCACGCTTGCGATCGAGGCAGATGCAAGTGATTGGCCCATAATGGCGGGGGTTCTCCATGCGTTGTAATGTGCGCATCGTCCGTAGGTCGAGTATTGATATTGCAGAGTGCGTCGTTGCATATATCAGGGTTGACGAGGTATCTATGAATGCACGCGATCAGCGCGAATCCCCCAAACTGAGCGATAAAGGCAATACCTGTCGCGTAATGCACCGTGTTAGTGATATACTCGCCCGCCGTTTCCACCCGGTGTTCACGAATGACCTGCAACTTGCTGTACTTCGGAAGCTGCCCGCTCTGGCTCACATGCACCCTGACAATGTGGAGACTCCCGTCCTCGGCCGCGCTAGCGAAACAATGCACGCCCTCGAGCATGCATACGCATTTGACTCGTGCGTGATGCTGGTTATACGTGTGTCGAGGCTTGCTCGTCACGTTCCGCTCCAAACGCGCTGTGTCCCACACCTTGACCGTCTTATCATCAGACGCAGATACGAAGAACATATGATCCGGTGACACCGCAATGCCAGTGACAGCGTCCGAATGCGAGTTGAAGTGGGAGACCAAGGACGCTTCTAGGCGGCGGGAGGCACTATCTCTTGCCATGAAGCTCGTGTGTCGGGCTGTGTTGCGGCGCCGGATGGGTCCCTCATGCACTTTAGGGCCGAAGTCGTTCTGCAGGTCGCGGTTGTTGTCCAGATAAAGGTGTTCGAGGAGGTTGCTGATGCCTGCTTCTTGCCCATCTAGCGCAAAGCGTTCATGGCCTGACAACACGGTGTAAAGGAAGAAGGAACTCACCATACGTCGAGATGGGCGCGATGGAAGGCAAACGAGGTCTCTCCTGCCCGCGCACGGTCCCAGCAATGGAGACGGGAGACGATCTCCCAGAAGGAGATTGCGAGCCCTCCGAACGGATCTGCGCGTGCGCCTCGAGCAATCCTGTGGCGCTGGCTTTCGACGACCCCACTGCCGGAGCCGCTTTCTGACCTTCGCCGGTGATGGGGAATCGATGCATGGCGCGAAACGCGGACGAGTTCGACGTCGAAAATGTCGACTCGGCGGGACTATTGGGCCGGTCTAGCATATGGGGCAGATCTGGGGAGGTAGGAGGCGGTAGTGCGTTGGGGTCTATTGAGAGTGGGTGGGGAAGGGGACTGCGGGGCTCGCGCGAGCCAGGGACAGCGAGCGAGCTGCCTGAGCCGTTGATGATAGCAAGTCGTCGCCGGAGGTCTTCGAATGGCGCACCGGCCGAGGTCGGCCCCTGGTCGATACTAAGTGTTCGGGTTGTTCGAGGGGTCCCTGGGGATTTGACGTAAAAGTCGGAGGTGGTTCTGTGTGACGACAATCTGGAGGAGTGACCCTCAGACTCGGGCGCACGCAAGAAGACGGTCTGGGGCACGACCGCCAGCTTCTGCAGCTCGATCGTAGTTGTGGTCTTGAGGGCATCCGACTCGACCTCTACGCTGACTCGCGATGCGAAACTACCGCTTACAGTTAGGGACCGTTTCAACGTCGACAATATTTGTCAACAACGAACCTAGATGTATTCCGTGCCAATTTCAAGATGTAGTCCCTCATCGCCATGAGCTTCACCTCTTCGATTGTCGTCATACCCAGCTGTTGTAGCTTCGTCAACTGCGCCTCATCCCTGCAACAGCGTCAGTTGCGCTCACAATCTACACTGAACCACGGGCACCATATACGTACTCTTCAGACCTCGCACGGGAAGACGCACTCCCCGTCTGCCGCACCGCCGCCATGCTTTCGCGGGGGGACTCACTCTTTACACTGCGGTGTGACCGCCAGAACTGTGTCTTGTCTGCCCTCATCGCCCACTGCACCGCCGCGTCGAACACCTGCCGCGATAACGCGTGCTTCATCGCCAGCAGCAGGCTCTTCTCGTCCACGTCGCGCACATCCGATCGCAGGAAGTGCTTTAGCGACGGATACAAGATGCACCACACGTCGCTGGGCGGCAGGTGTTTGGCTGCGGAGGCGATGAACGCTGCGGCACCTATCCGCACACACGTGTTAGAGTTCGTTCGTCTGACTCCGGAGGTGGTTGGTGAATTTTACCTTGGCGTATCCAAATGTTGGGATGGTACAGGAATCCGAGGGTTGCGCTCATGAGTTCCCATATGCGCATCTTCTGGAACAGTCCCAGCTCGCACAGGTTGGTCAGCGAAGAGAGAACCTTTGCCACGACGGTCTCTTCAACGTCTGCGCAGCGGTCAGCCAAGCCCTACAATGTAACCGTGACTTGGTACGGGGGACACGCACCCGACAATGCCTGAATCATGAGCGGCAGGATGTATTCTTCAAGACTTCGACCTCCTGCGCACGCAGCCACGTCCACGATGCTGTCGAAAAACGCATATCGCAGCAGCCAGTCTCGATCGTTGAGGTACGTGATCATGTGGCTGAGGAGCACGTCGTTCGTCTTCTGGCGACCTAAAAAGATGCACAGAGAAGAGATATTGTGGAGAACTGCGCGCTTGACGACGCTAGAGGGATCGACGAGAAGCGCTGAGAGGTGTTCCTGAATGCTGTTCTGCAGGTCGCTCATGCTAGCGTCGTAGGAAACCTGCACAGAACGAACAATTCAGACAGATGCATGAAGCCAGATCAAACACTATATTTACCTCAAAATGCGCTTCATCGTACTCCTGGGTGTCTGGAGATAGCTTGTACGTTCCGTGCGCCTTCAGCGCCTGCCCCATCTCCAGGTACCGCACGGCTGTGTCCGCGAGGGGGACGATGATCTGCGCATACATGCACCTAACGAGCACATCTGGGTCCCGCACGAGGTGTGCGACGGCGGGGATGATGTATTCCGGGAAGATGGCCGCATTCGACGGAGTAATGACCGTGACAAGCATAAGCACTTGTAGGAGCGTCCGCAGCGCAGATGCGCGCACGAGCGCCGCATCATCGTGCAATAGGTCGACGATGTACGGCACCATGCGGTCGAGCTTGGCCTCGTCCGTGAGGTGCGCGGAGAGCGCAAGACACACATCGAGTGCGCGGACCTTGGAACTTGGCAGGTAGCAGTTGCGAATGTTCGCGCAGATGAGGGAGAGAATGATGAGGGCGGGTCCATCTGTTGTTGTAGTGAGTTATACATCAACGGGCGCTACGACACGCACGAACCGTCGGCCGCTGCCCGCTTCCTAGTAGACCAGGCGCCGTGAAGCTTGCTTTCACGGTTTGGTATGCTGAGCTCCACTGGTAGAATATCCTGCCCTCAAGTCAGCTCACTGCACAGGTTTTTTGCATCGGCATGCCTACATGGAATGGCCGTGTGGCAACAAGTTGAGGCGTGTAGTCGACTTTGACGTCCATAACGGTTTCCTCAACCGCGTCGCTCACCAAGTAGGGCTCTACGCTTTCGTAGTCCGCCCATATCCGTTCCATACGGTGATCAGAGTCGCTGGGGAGAGGGTCGTTGGGGGAACCGCTATCCAACGCGGCGGAAGACGCGCCTACATGGGCACTCCCTTTGTGTGCCAACGCAACCGCACTTATAGGCGTAGCGGGGGGAGCTTGTGCAGCGGAGAAAAGTGCGGGCGCGTTGACTTCGTTGATGGAGTGGACGTAGTTGTGGAGGAACGAGTAGAAACACTCCGGGAAGACCGCCCCGCGCGACGTGTGAAGGAGGATGTCGAAGGTCGGGCGCGTCGCGGGATCGATGCTCACCATCTGTGTAATCAGGTCCTGCACGAAAGACGTCAATAGGCGTCGCCATGGGCGAATGCGTTGCTTACCCTGACGCCCGATTCTTCTAGACTCCCAAGCTGTGTTTCGAGCTTCAGCTCCCCCTCTCGATACTTGAACAACTCGCTGAGTGTGAACAGAGGCTTGCCCTCCAAGAAGAGCTCCGCTATTACGCAGCCGGCACTGAAACAGTCCATGGCTTCCGTAACCTTGCCATCCCTTCGACCTTCCCCATCCTCTGTGGCTAGCTTTGACTTCTTTGCGCTGATGTCTGGATTGTCGCTGGCGGTATAAAACCGCTCCGGGGCGATGTAGCATGACCGGCGCCCCGAAGTATCGAAGAAGAAAGAGAAGTCAGAGGGATCATCGAGAGGAAGGAACGTAGGCTTGTATGAGGCAAAGTCGGAGACGTATACCCAGTTCCAAGAGGTTACCAGGATGTTTTCAGACTTGATGTCGCCATGAGAGACCTTGCGGTTGCGCGCGTCGCGTAGTGCGTTTAAAATCTGGAAGGCGATCCACTTCTTCTCAACAACACTCAAGAATGGTCGAGTGCTATGCTACGACTAAACAGGAGGCTTTCGAAAAGTGTGCGCGGAAACTCACCTGATACGGTCGTATAGATTACTTGCAGCCCATTGCCGTATTGTATATCCCGCCTTGTCCGTCTCCACAAAACTCTGATATCCGTATACGTTTGGAATGTCTGCCAAAGCCTCGCGCTCGACTGCATCGTGTTCACATTCATCCTCCCACCACGGTAGAGAAAGTAATACGTACTCTTCAACCTCCGGTGGTACTTCCGCAGACTCAAGCCCGGATCGGGTTTGATGAAGATCTTCACGACAAGATATCCGTTCTTGTGACGACATTTGACCGTCTTGAGAAACCGAGCAGAGCCCAGGCTAAGCAGGTGTGTAGATGGTTCCGGCGAGACGATGGCTACAAATGCCTACCTCCTCTCATAGACAACATCGCTACCGAGTTCGGTTACAAACGAGTCCAACGCGCCACTTGTACGTGTCAGAGATTGCACGTTCCCCATGCCGGTGCTCTCGTGAATCGAACTGTGATGTTCCGTATTGGATTATGGAGTGGCAAGGCACAGAGCGATTGTCGCCTAGAAATGAGCACAAATAGAGCTTGAAAACATAGAAAGCATAAGTAGTTGATCCTCTGGGATATCGCAGACGTTATACAGAGTGAAGAAGAGGCGACGAATATGCAAGGCGACAGCGTAAGAGGCAAGCACAGATTCGGAACTTCAGCTTTTCGGAGACTCAGAGAGACACGTCGGGCGCTATAGCACAACGTCGGAGCCGAGTCTTTCGTTGATTGCTTGTCCACTCCGGGCCACTCGTGCTCTTTCGCAATTGTCCCAGGTTTCAATCTGTCCTCTGCAGACGTGCTAGAAGCCAGTCGTGATATGCATATTCATGTGCTGCAATATTATCTATATCCCAACGAATTTATGGAGATCTATATGATGCTATACCTGAACTCTACAATCCCGGAACCGCCCCCACTCTCATTCCACACTGGCACTCAAGCTTCGCCTCCGGCTCCAGCACCCTTCCGTCCTATCCTACACCCCTCCCAATTCCCATTCCCATCCCGCCTTTACGCGATGCCGTTAAGTACCTTCACAATAAAGGTTACATACCAATGAGCGTCTACCCCTGGGATTCGGTAACGTTTGCATGCATCATCTTCAAGTGCAGACGACAGCAAGTCAGGACTCGAGCCTTGTGTTCGTCCGCGAGATTTACATGAGATACAAACGGTATGTCAAACACCATGGAAGTCCTGCACGGCGGCCACACTAAGTTCGCGTGTAGCACGCTGTTCCGGAAACTGAGGAGTAATATCAGCTCCGACCGATTCAACCGTCCACGAGTGTAGCCACTAAGAGCTGCCACTTACGATGTATGAATAAAACAGGTTCCACATTGAGGTGAGTTCTTCAAGCATCTCCCAACGATAGAGAGTTCCTTTCGAGGCGTCCAGTGCGTGGTCGAAATCAACGACCACCACACGTTGGATACGGTCACCATCTGCGCCAGTACCTTTGACTAGTAAGATAGTAAGATGTTGCCAGGTCCGCACGCGTCTCGATGAAATACGTAGCATCCATGAATGCGCGCGAAGGCACGGAGAGTGAGGTCGGCGATCTCTGGTGTCGCGTTCCCCTCGGTCAAGGCCTCGGTGTTTGGCAGATACTCAATGATCAGAGCGAAAGCCGGATGGCCATCGCTGCAAATGGGAGATATAAACGCCGGTGGATTGTCTAGCTTTGACGCCTTGACAACAGACTTAGCGATGATGTCATTTGCCATTGCGATGAGTAGGGGCGAAGGCGATATCCAACCGTAACAATGAGGGACAACGCCCTCGTCGCAAGCGCCATAGTGGGAGAGATGGGAATAGGCCGACAACTCTGTTTCGAAAGCATGTCTAGGTGAGGGACCGCGCGACCGGGAGTACTTGCTCTCAGGGGACCATCCGCTGAACTGCCGAGAGAGTCAGTTAAGGAATCTCCCGGGCGATTTCACTAGCAGTAATGTGACATACGAATTTCATGAGCCGCTCGTCGTTCCCTATACGTACTTTAATTAGGGGGTGGATAGCAAACGGATCAAGGCATTCCAGCATCTCCATCGGTGTATCGGGAGCCCACTGTGGTAGCGTGTTTGGCTGCTCATAGCCGTCAAACATAGTTATATCCGGGCGGAAGAGACGGCCGGGTGGAAGGGAAGTCGGGCAATTACTGTACCATTTGACGAACGGGCTGTCTACCATTTCTACTCGCCGTGCATGTTTGATAGCCGCGATAAATTCTGGAGTATCATATGGATGGTCGTCCTTAGGCTCGGGGGTAAGGTTGAAGAGAGGGGGATTCCAGTCGAAGATATTAATTTCTGGATAGGATAGGAGAATGTTCTTGATTTCTTCGGCGCAGCTATGAGCTGGAATGCGGGGCCGCAACCCTCTTTGAGGTTGTGAAAGCGTAGTAACCATGCGACGCATCCATACTTCTTGTCCACGTCCGTCATCTTCAAGACCGATGAAAGCGTCGGGGATCTACATAATAGATTTAGACGTGTTTAATTAATGATACAATCCCGGTGCGCACCATTTTCTCGTACAAGAAGCTCCACAGTTGAGCAAGTTCATTGAGCAAGAGCTCTCGGGAAACGGCCTCGCCTCCATAAGAAGCGTGGTCGAAGCCCACCCAGACCAACCGTTCGCCGCCACGGACACTTAGTATACGATGTCGTTGGATATTGCCATGTAAGATATGGGCGACGTGGACTTGATAGAGAGACTGCATAGCTTTGTTCGCCACTTCGGTTGAGATGTTTCGAATAGAAAGGGGCTGTGCATCTGAAAGATCCTCTAGTATAAGCGCTTTGGCCACGGACACCGTCCGATCAGAGAGAGCGTCCCTCAGATGTGCAGGGGTCTGAGGTAAAGCTGCGAGTAGCTGTAGCTCTTCCGAGGTGAGGCTAATCCAGCCATCACACCGAGGAACTGCCCCTGATTCACAAACGCCGTGGTGGACCAGGTAAGAGTAGGTAACCGATTCCGTGGAGAATTGTGGAGCATCGTCCGCACCCTGATAATACTAGAAAATGCACTACAATCAATAGGCAGATAGTCAACGGCACGGAGCTACTTCACTTGCCAATTTCAACACCCTCCGCGCACCATTGATATTAATGCTGAATATGGGGGGTGACCCGCTCACATAGGATATAGGGGTTAGGCTGAATGGCCTCTGTATTTCGGGCAGCGGCAGGGGAGCACTGCGGTGGGAGAGCGGTGGAACGTGACGGGCAGCCTCTGGATGATCAAGGAGGAGCGGGTTGCTCATGCACATGAAGTAGAATGGGTTCTTTCCTGTTTTACGAGCCTGGTCTAATGCCGGCTTCTTGATTCTATCCGCAAAATAGGGGCCCGGAAGGACGTTGGTTTCCGGTACTAGGCTTGCGAGGGGTACGTTCGACTCCCAAGGACTGGTATCGGGGTACGATTGCAGAATCACGGAGGACACGTTGAGCGAAACGGACATAGCAACGAGATGACTGAGGGTCCGGACGCGGCGTCGGAGTCAAGCTTGAGGTTGGTCCCAGTTAAGATGAGGTACGAAATCTGACACGCTGCTTATGCTTAAAAGTCCTGGGCACCTGAAGCAACGAATCGTAAAGGAATTGTGAACGAAGCTAAAGATTTTACTGTGCCCAGTCAGGATATCTGTAAACGTTATGGTATACCTACTGTGCAGCTCAAAAGAGAACTGCAATGTCTCCAAATCTTTTACCATATTTCTATCGTTATTATACATGAGAATTGTAAAGATTTTTTGGCATCATGCACAGAACTCATACAATTCTACGAGTGATATAATCCTAAGTAACGCCCTGTGTGAGGGCCGGCCGATCCCCCCAATTTTCGGTGGTTTAATCTCCGAACCCCCAAATTCGGGATATCAGCTGATGTCAGATAGGCCTCCCGGAGGTCCAATTTCGGTGATTCACATTCACGTCTTTGGCGGGCCCATTTTCGGTAGCGCCCACATGCATACGAGCTCCCAGCGTATCGCCGGGGGTCCTGATTCAAGATGGTCTCTCGTCAATGGGCGATGCCGTGAACAGTGACAGTATGTGAACACCAACTGCTTATCGGGCCCGAGTTGTCCGATGATCCGACGTGTCCTCGCAGTGGATGGTAATTAGGCGCCTGACTTTATTGAACCCACAGGTAGATACAGGCTGCCGGGGTCCCATGGAGGGAAAAGTATCAACGCCAACTCCGCCAACTTCCAAGTGCGCACGCCGCGTGCGACAGCGTGAGCACAAAGGGTGTCAACACAATTCTCACCACCACGTTCCCAACTTTAAAGGTGCAGCATCAGGTACCTGAGCCACAGGCTGCGGGATGTATGCCATGTATGCATGCCACATACACATACTGCGGGGAACTTGGACGGGTTGTATGACGCTGCATGAAATTTTGTCCTAACCAGACCGTGCTTCGATGTGCTCGAGAGTCGAGACTACAACCTCACCAGTCAATCGTAGATGCCGATCAACGAACTCCACGAGGACGACGGACGGCGTACCATCTCATATTCGACCGCTTTGGGAATGCAGGAATGCGCCGCGATGCTACTACGACCCCTTAGCGATCGCGTTACGTATGATGAAATACGCTTTCTCCTCGCTCCTCGGACAGGTCGATGGCATCGGACGAGGTGTGTTCCATCAAGAAATACGCGAAGGCGGTAGGGGCAACAAAGGATCGGCTCCAATCGGTCCAACAGAGTGCGAGGCCCACACCTCCTTCTCCGCAGCCGGCGGGCTCCTCAGAGCTCGTCGACTCCGTTTCCACCGGACTCCTCCTGGGCGGCCGACGTCCTAGATTCGGGGTCACAGCTGCTCCTTGCGATTGTATATCGCATCATCTCATGTTGCATAATCCACGCCGCTAACACCGCTTGAAAAGTCTTTCCAGGTTTCCCCGCGGTCCTGGCTTCTTTCATCTGGTTTAGCGTGCAATGCCGATTCTCTGGTCATCTGGCTTCTCTGTGTCTCCAGACCGTTCTCAGGGCACCATGCCGCCCCGCCAATCTCTAATGACGTGCAACGGAAGCACCATTCCTCTAACGCTGTCCGATTTGTGCGCGTCTCCTGTCATGTCGCTTGACCTTCCTGGATCAGAATAATGTGCGGACCGGTTATCTTACACTTCGAGGACACAATCGCGGTTTTGTCGTGGTCACCCCGATTACGCCACTAGATCTGCCATGCTCCACGAACCAGCTTCCACTGCGGGCCTACTGCGACCTCGTTCTTCAGAACCTAACAGGTACGTGCGTCTACGCGAAGACTGTTCTGTTTATAACGCCAAACTTTCTGTTCAGCTACATCCCACCCCGCATACCCATAAATTCCCACCCTCCTGCAAACCGTCGTCCTCCTACAACAATCGTATCGGACATCAGCCATGCCTCTTGATCCTGCCGACGTCCCCCCTCACGTCACGACCGAGTTTCGCGCCCCCCTTGACTTGGTAGGAAACTTGAAGGGTCTCACGATTCCCGAGCTTTACGACCTTCACGCTAAGTTCAACCCGAACTACCCACTATTCACTTACCACGACGGCGAGCAACGCCAATTCATCACTTATGCCGCCGCAAAGCCTGCCATCGACCGCGCCGCGCGGTACATCGCCTCGGGGCTGGGCCCTCGCGTCAATGTTACCGAACCCAATGCTAAATTGCCCATTGTCGCCATCTTGGCTAATGCTGGTGAGTGCCCATCTAACAAAGCTCTGCATGACCTCCTAATATACCGTACAACTCTTTTTTACCGTTCTCCGTAGACACAATCACCTACTTCTGCACTGTGATCGGTACCCTCCGAGCGGGATGCACGGCGTTCCTTGTCTCTACCCGCAACGGGGCCGCGGGCGTGGCAGACATGCTCCGCCGCACGGGGGCCTCGCAGCTCATCATGTCGCGAGAGAGCACCCTCCGCGAGCTCGCGCGGGACGCGTTGGCTATCCTCGGAGAGAACAGCAAAGTTTCGATCCGTGACATGCCCGTCTTTGAGGACCTCTTCCCTCCCGCAGGCCTGCCCGCCGGTAACAACGCATTTGAGGCGCAAGTGGAACTTCCCAAGTCCTATGACATCGAGTCCTGGGCGCTGATTTTGCACTCCTCCGGTACGGGATCGGAAACCCTCCCACCGTTCCCGTACGTTACTCACCGCGGCGCTTATCGTAGGGTCCACGAGCCATCCGAAAACGGTTCCGTGGACACACAAGCGCCTCTCGTTCATCGGCCACTCACCTCGTGCGTCCCGACTTTTACCCATACCTCCTGCCCATTGCGGCTAACGCAGACCGGTGGTAGTCGTCTGTGAGCTCGACACTTCGCGCTCCGTGATGGGCTGCCACGGGACACCCATGTTCCATGGCTTGGGAGCGTTTATGTTCGGCTCCTCGGTACGCGCCTCGGTTCGGGTCCTGGCATGTGCCTCGAATGCTGACTCGCGCCTCACCTTCGTGGTAGCCTATTTGCGGATATATCGTCGCGGCACTCAAACCCGCGACGCCGCCCACGTTCCCGACGCCGGACATCGTCTGGCAAGGCATCGTGAATACCAAGTCGGATTTCACGTGGACCGTTCCTTCCTTTATTGAGGCGAGTGACATCCAGCGATCGTGCGGTGCATCAGGAAAGCCAATCTTACAACGTACACCGCGTCACAGGAATGGGGTCGCGATCCCGAGAAGGTCATGGTTCTCAAACGCATACAGGGCGTGGTAAGTAATACGCCTCGGCCGGAGCTACTAGAGGTTACTAGACAGCGCATGCTCATCGTTGTCTTTCCCAGTTTTTCGGCGGAGCGCCGCTCAATCAGGAAGTAGGCGATGCCTTGGCGTCCCAAGGAGTTAACCTGTTCACCGTTTACGGCTGGTGAGTTTGATACTACTTTCTCTGGGCTGTTGACAGATATTGATGAGCGGGTAGCACTGAAGTCGGAGGCGTTAATGAGTTCGTTCGGCGTAAGTTCTCATGCGGTACGTATGGTAGTCTTCGAGGGTTGACATCGCATCCCATCAGCGAATCCTGGAATGGACTGGGCGTACTTCAGGCCTACCCCAAGGTCCGACGTTAGGCTCATGCCGCGCGACGATAACAAGTACGAGGTTGTCGTCGTTGTAAGTGCTGCGCTAGCTTTGAAGTTAGTTTGACGGATTCACGACTGCTTCCCGTTCAGTCGAACCCGCTGCTTCCGCTCCCGATGACGAACACGCAAGTGGACGGACAAGACGCGTATGCTACGAGCGATCTCGTCGAGCCTCACCCGACGAAGCCAAACCTCTGGCGGATTTTCGGGCGTGCAGACGAGCAAATTATGCTCTCAAACGGCGAAAAGGTCGGTTCTCCCGCTTCTTTGTCACCGCCGAATAACTGAGCTAAGCACGACCGTCGGGAACAGACAAACCCGTTGCCCATTGAGACCATCATTAACGAGGATCCGCACATTAAGCACTCCGTAATGTTCGGTCGCGGGAGGTTCCAGAACGGTATCCTCATCGAGCCCATGCCCGAGTTTGCGATCGACCCAAAGGATCCCGCCCAGGTGGAAGCTTTCAGGAATAAGATCTGGTGTGTCATATTTACCACGGGCAGAAAGCGCAAATTGATGGGCCGTTGCGCAGGCGGACTGTTGAGAGAGCCAATGATTTCGCGCCGCGGCATTCCCGGATCTTTAAAGAGGTTAGTGTCTGTCTTATACGCATATAAGTGCAGGAGTGAACGAAAAACCTTGACAGATGATTCTTGTGACCTCTCCCGCCAAGCCTTTCCAATTCAACGTGAAGGCGTTGCCCCGCCGGGGTGTCATCCTCGCCGACTACGAGCACGAGGTCGAAGAGCTCTATAAGCAGGTCGAGGAGAGCACCCAGAGCGACCTCAAGTTGCCCGACGTTTGGGATGAGAGCAGCACGCTCTCGTTCGTGCGCGAGGTGGTACAGCACACCCTGAACCGACCCATCCCGGACGATGCGGACATCTTCCGGAACGGGGGCGACAGGTACGGACGCTCCAGCCCAGCCTAGACATTTCCCCTGACCTGGGCCATGCAGTTTGCAAGCCACCTTCATCCGCAACACGATCATCCGCGCAGTCCACGAGACGGACGCGAGCGCCGCCAAGCACGTCCCAACTAACCTTATCTTCCAAGCCCCTACTATCTCCGCCCTATCCAAGACCGTCCTCACGATCCTCACCGACGCCGAAGCCGCCCACAACGCCTCGCGCACCCCCGAGGAGCTGTGGAAGTACGTCGAGAAGTACTCTGCCAACTTCCCCACGCGCCCCGCGACCCTCGTCGAACGCCCGAGTGCGGCCAAGGATGTCGTCCTCATCACGGGCACGACCGGTGGGTTCGGCTGCGACGCGCTCGAGCACCTGCTCCGCGAGGAGCGCGTTGAGCGCGTGTATGCGTTCAACCGCAAGGGATCGAACGCGCTAGAGCGTCAGCGCGCGCAGTTCCGCACGCGCGGTCTCGACGAGTCGTTCCTTGACACCCCGAAGTTCGTGCTGGTCGAGGCGGCCCTGCACGAGCCCGGGTTCGGCGTCGACCCGGTGCTGTTAGACGAGGTTCGCCGGTCCGTCACGCATATCTTGCACAACGGTTAGTACTCCCACTGGCATCTGGGCGCGAACGGCGGGCCGAAGCTGATGGCCACCTTCATAGCTTGGAAGGTCGACTTTAACCTCTCCATCCACTCGTTTGAGCACGATATCCAAGGCGCCCGCAACTTGGTCGACCTCGCGATCAGCTCTCCATACGTGCAAGCACCCTCCATTCTATTTGTTGGCTCCATCGGCGTGTTCGGAAGTGGGTCTCATGTGTTCGTAATTTGAGCTCGTTTACTAATGGCACTCTATATAGACTACAAGGGTCCCATCCCCGCGCCCGAAGCCGCTCTCGACGACCCGACCACCGCGTTCGGTGGTGGATACGCTGAGGGCAAGTGGGTGACCGAACACGTTCTCCAGAACGTCGCGAAGGAGAGAGGCGTACACACCGTCGTGATGCGTCTCGGGCAAGTCACCGGCAACAAGGTGGGCTACTGGAACGAGAAGGAGTGGTTCCCGTCGCTGGTCAAGTCCGCGCAGTTCCAGCGCTGCTTGCCCGACCTCGAGGGGGTGAGAGTCCTCCCCACATCTGTCCGCGCCTATCCCTTTCGTGCTGACACCGTGTTCGCGGCAGAGCGTGTCGTGGATCCCCGGATACGAAGCCGCGAAGGCGTTCACCGAGATGCGGCACTCGCCGCAGCCCTTCCTGCACCTCGTGCACCCGCGCGCGGTGCCCTGGCACGACCTCGTCGCGCCCATCGCGGCCCAGCTCGGCGTCCCGCTCGTCCCGTACGCCACCTGGCTCGGCGAGCTCGAGAAGACCGCGAGCGCGGGCGCCGCGGGCGAGGTCGACCGCATGAAGGCGAACCCCGCGCTGCGCCTCCTGCCGTTCTTCAAGGTCTTCCGCGCGTCGCCCGACCTGGAGCCCGGCGGAATGGTGGCCCTCTCGACGGAGAAGTCGACGGCGGTCTCGGACGCGCTGGCGAACCTCCCGAAGCTGAGCGCGGAGAGCGCGCGGGGCTGGCTGGCGGCGTGGAAGCGCGCGGGCTTCTTGTGAGAGTGCGTGGACGCTTATGGTAGGCAGACGCATGGTTCTTTCGTTGCGGGTTTGGATGGCAGTGAGATATCCTTTTACGATATTCTAGTGCGCTCTGTGACTCGGACTCGGTCATATCTATGTTTTTTAGACTCAAAATTGTTCTGGCGTCGAGGGGGTGAATGAATGACTCCCGCGGTCCACTGCGGACCTGAGCCACGCGGGCGCAACGCTCCTTTTTTACACAGCCAGACACAATTGAAGCACGGCCTCCGTGTAAGAAGCCTAACCTCCTAAAGCGACGAGTCTGATTGCAGTTCAGCCACGACGATGACCGCAGCGCAGATTCACAACGACTCGGTAACGCTGTGTTCTGGCTCCTCCGATCGCTCCGGTTGACTGCTGTGGTAGTTGGCAAACTATTCCAGGAATTTGGCGCTTTGGAAAAAGTGGGGCGTTGTGGCGTAGGATTAGCGTTGTTGTGTGACCGCGGCGCAGCTCAAACACTCAAACACTACAAACTTGATGCGAAACCAGTGATATTGCAATACCGACAATTAGATCATTTACGAGTGTATATGGGAGGAGGGAGAGAAAGAGAAAATCATGATACAATCAAACAGAGATGATGAGAGTAGCGACGAACGTCCAACAATCCGAATACACCTGTCAGAGCGGAGGAGCGAATAACAATACAAAGCAGCAGAAAAATAACGTGGGCGTGGGGTTCATCGACGTGTCTCGCATACAACAGTACGCGTCAGACGGCAAGGCTGGTCCGACTCTCATCGCCACCGTCGCTGTCGCGATTCAGGTTCGTACCCGTTTGCGGGGCGGCAGGAAGCGCAGTACCGGTGTTGCTGCTGAACCCTTGTCCGGAAACCTCGGAAGGATCTCTCGGCCACGAGATCGTCAGCATCCCTTCGGCGAGCATGCTACGGACGTGTGCCGCCTGTAACGTCCCAGGAGAGGAGTCAGCATGCGGGGACAAACATACGGAGACAAGGCTGACAAAGACTTCGTCAGACTCACCGTGACACCACTGGGCAGTTTAAGCTCACGACGGAACTTGCCATATTTGAGTTCCTGTGCGGGGTATAGTGCGGGCGGCTCCGGGAGCGAAGATGCGGACGCCCGAGTCGCTGTTGTGCGATGGAGGTACGGCCCCGAGCGTTCGCCTTCGACGATGAGGTTGCCATTCTCGATCCTTACGGAGAGTTGTTCGGCTTTCATGCCGGGCAGCTCGAGTGCGGCCGTGATGTATGGGTTGTCTGGGTCATCGCAAAGGTCCATCCTACAAGTAGCGTAACACGAAGGTCGGTTTTTTTTCCCTCCGGTCTGCGTTCGGGAGAATGGCGTACGCACCTCGGCATAAATATACCGGCTTTTTTCTGTTGGATTCGCTGACGCTGGAGCTCGACGTATGCTCGCGCAAGCATGCGGTCCAAGTCGCGGAAGCGGGGATCTTCTCCGCGCATCATCTTCTGGGCTTTCGTGAATGGGGCTTTCGAACGGTTTTGTGAGATGGCGGATGCGAGGTGGTACTGGGGAGACATTGTCCGCCTGCAGGAGCGAGGTATAGGGGCGGCAGGCTACTACACGGGCCGCTTATATATCCCGCGCTGAGTCGAAAATCCTCCGCGGCCGAAACAGGAAGGCACTGGATCTATCCATAATTCTACCCCGCACGCGGGTGGGTTACCGATCCGCCGCTCCACGAAAGCTGCTGGGGGGCGTCGGAACGGCTTGGGTACCCGGCGATGACTCGACCCGGGACGCGTATGCTAGTTCCGGAATTCGCCCTGCACGGCTTGCACCGACAGGATGACGGACGGTGCGCATGAGCAAGCATGAATATGACTGAGCCTGTGTTGCCCTCACTGAGCGAGATAGGGAGGATGCGTCGGAGGTGAGTAAGAACCGCGAAATTCACGGCCGCCGAGGCTGACCTCTGTCCGCAGAATGCTGTGCTGTGCGTAGACGCCCGGTGTCTTTATTCGGCAGTCCCGGAAAGGCAATGCCCCAGGAATCCGCACCTGCGTGGATGATTGTGCACCTGGGCTGCGGATGCAGCGCAACGACTTGCGGGATCTGCCATGAACGCCTGTGATGCTGTACTGAGGATCATATGGTGTACAAGAGAATGCAACGTATATTCGTCAGAATGACTCGCATACCTAGACTTGCTGTAGCTTGGACGACAGAGTTCACCAAACTACAGCGGTGCAAACTCAGCTACGGTCGTGGCCTAGGAGGATACCCCTGGAACGACTCGGACCTGCTACATGGCGGGTAGAAGAACTGTACGGCTTACAGCGGCGTTCTCGGGGTAGCCGGGTGCCCTGTGCGTGGGCTAGATTAGCAGGACGGGCTTCATCGGGTGGCAAGTAACCGGATGGTTATCCCAGTTTCCTTTGCAAACGTAGCCGCCCAGCTGCGCCGAACTCAGCCGAACTTCGGAGTCGACGTGGTAGAGTCTGCATCCGAGCAATGTCCGTGAACACATGCAACGGGTAGGCGGCTAGGAACATCACGAGTCGTATTCACACCGGTGATGCTTTTCGGATTGCAGGTACAGGCCGTAATGACACGCGTCACCAAATCATCCCATGAAGTGTTGCGAGAGCCCACAGGTCATTGATCACAGGACTACGAAGTCCATATGCCTAATGAGTACGTGTTGAAAGCATGCAGCACACAGCAACATACACACAGCTGCGCGCCCCAAAGGTCCGAGTGTAAAAACGCGTCCTAACAGACAACGTTGAGTATATTTCCGCAGCAAACACAGCAATAAGCTGAAGAATGCACGAGCTGTGGTACTGGTATTATAGCCCTTGAATCCCCGCCCAATAGACTCATTGGTTTGGTCCGGGACCCAGTGCTGTAGCGGCTTGGCAACATGTTTATAGATCTGGATACGCAGCTCAAACAGACGTGGCAAGTTGACTCGAGGTAGTGGACGACAAGTCGCAGTACAGATCCGTAGACATACACGACTGCAGGAATAGGCGTCAGGATACAAATTACGTGTCCACAGATTGAGTCGTACCTTGTGCACCGAAGGATTTGGTCTTCAGGATGAGCCTACTGCGTTGCCGTCACGAGCGAGCTGCCGCGCGTTTACCGCCACAAAGTGGTACAACACGACAGTGAACATCGCCAGCATGCCCAGAGAGTTGGCGAGGTTGTAAAGAGTGGTGTGGGTGATCATTTCGAATGAAGGCTGGGTATAACGGTAGCAGGGCAGGTAAGTAAACGCGTCGAAGGAGAAACTAGGACGGCGGAGAGACGGACCTGACGTCGTGGTCGCCCGCTAACTGCTGTTTGTGCGTGTTTGGCTCGTCCAGCGTCGGGATGAGCGCGGCGCCTCGCGAGCTCACCCGAAACCGTCCACGACGACGACGAACTGCGCCCTCCCTTCCTCCCGTTTCTGTTTGCTGCTCATAGTCTGCGACAATGAGGCCCACTGAGATCCGCCGAAGTGACATGCCCGGACGTGAGTGTTCTAGTCGTGCTCCGTTTCTTCCCGGGATCTAACTCCGGGTCTTCAGCCAAGGTCTACGTGAGTGCAGCGACCGTTTCGCAAATGTAGGATATAGGGCCGGTCGTTCATATGGCATGCGTAGAACCTTTGGTGGGGTGACAGGGGCGTCCACAAGCAGAAGGGTATTGTCACGTATAGTGCGTATCCCCCAACTTCCCGCTTCAGCACTAGCTCACGAATTGCTGTTTTCTTCTGAACAATCTATCTCCTTCTAAAACATCTTAAATATCTTGGACGGCTTGGAACCCATGTTTCCGAACTCTATTTGACGCGCCCGGTACAATACAGCCATCTCGCCTTTCAAGACCCGCGCTGTTCACAACCTGTTGCGCAACTACATCTTCAACGGCTACCGCCGCCTCTCCAAGGAGGCCGTCTTCTGGGTCATTCCTTTTGCGATTGGTACGTCTCGTTCAGCTCTTGTTTTGAATGAGATACAATCCGTCTCCGAAATGCATTGTATACCTTCCTCCCTCCTCTCCGTTCACACGGGAGGTATGCCCTCTACGACCTCGCCCCTCCCATGCTATTGTCCCTCTACTCCGCCACGATGGTTTCTGACCACACACACAGGCTACGGCACCTACTCGTGGGCGAAGCGCTACGATGCATGGCAAAACAGCAAGGCGGCACACGTCGCGGGTCACGGCGCGCACTAAGCGTTTTAGAACATCTGTATACTCGGCGCACCGTATGTCCAGTAGAGTCGGTGTTTAATGCATTCGTTCCGCCACCTACCAATCTCCAAGCAAACACCCCGAGCAAGCGTAGCGAAGCATGCTGTCATGGTTCACACAATCAGCTGAGTGTCCTTAATCCCTCGTGTCAGAGACAAGCTAGTGCACAACTTCCGTCATTCGCGTTGCCGCATTGGTTGGCGCCATTACGCAAAGTTCCGCCTTCCGCCATGCCCAACAGGCGTCGTGTGCCAGCGGTACGCCATCATTTCTGACTCGATAAGCCCTTACCCTGCGTGGGCGCTTATGGCTTCTCCTCACGCGAACCCCTGTTCCGCCGAGTCACACACGCGCTAGCACAATATGGACTCACCCCTCCTGGGGCGATAAGTCACTTCGGCGTGCTGTGTGAGTCAAATTCGACATTGATATAAGGGCAACGCGGAGAACACGTTCCCCTCTTCACTCTCCGCTCAAGCCTTCAAGACCCTGTCCCTCGCGACCCGCCCTCTCCACACGCTTGTGCACCAGATACCGACACCGACATGACTGCCCGCCCCACCAAGTCGAAGCTCGTCTCGGCCGTCAGGAAGCGTCTGGGGAGGGAACTATCGGGGGACGAAGTGCTCATGCTCGCGCGCGCGATGCGCGTCCGCCAGGCTGAGCCGCGGATCTACAAGCCTCGGTGAGCTCCCTCCCGCCCTCTGCTTCATCGCGCCCGTCGCTGACTCGCAAGGTGTGCGCCGCGCTAGGATGGAGCTGTGGGATGACGGCGAGAGCGCGACGATTACTGCGCAGTTCGAGCTCCCGGGGCTGGGGCCGGACGAGGTCCTTATCGACGTGGTCGACGGCAGGCTCGTCGTCAGCGGCGAGCGCCGCCAGCGCCCCGTCCCCGTTCCCATCCCCGGAGCCGGAGCCGGAGTCGCTCGCGGACGCGGCCAGACGGCAGCCGGAGGCGTGTCCAGCGTGCCCCAGGTCCAGGAGCTCAAGTACGGCACCTTTAGGCGTGCGCTTGTGGTCCCCGAGGGGTGCACTGTGGGTCCAACCCCTGCCGAAGGCTGTGACGTTGACGTTGCTGACGCGCTGATTTGGGGGCGTGCAGACCACCGACTTGGAAGCGACGCTCGAACACGGGATGCTCACCGTCTCCTGGCCGCGTTATCCGGGCGTCTCTCCCCCCGCTCCCGTCCAAGCTCAAGTCCAAGACGGGCAAGGGGCTAATCCGTCCGCTGAGCTGTCCGACTCCTCCGCTGCCAATTATATTCCATCCTCCCGCTCTGCGTCTCGCGCTTCGTACTAGCCCCTTGCTGTGTGTTTCTTGCTACCGTATACCTACCTGCTCTGCTATAACAAATGTCCCTCTTTCCGTCGCAATATGTGTACTGTACGCTACTATGGATTATATACACCACTCACTAGTTTTTATCACACTTCACTTCTGTGGTTGTATGATTTTGGTAAGCTACGTCAACATCAGTCGAACTCGACCGTACGCTCTCGGCGCTCATACTAAAGTTATACCACCCTCACTGCCACGGTCGGAGCATTTGGTGAGCGCAGCTTCAATATTATCCGACCAAGGACTGATGCAGCCGGCGTTTTAGGTTTATCTGCCGTGTAGGACTGATCGTGTCGAGAACTTTCGAGAATGCTCTAAGAGGGCGCCGAGCTTAGGGTTCCAGTACCACGAAGTTCGTTATATCCAAAGTGACGCTCGGTTTTCCCGGTCGTCGCCAATATCACCCGCACCTTCGATCAGCAAAGTCCACCTCGAGCCTAATAAAACCGTTCAGCTGATAGTAGTTAGCGCGGGAAACCACAGCGTTTTGAATGTTACGACCATTCTCCATCATCCTAGAAGAGACACACCGCAGAACACGTAGTCAGCAAACCCAGATGTCGACGCTATATCGGATATCATCTGTCGAGGGGACAACTTGATCGTCTCTGCATTACTTATATTGTGAGCATTGCTACCTACCCATAAAGCACTATGCTCATAGCTTTCGTTTGTCGGGGCCCCGGCACCCGTGCCCACACAGTACGGCGACTCACAGAGTGTGACACCTAAGCCCGACGGGGAATCAGAAGTCCTGCAGGTAAGAAGTTAGAACCAAAGGTCAGGATCATCGGTCAGGAGGCACTGGAGACCTGTAATTCCATCAAGTAACCAACGAAGCGCATTTTCGAAGGCAAGGAACCCTCGAGGCTGCCATCGGAATCTGCTACGCCAGGAACTGTGTGAGGATTGGAGGCTAAGACAATCATGTAGGCGAATCGGCGGTGATTTCGTTTCCGAACGTCGTCCGAGAGACGCTCCAAGTCCGGTTACGAACTTCTCACTCATTCGCGGAATAGATAATTCAGCGCTCGGAACACACAGTTAGACACAAGGTGGAAATCTAGAGCACCTTTGAGAGGCTTCACAGGATCCCGAGCGGCCTTTTCATCAGTTTCTCAGGGCGGCTCAGGAGTCAGGACCGTTGGTTGTGGGCGGGGTCTGTCCAGCGGCCCGTTCAAATCGAACCCATGTGTCGCCGGTAAGCTCTATGTACAATTGAGCAAACTTAGTGATTTTGAAACTCTCTCCGACGTACAGTATACCACTACTCTCCTTGTGTAACGACCACCGGGCCTCTTCAGGAGAGGAACATTCATCAAAACTCTCGACAATACAAGTCTTACGTCGTAATGTGATTCCAAGGAAAACACGCAGCACTGCTCCGAATTTCGCGGAGTCTCAGAGTCTCGTTCACGGTAGGGTCTCCCGTCCCCACAGTCGCCGCTCCATTAGGCGGACCCGTATGTGTATTCGGGCGCGCTCATGACTTCTCACAGCACTTTCGTCAGAAGGGCCCGTTACGCCACTAAATCACATGAGCGGCGGGGTTGCGAAGCCGCAGAAGAACGGCACACCGGCTGCCCTGGAGGCGAGGCGGGTGGCCCATGGACCGCTGGTTATGTGTGAACACCCTCGTCGAACGAGCGATCGTTACGGCTCGGCTGACAAACCGAACTATGTGAGCGAGTTGTGTACTATCCTCTTTTCTTTACCTCACATTCATCAGAGACACCGTCTAGCTTCGTGCAGGTCACGAATGCCAGACCAACTCCCGCCATAATCGTAGCTGCTGCGCTCCCCGAATGAGGCAGCGAGCCCCCTACCCCAACTACGAGTCGCCAAAATTTACTCCCTCGATTGGCAAATTGTGAGTTGTTTTCCGTGTAGTAAGCTACATTGGGCAGTGTTGCTTCTCATGACAGCGCCCGATTACGCTGAGCGCTGTTCTAACCTCCCTCGAAGTAGTTTGGGCTACCACAAATCAGTGGAATTGTGTATGCAACCATCACGCGAAGCTTCGTAGAAGACACGAATAAATGGTTTCAGGGCCACAATTTGATTGTGCAGGTGCACCGGGGGTTGTTGTGTGGAAGTTTACGACAAGTTCCTAGGATATTCACACCGGCACCCACAACCTTATTTCTCCAGGAAGTCGTTCCGACGGGATCCCGCGGCTGACTTTCGAGTCACAGTGCGCCCGCACGACCTCCACTAGGCCCAGAGTCCCGAATTGGCCGTAGATTTTGGCACCCTGGGCATAAAGTTGCAGGAACGCCTCACGTGCCATTTCCGACAAGAATTATGTTACCTCAGGGTGGGTGCCTCTGATTATAAAAGGGGCCCTGTCTATCTCTCGGCCTAACCAGTATCCTACTACCTCTTGATCCACTCGCCTCGGGTACTAGTTGTACGCGTACACCAAGTCCCGACGCCCTGATACGTTGACTGGTAAATATTCACTCATCCGCTACCATTGGACTTACTAACCTCAACCCCCCAGTCTATTCCACTCGAATTTTGGCGACACCACCCTCCGATCATCCGTTCATTCCAGCGTCGCTTGTCCCCGTTCTCATCATATCCAACCTTGGCGACAGCCGTTCCCAATTCCCCATTGCCGGTAGACCTACCGGCAAATCCCTCGTCCAACCTATCCCGTAGTGGCCGTTGATCGTTGTTGGGCTCAACATCCTTAACCCCACGATCGGTCAGTACCATTGGTACATATATGTCGCAGACCCGCCTACCGCGCCCGGACAGGCGCCCATCGAAACTGGGACGATGTTCCACGCGGTCTCGCTCGCAGATCCCCAGCATGGCATCCCGCAGGGAACCTGGCGTTACGAGCGCAGGGACGGGTGGTCCATAGCGCAGACTAAGCGTATTGCCGTAGCCCTCGCCATTGGGCAAATGGGCAACCACACTATCACCGACCTTCACTCTCTGTTGTCAGCTATTCCCATGACGGTACCTCAGGCCGACTTTACCACCGAGCTCGCTTTCACTTGCCGAGTTTGGATCCGGGAGGCCGTGCGTACTCTGCACGCTCGGGGTTGGATTAATTGTCCCGACGTGAACCCCCTGGAGGCCGAGTTCATGCGAGCTGCCCAGCTTGTTGCTCTCAACCTTGTGGTTCCCGGTCGCCGCCAGAACACCACGGTCCAGCTGGGTTGGTCCTGTCACTCCTGCTGAGGCCCTGACACCCGAGGCTCGGGTCGACCCCACCATGTCGATAATTGTTCGTCCGAGCCGCTGACGCTACTAGTAGCCTCGGGCTAGTGGCACGTATTGAGCGGTAAACGCCGCACCTTCTCCTTCACAACGCCTCCTGTATGATGTTTTCGATTCTGCTATTCTGTTCTGTGAACCACAATTTCCGATCCCTCGAGTATCCGTCCCCCACTCAACCTTTGATAAACCCATAGTATGACGTACACTGATTAGTACTCTATAGTGCTTAGTCTGTACTACCACGCCTATACTGTGACCAGCGCCTTATGTACTACTATCTTGCCCCTGTTCAGTCGCTTGCAGAAACCGTCCGCAAATGTACAACTTGAATTATATATCGTAGTGTGAAAACACGAAAGAATTTGTTTGATGGTATTGCCGGTCAGTCGATTAGTGCCGGGACCCGAACCGACCTCGGGTCCCAACGTCCAGCGGCGCTGCAGGTGTCTAACGCGCAGAGTCTTTTTCTCTCTCGCGCTCACGACGCCCTCGAGCATTAATATTCTCAGAGCTCAAACCGTTAGTATACAGCCTACCGTACTAGCTCGATTATAGCTAGTGTCACGGCGCTTGTCGCAGGCGCGAAACGCATATTTTTTACAGCGCGCGCCCGTCTGGCAGTCTCCGACTTCAAACGTCGATAGCTCGCCTGTATTCCACTCTTTTTCCTCTATTCTTGTAGTTTTGGACTCTACTCCTCAGCGCGCAGGGCACGGTACCAGTTTTGTGCCAATCCGACAACTTTTATCTTACCCCTCCCCGAGACTTCCCTTCCCACGGAGAATGAGCATAGCTCGCGAAGATGTCAATATTTTTTCAGGGCGTCTGATATACTACGCTCTAAATAGATGGTGTGAGGGCACGGCGAACGTCCCGGATGAATGTGAATAGTTTTGACGATATTCTACGTCTGCTTGGTGGTACAGTGTAGTCGTGTCTTTCAGTAATTCATATATGAGTATCTACTTCATTGATATTCTCTATTCACTTGATCTATTTCAACATTTTGAGCTCTCCAATAGAATATCTGGGTGTGCTGAAGGCCTATATATTGTAGTATCACAGCCACGTCATCACTCGGATGTACAATAGTAGAAGCAATTCTCCGATGGCGGTATGGCACTCGAACTCTCCCAAATGCAAAGCACATGCCATACATAGTGAATTATGTCTATTCTACCGAGAGCGGGTGATCCTTTTCACCCGATGAGGCCGTTGACATGTACCCCCAAGAACCACCTCGCTCTTACCTAGCCTTAGATAATCTCAGCTGCCCCGCAAACCCCATAATTGCATCCATGCCCTCCGCACGTCCCGTTAGTACATACACCACTTTATTTGGACGGAAAATCTGCAGCGCCGCGGCTGCTGCACTCATTCTCTCTCGGAAGGGGGGTCTCGGGGAGGTATGAGGCCAAAGTTATCATATCGGCGTGAAAACGGCACCGTGCCCTGCGCGCTGAGGAGTAGAGTCCGAAAATGAAAGAATTAAGGCAAAAGAGTGGAATACAGGCGAGCTATCGACGTTTGAAGTCGGAGGCTGCCAGACGGGCGCGCGCTGCAAAAAATATGCGTTTTGCGCCTGCGACAAGCGCCGTGACACTAGCAATAGTCTTTTGGTAGTCGCGGCAGAGTAACTCGTCGGACAAACAAGGAAAAACAATGGTACTAGTAGTAGTGGTACCAATAATATCCAAGTTTGAGTACCTCGCTGGGTGTTTTTTTGCGGCTGGTTTCTCGGGTGTTGTGGAGTTTTAGCATGACGCCGCGGTGAGCACTGAGGTAGAAGAGGGGCAGTGGAACTAGTGTAGGAAGAGTCTAGAAGGTCTACGTTGGGCCCGTGGAGTTGCGGATATTATGTAATTAAAGCCAGATAAGTATCTGTGCCTAGACTAGGATATCCGATAGCCACATTATGACAACATCGCAACGCTCTCTCTCTCTCTCTTGCCGGCACGGTACACTTGACAAGCATCCTGCCTCAATTGTCATTCTCTCTGATTGCTCAACCACCAATGGGTGGCCGTCTACTCGACATGGTCTGGATAGCAGTATCCAGAGTCCTCCCCATTTTTCCCGTTTCATTGCGCCACTGGTTCTGGTCCAAGCTCATTTATCTCAGCACGACCTACTGGGAGCCTAACTCGACGTACGCCATTGCACCCATTTTCGGTTGCATTTATATCAAACGTCGGAAAGGCTGCACGCGACCGGAAGAGGCGGAAACTACACGTTTTGTGCGGCGACACACCAGCATCCCGGTTCCAATAATCGTCGATTGCTTTACCGTCGATGGACTCTGTTGGATCATTATGACTGCCCTTCCAGGGGGACCGCTAGATCCTTGGATGAATGATCTCAAGGAAGAAGACATTCGGCGCATCGCGAGCCAGCTTTCCATGCATCTGGCGGAGCTACGCGCTATCCCTCCCCCTCGTTCTGGTGCTGTCAGCGCCATTAACAACGCACCCATCCAATGTTGTAGACTTACAGTGGATGGAAGGCCTATTGGACCCTTCGCGTCCATCGCCGAGTTCAATGCTTATCTCTGCAGTCCAACTCTGCACGTCGACCGACAACCTGGTCTGGACGAAGATCATGTTTGGCGCACTATACGTGCCGCGCAATCGTGCCCGCACAAAATTGTCCTAACGCACAACGACCTTGCCCCACGGAACATTATGATCGACGAGGACGGAAACATCACGGGCATTCTCGACTGGGAGTGTGCGGCTTGGCTACCCGAATACTGGTAAGTCAACCTATGTTACGTCGCGCTGCCTGTGATGAGTGTAGACGTTCGCTGAATGTCGGTCTATATCGAAAGGGAATATACAAAGGCCCATTTCACTGAACTCGTATCAGAGCCCTTCGGGGGCCCATGGAACGATATAATGGATTCCATCTTCCCACAGTACGCACTAGAGAAGGAGGCTGAGATCTACCTCTCCCAGCTGCATGACTGGTGAGCCTCGCTATAATTGCCAGTTGTGTTGGAGAGGGAGCACGGCGGCTGCTGGCACTGGGGCGGGATATATACTGTACGTTCTGGGGGAGTTGTCTACACGATGTGCTAACTTGTCCTGGATACAAGTGGATGAATTTGGGAGGCCCAGGAGGAAATTGTCACACGCGACAATGTGGTTTCCAGTGCTACCTGACTCTTGAGCATGTAGCCACTGCATCAACAGAGAATCTATATTTTTGTATCTATGCTCGGGTCGTCGAGTCGAGATACTTCAACTGCATAGATGATCAAGATCACGTATAATCGTGTTTGGATCAGTGAAGGGTGAACGAGATAAGATTAGCTTTTGGTACACACGGGCCGCCTGATCACGATGACTCGCTGCGACAACTACCCCGAATGCAGAGGTTGCATCGATTTCAGCAGTTTGTCCCTCGCCGTCTGTATATAGTACCCCCTTCTGCTGGTCGTAGCTCCCGTCGCCCTTGCTTTCCTCGAAATATTGCTCTTGCTCGCACCCATTCCACCTCCATGACCACCCCGGTCTCCTCCACTTCGCAGCCCGCTCAGGCCCCGGCGCTGAACCCGCCGCACCAGGAGGGGAGCAAAAAGAAGGACAAGAAGGCCAAGGAGGGCGCATCGGCTCACCCGCTTGAGGTACGTATACGCGTGAAGCGTTGTCCACGCGTCCCTCATGCCTTCGCAGTTGAACCCCCGCCCCGAATACTTCGATCACCGCATCAAAATCTTCGACAAACTCAAGGCAGAGTATGACGAGTGGGTCAAGAGTGCGTATATGCCTTTGCACGGCGCGAACTCTATTGACCTTGTCCCGTGAAGACCAGCCCAGACAGGAAATTACTGTCACGCTCCCCGACGGCTCACAACGCAAGGGCACCAGCTGGGAAACCAGTCCCCTGGACATTGCGAAGGAGATCTCAAAGGGACTTGCAGATCGTGTAGTGATTGCCAAGGTGAGTCATTCTTCTGTCTTCGATTCACAATATATCGGAGGGACCACATCGTTCTCTCTCTTCCCGACGTCGCCACTCCTCCCTTTTTTGTTCCACGCGTTCGCTCGCAGATGGCACTCAGTCGCAATGATGAGGCATGGCCTTGTTCAACACGAGACTGCCCGGAATATCTTGCATATCCGCACCGTTTTTGACACAATACGTGGCCATGATGGTCAAGTTCATTCGAAGATGCAATTCAAGCCAAAAGGCTGAGACTTGAATGCTACTGATTGCACACACCCTTTTGTTGTTTCGGCGTCGTCAGCTTCGTGGTTGGAATGAACTTAAAATGTTTGCTAGGTAAATGGCGAACTTTGGGACCTTGAGCGTCCTCTTGAGGGCTCGGTATCGTTGGAACTGCTCGACTTTGACCACCCAGAAGGTGACATCACTGCGTGTTTAGGCAATTACCGAGCTCAACTATCCTTCCAGGCAAGCGTGTCTTCTGGCATTCATCCGCCCACGTCCTCGGCGAGGCTGCGGAGCGTCACTACGGCTGCCACCTATGCATTGGCCCCCCGACGGATGAGGGATTCTTCTACGAGATGGCCATAGAAGACAGGTGAGCGTTCATCAGAGCCTCTTGTGACCCGACACCGTTTCCAACGTCGCTGTGTACAGGCCAGTTGTGAACGGCGACTACCCTGCTCTGGAGAAGGTTGCGGACAGTGCAATCAAGGAGAAGCAGAAGTTCGAGCGTCTCGTTGTCCCCAAGAAAACTCTCCTGGAGATGTTCGGCGTGAGTACAGACAATTGCTACAGTCGCTCAGCGTGAATTAAACAATAGCGCAGTACAACAAGTACAAGAAACACCTTATTGAGACCAAGATCCCCGACGGTACCTCCACCACGGTTTATCGCTGTGGTCCGATGGTTGATCTTTGTGTTGGCCCCCACATTCCGCATACGGGCCGGATTAAGGCATTCATGGTCACGAAGGTGCGATCTTCTGGCTTATATGCATGGCGTTCCGCTAGATCAATATTACCCTTGGTAGAACTCTGCGTCATACTTCCTCGGCGATGCCAACAACGACTCCCTGCAGCGCGTATATGGTATCTCATTCCCTGACAAGAAGCAGTTGGTGGAGTATAAGAAGTTCCTCGAGGAGGCGGCCAAACGTGACCACAGGAAGATCGGCAAAGAGCAAGAGCTGTTCTTCTTCAACGACCTCAGTCCAGGAAGTTGTTTCTTCCTACCCCATGGCGCTCGTATTTACAACACACTCGTCGAGCTTATGCGAGTATGTCCAATTGTGCTCTACACTCATCACATTACTGATTAGGCCCTCAGTCCGAGTATTTCAAACGCGGTTACCAGGAAGGTGAGAATGGCACGTCTTGCGGATCATGTTGTATCCCGTCTAACTCTCCTCAGTCATCTCGCCAAACATGTACCACAGCAAGCTGTGGGAAACATCGGGCCATTGGCAGAACTACAAGGATGACATGTTCACGCTCGACATCGAGAAGGAGAAGTGGGGACTGAAGCCCATGAACTGCCCAGGGCACTGTCTCATCTTCGACTCGCGTGACCGCAGCTACAAAGAGCTGCCCATTCGCATGGCCGAGTTCGGTATCATTCACCGTAATGAAGCATCGGGCGCGTTGACGGGCTTGACCCGTGTGCGCCGCTTCGTCCAGGACGACTCGCATGTGTTCTGCTTGCCCTCTCAGGTAAAGATTCTCTCAGTCCGTGCCGACGTAAGTGACTGTACTAACGTCACCCTAGATTGAGGAGGAGATTGCTTCGCTGTTCGATTTCATGCAACACATCTACGGGTTGTTCGGCTTCGAGTTCCACCTGGAGCTCTCCACCCGGCCAGATAACTACCTCGGCACCATCGAGACGTGGGACACCGCAGAGAGCGTATGTGATTCCAGAGTCCTGACGCCTCCAGCTTGTAACGTTGAGACTGTCTCTCCCTGCAGCAACTCAAGACGGCACTCGAGAAGTACTATCCTGGCAAGTGGGAGATCAACCCGGGCGACGGCGCGTTCTACGGCCCAAAGATCGACATCACGATCCGCGACGCGCTCCGGCGCGCGTTCCAGTGCGCGACGATCCAGCTCGACTTCCAGCTCCCGGAACGCTTCAACCTCAAGTACCGCAGCGCGGATGAGGCGGCTGACGCAGGAAAGCCCCCGTCGCGCCCGGTCATCATCCACCGTGCGATCTTGGGCAGTCTCGAGCGCTTCATCGCTATCATCACAGAGCACTTTGCGGGCAAGTGGTGCGTACTGTTTTTGCACCTCAGGTTCTCGAGCAGGAGATTGATCACAGGGTCACTAGGCCGTTCTGGCTCTCACCCCGTCAGGTCCTCGTCGTCCCCGTCGCTGTGCCCTATGTGAGTGTCCAGCTCGATGGGCTCGTAACATGTGTCGTGCTGACCGGACGTAACAGAGAGAGTACGCTACGGAGGTTGCCGACACGCTCACCAAGCTCGGGTTGTACGTCGACGTTGACAACGGCGAGAACACGCTTCCGAAGAAGATCCGCAACGGTGAGATCGCGCAGTACAACTTCATCCTCGGTGCGTCTCTGTCTCTTCTTCCTCTTCCTCGTACTGGTGCTTATGCATGCCGGATACTTCTAGTCGTTGGACAGGACGAGCTCGACACGCGGTCCGTCAACGTGCGCAACCGCGACGACGTCGGGACCAAGGCGCGCACGGAGACGCTCCCCCTCGACGTGATCGCGGAGAAGCTGCTCGCGCTGAAGAACGCGCGGAGCCTCCATAACAAGCTGGCGTAGAGCGAGGTGCGAGCAGGTAGCGCATGGCGGCGTAGACGGTTGCGACGTGTGCGTGTACGTTATGTGTGTTCCACTTGTTCTGAATCGCTGGGGCAAGATCGAAGTCGTGCAATGCAGTTCATCGGTTTCTGTAGTGCGAGCAGATGTTGGACGTCGCCTGCAGCTGGATGGAACAGCGGGTGTAATTTGAAGCGTGCGGCAGACCAGATCTTGGCGAAGTCTGCGGACTGAACCTTAGAGCAAAGGCGGCGTCCGAGTCTGTGGCTATGGTCAGGGAGGAGCGCATGCTCAAAGCATCTCGACATTGAGGAACTACTCAGAAGGCGCCCATGTGGTACTAACTTGGTCACGATGGGCGCTTGCCTTTGCTTCTAGGTTCTTGACGTCGCTGACTTCGTTGTCTTCGAATTCGAGACGCAACTCCCCTCGCAAAACCGTGTCCCTGATCAAGTTTGGCCATGTATATTCACAATCTGAGTTTCTAGAATAGGACCATCACCGTATTCCGGTATGCGTTCCCGGGTCCCCCTGGGCCGAAACGAAGTACTAGGTCTGGTAGGTATGTCGATGACTCGTCCTCGTCATTACCACTACGCGCGCGATACGTTCTGATACTCGCCGCTTCGAGCAAGCTGTGCGATATAAGGCACTAATATACACATCCGTACCAGGAACTCACACATACCCCCACGCGTCGTCACGCAATCCCAACGCCGCGGGAACATCGAAGCCCGCGTGTACCCCGGTGCCGCCCGTCTGCCAACTACCCTGCCTTCGTTGTCGATCTGCGGTTGCAGTACGCAGCGTTACAATACGGTCGACACGAGGATTTTGTACGTATTCCCGTGCTATGCTCCACGACCCGGCCATAGCCGTGATAGAAACACTCTAAACGAACGTTAGGGCCCCTCCAATATCGGCGTCACCACACCGTGGTAGGAGGAGCTGCAACTTCGTTGCGGATGGCACGTAGCGCGTCCCGTCATCGAGGTGTTACTCGCCTCGCCCGGGCCCCCTACTGGGGTTCTAATACCTCTCAATACTCATTCGTCTCTCGGTCGCGAAAGTACCGGCGTACATCTTGGACAAGGACACCCACTTGCTCAGATGTAGAGAAGGCGACACAACGGCACCCGGATCCGAAAAGAATCCCTCGCTATTCTGAGAGGCCTACATCTGCCGCCACACGCGAGTATCAAACCGCATAGGTTCAATAAAAATGTCTTTCCCAGCGGGCAGCCACAAGCTTCAGCTCGTCTCTACCCTGCGCCTGACCTGCTGCTGCCTCCTGTCGCTGCCGTTTCCCCATCTACTCTTAGGCTTCAGCACCCGCATCGACCTCGCCTCCCGATGGAAAACAGCCGGTTCCCTATTGAAGTCTGTGAGCGCATTATCGACTTCCTCCCGATCGTTTGCAGCAGTTGGGACGAGCGGTCGCGCGCGGCGCAGGCGTGTGCGCTCACCTGCTCCGCTTGGCTCCCGCGCAGCCGCTATCACATCTACCGCTCGGTGAAGCTTACGACCGAGGCGCGGTGCAAGGTGTATCTGAGCACGGTCGTCGAGCATCCCGAGCGGGCTAGGTGGGCGAGGAGCCTTCTCGTGCATACGAAGGAGTATCTGCCGCTTTCTCAGTTGCTCGCGCCCCATGCGTCCCTCGCGAGGTACGAGCAGCTGCTTCTTAGGGTTGACTGGAGGCGGTATCCGCCTCAGTATGTGGACAGGGTGTTGGTGCCGCTGTTGAGGGGCTGCGACAGCGTTGATTCGTTGACTATATGCTTCGGTTACCCGTGCATCATCACTCTCAGCCAGTTCTTGCATGTCCTAGACGCGATGCCCCAGCTCCAGCAGTTGAGGGTATTTGGCGCCGCTCCGGAGGTACTAACATGGAATTTGGTGAATTTAGATCATGGCAGACGGGTCGGATGCAGGAAACTGACGAAGCTGCGTATTCTGGTGAGTACAATTATATGTCCACGCTGCTCGGTAGTATTGACAGTTTGAACTATATTCAGCATCCTTCTTGGTATTCGTTGAACCAATTCCCTCCGTCAAGCTTGTTCGGGACATCTGTTACCCAGTTTGCCGTCGGTATCAGGCTTCTCAATAAACTGTCGGGTCGGTTATGATAACAATATTACTTCTATTTGTAACTCATACTTCTTTAGGGGCCATGTCGGAATACATGGGTTCACTACAGTCCCTCAAGAAGCTCATCCTATGCATCCATATCACTGAATGGTTGACGGACGCAAGGCCATTCCTGGATGCCTTGTCATGTGTACCATCTACCTCCCTGCAGTCGCTACACCTGCAATTAGACCCTCCACCACACGGTAGATTCTGGTCATATGGGAAAACAAGAGCCGACATGCTGGACTTAATTTTCAGAGATTCCCAAGAGTGGCAAGAGTGTCTAAAGCCCTTCTCAAGGCTGAACACACTCAGGCTCACTGTATCTGAGTATGAAGATGCTAATACCAGTACCACTAGCCTGTGGTGGACACATCAAGTAAGAGCTAGGCTCCCAGGTTTCAAGCAATCTATTAGAGTTGATGTGGACATCAAGTCTGGTGAGTGTCCACTGGGCAGGCTCACTGAACAATTCCGACACGTTCCTTGTTCTGTACTGACTTTGTTAGGTGATTCTTGGCAACACCTATGGACACCTAGAGCACAGTTGGTTAATCTTCGGAACATCGCTTCAAAGTATGTAAGTTCAACTACCTTGTCCCATTGATACTTACTTTTTATTCGTATGTAGGATTATCCAAGAGAATAATGCATCTGGTGTACTACAAACCCCGTCCACTGATATCCATGACATCACAGAGAAAGATATATCAAGTGAAGAAGGCATGTATTGCCCTTCTTTTCATATTCTTTGAACACACATCTAATCTATGCGTTGTAGACATTACCGAGCATATGGAAGCACTCAACCTAGTGTAGCCTGAATGTTTCTTTATTTTCGTGCTTTGAGCTTTTCTCGCTATAGCTCCTCTTCCGTGCCGAACTCAAACCAAGCCACACAGAGGTCACCGAAGGTTGCAGACGGTCGCAGCACGACCTCCCGCCATTTAGCGGGGGAAATGCGCGCACGTAAATAGGAGGCGTGCTGCGATCTAGTCTCCCGATCCAAATCTCTGTGCAGCAACTCGACGACGAGCTTGGGCATTGATTCCTTCCTCGAGCTTTTTTTGTGTTTCCCGTGATGGCCTCTAGTCCGAAAGTTTGCCATTGTGTAACACATATGTACTTCTCAGTATCTATGCATATCGCGAATGTCGTTGGGTTGGGAGACACGCGAATCGGACGAGAGCCTAAGTTACGCTGCAGCAGACGTATGAAGCTTGAGCCACTCCTCCGTCGCGGCCCTCGCGCTCGCCTGAATGATCGCCCACGCGGCATCGACGTGCTCCCTCCGCGTGCGCTGCGCGCCCACCGCGAAGCGCACGCAGAACGCGTCGTTGAGCTTCGTCTGCGTCAGGAATAGCTTGTCGCCCGCGCCCGAGACGTGCGCGTAGAACGCGCGGTTCAGGTCGTTCGTCGCCGCGTCGGCGTCCCCAGGGGAAGCGGAGGCGGGGAGGACGACGCGGAAGACGGAGAGCGCGAGGCGGGGAGGGGTGACGAGCTCGAAGTGCGGGGATGCGCGCACGAGGGCGGCGAAGTGCTCGTTCAGCGCGACGCCCTGATGTGCGCGATGGTCAGTACCGAAATTGGGGGAGCAACGAGGTGGGGTTGGGGACTGACCTCGCGGATGTGCTGCCGGAAGCCCTCCACGCCGTAGCGGCGGAGGACGAACCACACCTTGAGCGAGCGGAACCGACGTCCGAGGCCGAGGTGCCAGTTACGGTAGTCGACGACGAGGCCTGCGGCCGAGCATGAGTCGGGTTTCATGCGTTTTGGAGCTGAGAGGGGCTGTGAAGGAAGGAACGTACCGGCGTCGTGCTGCTTGGTGCGCAAGAACTCGGGCGTGACGTCGAGCGCGTCCGTGAGGCTCATGCGGTTTCGCACCCAGAGCATCGATGCGTCGAAGTTGACGAGGCCCCACTGCAACGCGCGTCCACATCGCTGTCAGAGGATCCGCGGGAATATGTGGATGGGTGGGTGCAGACATACCTTGTGGAAATTGGTCCCGTACGATTCGGCGTACCGGTTGATCGCGGCGAGTCGGCCGTACGCGCGGAACTCGGGGCACGCCATGGCGACGCCCGCCCACGCCGAGTCGACGTGAAGCCAGATCGAGGGGTGGTCCTTCACTATAAACGGGCGCGATGAGTGCGCATATACCCAGCATGGACGGTCAGTCAGCACTTACAGACTTCACCGATCTCCTCGAGGTCGTCTACCGCGCCCGAGGACGTCGTGCCCACCGTCCCAACTAAAATCATGGTGATCAACAGTCCCATTCAACTCGCGAAGAGGTTTGACTGTCGACTCACTGAGAACAAACGGCCGCTTGCCCTTCGCGCTATCATCCGCAAGCGCGGCACAGAGCGTCTCGCCGCGCAAGCCGTACTCGTCCTCCGCCTTCACCTCGAGCGCGCGCACAGCCAGCCCGAGGACGAGCCCCGCCTTCACCCCGAGCGAGTGCGTCTGCGTCGTGGTGTAGATCACGAGGTCCTCGAGCCGCGCGTCTGGGTGTGCGCGGAGGTACCGCGCGCGGGCGGCGACGCACACGACGATGCATGCCTCGGACGCGGTCGTCTGTAACGATCAGGATGAGCCTGGTAGGGTCTTAGGTTCGAGTCGAATGGGGAAAGGGGGATACCTGAATGACGCCGCCGCCGACACCGGCCCTGTTGAGGAAGTGGTCGCCGAGGCCGATGAGGCGCGCACACCAGTCCATCACGACTTGCTCGAGCTCGGTACATGCTGGGCTGCTCAGCCACTGCCAAGTTTGCTCGTCAGTTTCCTTCCCGGATATGTCATGAGAGGGTCGCCGTACGTTGAACCCGGGGTTAGATACGCTGGACGAGTAGAGGTCGCCGAGGATGCCCTCAAAGCTGGCCGCGGTAGGGAAGTAGGCGAAGAAGCTCGGATGCTGCCAGTGGGTGATTCCTGTCGACAGGTAGATATCAGTCCTAGGAGCGGAATCGCTGTGTGGGCCCTATGTACCTGGTAGAATGAGCTTTTGGAAGTCGTCCGCGATCGCGCCGAAATCTTCAGCCTCCTCGGGTGGGTTTTCTGCCGTTCGGATCGTAAGCTTCTACGAATAGCGTGCGCACGCGGCAGAGTGCCGCAAAAATGAGTACGGGATGTACGCACGAGGAAGGGCGTCGACGAGGTAGCCTGGTTCTACTTGCGACACCACCGGGCGACTCTGCAGCGATGCATAGTAGTCGCAGATCCGGTCGATCGCCTGGTACCCCGCCTTGCGAAATCTGAGCGGATGTGTCAATCACAGAGGTTCAGACGCGCAGAAAAAGCTATGACATACTCTTCGATATCCATAGTGACGACGTATCACAGTCCAGGGTCAGATATGTCGACAGTACCGGCGTACCAGGCTGGCGATGTGGTTTGAGGTAGACGTGGACGAATCGAATCGCAGGAACGAGTCCGAAAGCTTCCAAGGGTACCTTGGAAATCCTGCGGCCGAATAGACCACCTTTGCTGTAAATTTGGCTGCTGCTTAACCGTTAATTGGTAGTGCCTCGTAAGTCGCCTTTGCTGCCCGATCGCGCGTGTAAGTTACGCGACAAGTTAGCGATGCTGGCGAGAAACGACATCGTCCCGATCGAGCGGGACTTGCTTATGTAGGGCGCTAGAGTCGAGACCACAATCCATGGGAGTCTCAAGTGTGTGGCTGGCACTAACTGTACCGGACGACTCTAGGTCTTTTTCCATATAACTGGACAGCATCGCGGGCCCGGCGCAAGACACCAGAGCAAGTAGTTGCCTGCGGAATTTTGAGGACGTAAACTGTGCGTTTTGGAGTGTGTTGATCGTTCAAGTCAAGAAAGATTCAGACGATGCATGGGCGCAGTGAGTGACGTCACTGATATAAACGCTCACTCCGGTGTCACTGGGTTCGGTGCAGAATCACCAAAGGAACTTGGCGTGTACAAACTACTAGGACCTCCCATTTCAGTCGCACGGGATCATACACACCGTGTCCTTCGGGTACGCCTGGGTACAGAAACCACCAGCCACAACTCTCTGCGACCCTCAACTGAAGCGCTCCGACGGTCTGCCAGCAAAAGTTGCGTTTCGAGATGCTAGAAGCATCTCTTTCTCTCTTTGTAGTGGGCCGTGGCGAGGCCGGTTTCTCAAAGGGTTGGCTGAGCCTTGAACTGAGCCGTTTCAAACGAGGAGGCCGCGGTCCTACCGAGCGCGAGAGAGCTACAGTCCGAGTCTATCAGCCAGCTCACATAAGGTAGGCAGCATCAACTCACTGGATATGATTCACCGGGGCGCATACCCGCCACTCTCTGAGCTTACGTACCTCAAGACATGAGAGCGCGAGTAATACAGTGCAAAGGGGTTGCGGATCAGTACACATCGCTAGTGTCCCATTCCCGCAGACGATACGTTCGGAAGGCGCTTCGGACTGTCTCTGAGCAGATCCAAGTCGTTAATTGTCTATGTCATACAGCATAACACGCCCGGAGCTGTCCAGGCATCGTCGAATCTTCCTTCCCGTTCTCGCTGCGCGACACTAACGGTGTCCCCGGTCAGGGCTTCCCGGTGCGCGCGTTTTCGTAGTTCTGCTGGAACCACGCCACCGTCTCCTCGAGCGCTGCAAAATGAAGACCACGACCACCCGTCAGCACACAAACACACACCCCAACGACAAAAAAAGAGGGGGGGAGCCACGCTCCGACGCACCCTTTTCGAACGGCGTGAACTCAAAGTCGCCGATGAGCGAGAGCAGCTTCTTGTTCGACGCGGGCTTGCGGAACTGCCCGTCGGCCTGCGCGGTGTCGAAGCGGAACTCGCCCGCGAAGCCCATCGCGCCGACGACCGCGCGCGCGGCCTGCCCGATGCTCACCTCCTCGTCCTCCCCGACGGAGAGGATGAGCGGCTCGACGTCGTCGTACTCGCGCAGCATCCAGATGAAGAGCTTCGCGAGGTCGCGCGAGTAGATGAACTGCCGCAGCGGCTTCCCCGAGCCCCACACGACGAACGGCGTGCCGTTCTCTGCGCGCCGCGGCGTCAGTAAGGTGAGCGAACCGGCCGGCCGGCGGGGAGGAGAAGAGCTGAGACGCACTTTTTGCGAGGTAGCATTTGTGCATGAGGGCAGGGAGGACGTGCGCGCTCTCCAGGTCGCTACGGATGAACGTCTGCGTCAGCGCAAAGAACGACTCGCGCGAAGGCGCGGCGGGAGAGAGGCCGCACGTACAAGTTGTCATGCGGTCCAAAGACGTTCGTCGGGATCGCGGACGTAAAGTTGTCGCCGTACTGGTCCTTGTACGCGCTGTAAGGCCGTCAGGCCGGCGCAGTCAGCCGGCACAGGCACGGACGGCGCGGGAGCGGCGGGGGGACGCACTGGTTCTGGACGTCCACGAGCCGCTTTGCGTGCGCGTAGCCGAAGTTGCTGTGGTGCGGGAGGCCGAGGTGGATCTTGGTCTCGTCGAGCGGGTAGTCGACCTTGTCCGGGTACACGCAGGTGGAGAGGCACGAGATGACCTTTGTGCAGCCGAGCTCGTGCGCGTTGTGCAGGACGTTGTCGTTGATGAGGATGTTGTCGCGCAGGAAGTCGAGCTGCCAGGTGCCCGCGCGGTTAGGTGGGGGTGGGGGTGGGGGGATGTGGCGCGCCCGCGGGGTGCACACGTACCTTCTTCTTCATGTTGATGAAGAGTCCGCCGACTGCGGTGTACATGCAAAAAGAGTTGAGAACGCGTCGGTCCCTTGGTTAAACTGGGTACGCACCGAGGGCGGCGAGGTGGATAACGTGGGTGGGCTTGTACTTCTCAAAGAGCTTCTTGGATTGCTCCTGGTTCCTGCGCCGCCATCGCCGTGAATCGACGCTCGCAAGTGCGCGACCACGCACGGTGCTCACCGCAGATCCGCCTCGGACGAGCCGATGAAGACCCACTTCTCCCCGGCGCGCTTTCCGAAGCGCGAGCCCTCGGGCTCGGTCTCGATAACATACTCGATGGCCTTGCCGACGAGGCCAGTACCGCCAGTGACCAAGATGACAGACATCGTTACTCGCGAGGGGGGCCTGAGGGATAGAGTGGTAGACGATAGTGGTAGAAGGCAAGGCGGGATTTACTTAGGCGGACTATAATTATGCGTCTTTATGGGCGCCTACTGATCAGCGTTCCATAGCTTCAAGTTCCAGGCCTGCAGAGCGCTTTCAACTATAGTTCTTACTCTTTCCCCTCCCACTCGCGGGACTCAAGGGTGGTTCGGTTTCTATACGCCCAGCACCCAGCTTGTCTCAAATGATCGTTGTATCCGGCCCAAATACGGATGGTAGTGGACATCAGTAGACCGTCATGTACAGGCCTGGTAGCTCGAAAACATGCTGGTCGCGCGTGTGCATCACCGAAGGATCGTGTACGTATGTACGCTCATGTATCGGTGGTGTCAGCTAGTGCAGTTTGATACGGCATACTGTACTGATATTGATTCTGTCGATGTCATGTATGCACGTTACCTTGATACCTGGTGAGTCCTAGCCATCTGCACGGCCGGCATATGCATCGACACCCACCAATTGAACTGTAATACAGCCGTCCTCGAAGCTTCTTGAGCTGCAGCAGTTCGCGACACCGTAAAACGTAGGCTCTTGAGCAGGGATCCTAGATAGGTCGACCGACATGGCGTTGAGTCGGGGTTATCCTCGCACCCTCCCCATCTCGTGGACTACGCACCGAGCCACACGTGGACGTATATTCGAACGTTGAAACGAAGCTATGGCACCTCGAGACGCCGATGACGTCAGGGCACCTGCCCCCGTTCACTCCGTTTGAGCCTACCATGTCGACTGTATGTACAATCACCGCGAAAATTCTGGATTGGCCGCGCGACAGGTCAATCGATCACGATGGTACCTTTCAAGTGCGCTCCTCCCTCGGACCCTCGCGCTGCTTTGTTTGGCCAGTGTAATCGGTCTGACAGACGGCATGCGCGAGTCCACTTTCACGGCCCCGGAGACTCACGTAAAATTCAGGCACTCCAGTCTTCAGATTTCTGTCTACCGTGCGCGGTGACAACACTCAGGTCCACGCACAAGTACCGCGCGTTCGATTCCTCCCGCCAGGGCCTTCCTAGGCCTTCCTTCGGTCGGATCCTCTGTTTTATCCCATCCGAGCCTGGCGCATGCTCTTTTCTGGATGTGATATGCCTATGCGGGGATGAGGCGCTCCACACTAGCACCGTCCAAGACATAATGCTCTCGTACCCTAGCGAGAGACGCGGATTAGCGCGACGCCCACGGTGGATGTGCGGAAGTAACCGTACGACTGTATCTCGATACGCGAGCGAAAACATGCTGTCATAGCACAGAACTGGCACGCGAAGCGCCGCAGCACATGTCGCGTGGCGGGGGAGTCGGGGCACACAAGGGGTCGCACGCACCAGGCTGGATGCATTGCGCGGGCGCGATGTCTCCGTTGGCCTCTCTTCCCTTGCGCTTTTTATTCCAGCTGCGGTCGTATTGTGTTCCATTCCCTGGGCTGTTTCAGCGTGAATTTCAGGTCCCCGCTGCCGCCCTGAATTTGAGGAAGCTGCTCAAAAAGGTGGGCGGGAAGCGGGAGGCGAGAGGCGCCCATAACGTAGGCGCCCAATATAGCACCTCATTAGGTTTGACGCCCAGGATAAGTACCCGATTTTAAATGTGATCACCCCCGTCGTCCGCCCGCTCCTCCTCCCCTCATTCGCCGCCCTTTCTCTCCCAACCACCATGTCCTCTCAGATCGCCGACGTGGCCGCCCCGTTCTCCGCCATCCGCGGCGCGATCCCGTCTCCGGAGGAGTACCGCAAGCGCAAGGTCGCACTCATCTCCGGTGCGTGCACCATCGGCTTGGCGAGATCTCGCGCGCACTGACTGGGCTCGTGGCGTAGGCATCACTGGTCAAGATGGGTCCTACCTGTGAGTGTTCAACTGTTCCGAGCGTTGTATGCTCGTCCTCGTCGAGATGTTGTCGAAGATCCGCGCTGCTGTTACGCGGCGCGCGTCATCGGTACCGCAGACGCCCGAGCAAGTACGAGACGAACGTAGTAGACATTTCGCGCCCTACACAGAGTGCGCGAATGTCGTTGGATGAGACAGATTCGCGAAACGACGTGGAAAGCCCCCTTTTCCTACATTTTTGCCCAGCCTTTGCTGCTCAGTGGTCGTGTGGACACATGCGCGCCGTTTCCCCAAATCGGGAAAGATGCATGCTAGAGTATATCCTGGGCTAACGCGTCGTGTAGGACGGAATTCCTGCTAGAAAAGGGCTATGAGGTCCACGGCATCATCCGTCGATCCTCCAGCTTCAACACCAGTCGTCTGCACCACCTATACGAGGATCAACATGAACGTACGTGCTGGTCTTACTATTCGTTCGTGTATCGCTCAACGTAGCGCGTCTGCAGGCCCTAATAAGTTCAAATTGCACTACGGCGACCTGAGCGACAGCACGAATCTGGTCTACATCATTGCGCAGGTCCAGCCCACGGAGGTGTACAACCTCGGCGCACAGTCACACGTCAAGGTTTCATTCGAGATGGCCGAGTACACCGGCGACGTCGACGGCCTCGGCACGCTGCGCCTGCTCGACGCGATCCGGACGTGCGGCCTGGAAAAGCATGTCCGCTTTTACCAGGCGTCGACGTCGGAGCTGTACGGCAAGGTCGTCGAGACGCCGCAGAGCGAGACGACGCCGTTCTACCCGCGCTCGCCGTACGGCGTCGCGAAGCTTTACGGGTTCTGGATCACGGTCAACTACCGCGAGGCGTACGGCATGTACGCGTGCAACGGCATCCTCTTCAACCACGAGTCGCCCCGCCGCGGCCGCACCTTCGTCACCCGCAAGATCTCCCGCGCCGCGGCAGACATCTCCCTCGGGAAGCAGTCGTGCCTGTACCTCGGCAACCTCGACGCCAAGCGCGACTGGGGACACGGTGAGCGCCGCGCATCCTCGTCTTCTCCCCTGCCTTTCCCCCCACTCCCCTTCCTCCTCTGTTTCTCTCTCTCTCCGCTTTGGGAGCGCAGCGCTGATAGAACGCGGCCCGGACAGCGCGCGACTACGTCGAGGGCATGTGGCTCATGCTGCAGCAGGACGCCCCGGAGGACTTTGTGCTCGCGACGGGCGAGACGCACCCCGTGCGCGAGTACGTCGAGAAGGCGTTTGGCGTGCTCGGCATCACCGTCAAGTGGCGCAACGCGGGCACGCAGGAGGAGGGCTACGACCAGAAGACGGGCAAGGTCATCGTCCGCGTCGACCCGCGCTACTTCCGCCCCGCCGAAGTCGAGTGCGTGTCTTGTCGGCTTCTCTGCTTCCCCCCTCTCCCCCTTTTCGCCCTTCTTTTCCCTTCCCTTCCCTTCCTGCTCCCCTGCATCGCCTGCTTCCCACCCGCTTTCCTCGTTTTATTTTTCTCCGCCGTGTGTGTGTTCCTGACGGCGCTGAACGCTGACGCGTGTCTGCTTAGCCTGCTTCTCGGGAACCCCGCGAAGGCGGAGCGGCTGCTCGGCTGGAAGCGCAAGGTCGACTTTGACTCACTCGTGAAGGAGATGGTGGAGGCCGACCTCGAGGCGTCCAAGACGCGCATCGAAAACCAGAACTGAAGCGGTTTCGGTGGGGGGGGTGCGTGTGTCCCTCTTTCTCTTGTAAGCTCAAGGATCCGGAAGAGGAAGAGGAAGAGGTGGAGTGGAAGGAGAGGGAGGGAGGGAGGGAAGGAGAGGGAGGACGCGGGTGGAAATTCTTTTTCGACCTGACTGCATCGGACAGTATACATTCATAGAATGTTTTCGCTAAAAGCATAATGTGTACCTCATTCCTACCGCACCGACGGCCGGCCGTGTCCGAGGGTGTGTCGGGTTAGCTATGGGCAGCTCAGCAGCCACTGGCCACAGGCCCTATCGACAATAATAATCATGAGTATTTTGCGACGATCATTCTGACCAAAACTATGTCCGCAGCTCGCAGACATCCCGGCTCCGTGAGCAGTTTCCTTGTGCTATGCGGCTTTCCGGAGGCAGCCCTTAATTCCCTGGTCCTACGTTTTCGACAAGCAGTCATGTAACTAACATCGCACGAGTACTACCCTCAGTATATGGTCGCTCTCAGGCGCGCCGTCCACTTGATGTCTAGCTAAATTGTGTTCTTCGTGCCAATCCCCACTGTTAAAGGGTAGTAACGATTTGATAGTTGTCGGCATACATGGAGATCAAACGTGAGCGTAGGACGACTCACGCAGGTACGCACGCCCACATGAACGAGAACGGCGACGTCTTCTGTTCAGCTACATCCTGAGGCACCATCCAGTCCAGCTGGGTCCTGAGCGACACACTGAACCACACAAACACCCACGCATAGCCGAGCAACCGTGTCGCTACTAGGGTAGGGTCACGCTCCCTAGATCCGGTGACCCCACGTGCGACCGCGATTACACCGTCCTCGAAGGTGATGATGACCGCTTGAAGCACGAAGAGTAGCGATTTGCTCGTGTACTAAGTGCCGACCATGATATTACCGTAGACGTGGATGAGGCCGGAGAGGAAGAAGGCGAGGTAGTGTTGCACGTAAGAAGACGCAGTGCTGCCCTCGCGCAAGCTGAGCGCTGCTACATCTTCAAGCGATCTCCCCGATATGTTGAAGAGCTAGTATCTTCGGTTTTTTATTTTATTTTTTGTTCAATTCAACTTCCGTTGAGATTCGTCTTTGGATGGTTGAAACTGTTTGTGGGATGTGTCAGCATCACATAATTAGGTTCAGTTAGCTTGGCTAACTGCGGTAGAGGCTCGAGCAATGCCCTGCGACACCAGGATCGACTTGGTCGGACTTGATAGTTCAATCGCTACGGTGTTAACGTTAAAATCCGATTGGGTAGAGGTTTCTGTGCCTGCTACTACTGCCACAGTGAGCGGCACATCTCAAGTAAACAAGAGCATGCCAAACTCTGAGTAGGCTCAGCGATAAAGCCTAATTTTAATCACCGCATGGAACGTATTGACACAGTATTGGGTGCAGTCCGTCCTCGAAGTTGTAGCTGTAGACTAGTCTGCTTTCAATTGCGCCCTCGAACCGTAGGGTCCCCCATCTGGCTTTGTCAGCCATTTTTTGATCTCCGACGACGCGTCAAGATCTATACACAAGTACGCGCGACGCGTCTCGCGCGTTACAGAGACGCGAAAGCAAGTGAAAGCTCGCTCATTCCACCACGCACTGGAATATAGTATAGTAGGGGCATTTTCATGATGCTATAACTCATATTTCAAGTACCGATTAGAGTCATATGAACAAGAAATTATATGCTGGCAGTCGAAGACGAGTCTATCCAAGGAATGGACTTGTACTGTGGTGATTGCTACCTTCCAGATACCAGTGCGGGAGACCGGTCGTACAGAGAGGACGTCATATTTGCAGCGCAACCTTCCAATTCATCTGGTTCCAAAAATTTGAGAATTATGTATAGGAACAAGGATTGCGGTTCATGCGGGGCAACTAAAGAATGTCGCGTCGAAATGCAGAGCTCGACGATCGATTGGATTTTCGAGTTTATGCAACATTCAAGTATATATCTCTTATTATATCTGTGGCCTCTAGAAAGACGATGTGGGACGAGAACAGGGATGCAGTAAGTACATATGTGAGAGGGATCAGCGGCTCGGAATCTTCTAGTTTTGCGGTAATAAACAGGGAATGTTGCACTAAAATCTTGAAGGAACACCTTCCTCCTGGTTGAATCTGCACACATGATCACTCGACGCTTATCTAGAGTGTCGTAGAGGATCGAGGAGGATGGAAACGAGTCCAAAGACTGAAAGCCGTATGTGTGCTTATGGGACTATACCCTTTTTGGAATTACCATACGCGGAGTTCCCAAAAGGGATATACTCTGTATGGGCAAACGGATCATTCGGCATCACCTCTTTGTGATAAGCGAGGACCCTACGGTTCTGAGGGCGCGTTTGAAAGCAGACGTGTATGTGAGTGTCTCCCCCCCTCCGTAACTCACATTCATCGTCTGCCTAGGGGAGACAAGCTGTAGACGGCCATGGATGCAAAAGTTCACTCCTTTATTAAGCCTTATGAGAACAGCCACAATAATCCACGTGGCTATGCTCGAAAAAGGATATCTCTCATCAAGCGCCGGCTCTCCTTCAAGAATCTCTTGCGTCACCACGGCAATGTGCGCTGCACGACGGTATATATGTGTACAAGGTCTGCCTAGGAGAGGTGGCAAGATATACATGAACGCCCAGTGCTTAGCTCATATGCTCACTGCGGGGTGTAGGCATTGTATTTTATGATTGTGTACGTCGAATCACCCCCCGGTTCGAAATAACGTAAGGGATCCGCTACAAAGCAGGAGGCTGGGGCACTGGCAGTGGCGACCAGTCGAGCAGGTGCGTAAACTGATCCCTCTTCGCCTCCTTCACTTTTGTTCATTTACAGAAGCAGAAGGAAGATGTGAAGCTCGAACCTAGGTTGGACCCCGGCGCACATTGCGCAAAATGTGATCACGGGTTAAGTAAGTATTACTGTTGAGGCACGCGCATGTGTCGCGGTAGATTTTTTCGGAAGAATAACTTTCGTCCGCGGCCGTAGGGGCTCACTCGACGTGGCGTTGCACTTCTGCACCGACGTCCGATGTGTGTTTGTCGTGCCGACAATTGGCCGTGACGGGATGATGCCTGCGACGGCGGGCTTCTTTCCGTTGTCACGTCGCCCCATGAATCCCGAAGTAGAGGCATTTGTTCGGTGGGATGTGTAGAACATCTTCGGAATGCACGCCGTCAGCCCGCCTACAAGTATGCGGTGCTGCTCAATAGATTGATCATCCGCAACCATGTTGTCCTCTGCCACTCTGTCGATCGTTGGTGCTCTTGTCTTCGCTACCAGTGCTGCTGCTCAGGTCACTGCGCCCCAGTACGGCCAAGTACGTCTAACATTTAGGTTTTTCTCTCAAAGATTTCGGAACTTACTTTGCTTTTGCTATAGTGCGGTGGTCAAGGCTGGGCGGGAGCTACTGTGTGCCCCGAAGGCTGGGCGTGCACCGTCTCGAACCAGTACTACTCCCAGTGTCTACCTGGCGCTGCCCCGAGTAGCGTTCCTACTCCCTCTAGCCCTACGACCGGTGGTGGGTCCCCGACTTCGACGGCTCCTAGCGCTCCCGGCGCGCTCCCGACTCTCGCCACTGGAAACTCCTTCATCCGCGCTGTGGTACGCATGCGACATCCCCCGCCCTCTCTTCCCTCTTCTCATCGCACTCCCTGCTGCACAGGAGGCTCCCAACTTCCACCAGTACCTCCGCTCCGAGGTCGAGAACACCGCGGGTGACGCTGTGCTAGGTGACTACACGACCGCCGCCCAATTCCAGATCGTCGACGGGCAGCTCATCCAGCTCACGGCCACCGGCACGAAGCTGTACGCGACCGTCGAGGGTCGCTCAGACCCGTCTGTCATGAAGCTCAAGATGTCGTGGTCGACTACCCCCGCGAGCGGTGCCGACGCGGGCACATTCCAGTGGTCCGGCGACACCGTCGAGTGGTCCATCCCAACCATCCAGCGCCCGCAGCTTAATGCGAGTATCCTTGCTACTGCGTCCCTGTGGCACTGGCGTAGCTTGTGCTAATGTGATTGTTTAATTACAGGCGTGGCTCGTATGCCCCGACGCGGACGGAAACAAAGACGTCTACATCAACCTCGGTCCGTACTCGTACAACACCCCCGCTGGCTGCGCCGACGAGACCATCCACGCATACACCGGTGCCACGCCGACGCCCTGAGCGCGCAACATTAATGACGTGTCTCAGCAGTTCTGGTTCGTACAACAGCTGTGTACGCAGTATGTGTGGAATAAAATCGGCCCACTCTTGGTTGTCTTTCTCTTCTTCGCTAACCCGCTGGGGTTATGCCAAGGGCCGGCATTTAGTAGACATGGCGTTTGTCATGAACACTCCGTGTCTTGTCCGAGCTCGCTGTGCCGTCCGGCGTCTGCTGTTCCCGTTCCCGGAGCGCTTAAGGGGCTGAAACGAGGCCAGGCCCGCCGGCGTCAAACCGCCTTCTGAGTTGATTTTGTCCTTTCTGAAAGTCTAGAGTCTTTCACCATGGTGCCGTCACACTGTGCACAGTTTCCCTCTAAGCTCTGTGCGTCAGTAAAGAAGTTATCTGTTCAGACGCCCGCTGGAAGCTGTTTTATGATGGGTAGTTGGAATGGCGTACCGAATTCAATATTCTGGGACTGGGGACCAAGACTCGCAACCGTGCTGCTCCCAATCTGGTAGTTAGCTATACAAGAGAAATCATGGCCGGTGAGCTTTTACATTCTAGCCTGAACGACATCAACGTGCTGAAGACCATCAATTTCAGTGTACCACGTCGCCCTCGTCGGGGTAGTGCTCTATGTCGTCCGTGGCATGTGGCAGAAGCTCTTCGGCAACCAGCAACCATTCGTGACGCTGTACACATCCCGTAATCCCGAACATACACCCCTCCCGAAGAACGGGAAGGCGTGCATGGACTCGAGCCGGCTGTCGCTGGTCCAGCTCATCCGCACGAACGTACCAGCGCTCGGTCCTGAGGCCACATTTGACGGCATCTGGTGGTTACCAGGGTAAGTGTCCTGTAGAGGCACTACGCTTATGACGTGATATATGCTGAGCTGTGCCGCAGAGGCGACGCACAGACTGTGTACAGCGCTGTTGCGGATTTTAGTCAAGTGGATCCAATCGTGTACGAAAGGTTGGTATTTTCGCGTGACTACTTGCCAATTAGGGTTAATGCCAGATTTTATTCTCTATTCAGGAGACTCCTCCAAGTTTCTGACGGTGGTACGACTCACTGAGAGAGGATGCCTATCACCATGTTGACCTATCATCTCTCAGGCATCATCGCAGTCGACGTCTCGCCTCCGCCGACCAGCGTCCCCATTACTGAAGGAGAAAACATTCTGCTCGTCGCTCACGGTTTGACTGGAGGCTCGCATGAGGCCTACGTCCGCGCCGTACTTTCAAGGGTGACATTCCGCACGGACGCCCGGGGTCGCGGCTTTCGTGCGATAGTGATGAACTACCGTGGATGCAACGGTAGCCCGGTGGTAACGCCCCGGCTTTACCACGTAAGTCGCCCTAACCCGTTGCTGGTAGCTGATGAGGCTGATGACCATTGACCGCGGTTGCCTATCATCAGGCTGGGTCGTCGGACGATGTCAGGCCAGTCGTGCTGTGGATAGCCCACATGTTCCCGGAATGTCGGATGTACGGGCTGGGTATGTGTTGTCTGAATTCAATCACCGCTCGTTAAACGCTTACGCTGCGCAGGCTTTTCGCTCGGGGCGAATATCTTGACCAAATACGCCGGAGAAGAGGGCGACAAGTGTCCGCTGCGGGGTCTCGTGACGCTCGCGAACCCATGGGACTTCGTCAAAGGCTGCCATCACCTCCCTAGTACCTTTCTTGGGCGGCACGTCTACCGCTACGTCCTTGGCGAGGCGCTTAGGCGTCTCATGCGCCTGCACCGAAACGTCTTCATGGACGCCGTGGGCATACCTCTCTCTCGTGCATCCCTCCAGGAATTCTTCGAGCGACCGCGGTTGACGCTTCGGGAGTACGACGAGCTCATCACCGCTCCGATGTACGGATACAAAGACGCGCTGGACCACTACGCCAAGATCAGCTCCTCCAATGTCGTGCGAGACATCAGGGTGCCTTGCCTCGCCATCAACAGCCTGGACGATCCTTTCACCGGCGAGCGGGGCCTCCCCATTCGCGAGGTCCGTCCGCTCTCCGTCGCGGTGCGCGTCTCGCCTGACCCTATCCCGCTCTAGATCCGCGCCTCGGATAACCCGCTTGTCGTCCTCGCCGTCACCCGCGCGGGCGGCCACCTTGGGTGGTACGAACGCGGGCCGGGCGGGCGGACCGCGCGGTGGTACGTCAAACCCGTCGAGCAGTTTTTGGCTGCGCTGGTCGAGGTGCGCGGCTCGCGTCAATACATGGTTATCGTATTAATCAGACTGACTGGCCACCAGTACGATTTGGAGGCCAGGGAGCCGCCGCGGGCTATCGGCGACGAGACGGGCTTCGTAAGGCAAGTTGGGCGCGACGATGACGTAGGGTTCAGGGAGCTCTCGCAGGAAGAGGTAGAGTTCGTCGTGAGCGGGGCGCACGTCTCGAAGTTGTTCTCCGGATGGTGAATCGGACGATAGTGCGCGGCTCTGAAGAGTCGTAGGATCGTCGACGAGTTGCCCCCACCGGCTCCCACTGCGATTGCTGCGACGGCTGCGGCTACCGTCCGTTGGACGAGATTCTGATACCTATTTCGGGGGCGGTAGGCGTTGAATAGCTGTCGGATCTGGATTGCTGATACAATTGCGGTTTCGGAAGCGTTTAACGCAGAGCTGTTAGTCAATCGTATTGAAGCTCGTTGCATCAGATCCTGCGCCCCGCCTCCGACTTGTCCGGGGTCGAATAGTACCGATCAACTCTTTCTACCGACAAAAGCGCAGTGCGCCTACACGAATGTGCCTACGGATAGAGCGGGTATGTCGGGCAGATTTCCCATCGCATCCCCAAGACGGATTATCTCCTGGCGCCCTGTCATCCAGAATGAGGCTTTCTTCTCGTTGAAGGTAGACCGACGTAGTTCACAGCATCTGTGGAATAGACCAAGGTACGCGCTACTAGTCATGAGTCAACGAGTCAGGGCGTTGGACTGCCACATAGCGCGCAATAACGCCGAGGCTGTTTTGTGCTCTGGAGAATAGACATGATTGGCAGTCCGACAGTTCGGGGCTTCCGTACTCGTAGGATCCGCAACACACATAAGACCGAAAAAGAGCGTTGCACATCGTTCCACCTCCGCGACACGACAGCCACGGCTCGGACCATCGCCCGAGCAGACGACGGAGAGTAATGGATGCAAGCGCCGATCCTTCTTGTCAGTGTTGCCGCGTGTCACATTAGGAAACGAAGCCGCCTTGGGTGTTTAACCTTTCGGCCTGGAGGCGATTAATACGAGGTTGAGTTCCGTGTAAGAAGAGGCGAACGATGTTGCCTAAAAAGGGCGGCTGACGTTAAATGGGTGGATTGATGGCGGAGTCGTCCTGGCTTGCACCGCTACCGTCACCATGCCCTTCCTTGCGTCCTCGAACGTCTCTGTCAGTCGCTCATCAGGCCCGGTTTACGTATACTCTGGTGAGCGTTGTGTTCTATAGACGCGGCGCGGTGGCTCTGCGCGATCAAAATGAGACACGCCGTGAGCTGCGAGTATCTTGGGGTTGCCACGTGCCCGAATATGACTACTTCTGCCGTCCCGTTCAGAATTTGTAGTCCGTTGGCATCTGCCCTCTATGGCATCGTCATATTGGCCAGGAAAAGTGCATGGCATGCGAACTAGGTACCATGTGTCGCTGGGAACTTTCCCAAACTCTCTGACATGACAGATTGCCTGAAGCTCGACGACAAATCTCACACTCGCGATTTCCACGGTCTCTCCGGCGCAGAATTGCCTTTCTGACTTCTCGCTTTGTTTGGGGGCTTCTGTACATACGTCCCATCACTTTCAACGTTTTTGAGCCGCCGTGCGATCGGCCATCTCAGCACCACCTCGCCTAGTGCCGCCTCTTGAAACTGGCGCGTCTGTCGGCGCCCGGAATTCCACCTCGCGCCTCGAGTATTATCGTACACGTGTTTATAATCTTGTTGGTTGAGAAGCCTTCATTGGGCGACAGTTGGCCGACTTGCAAAGGCCGGCGATCTCGCGCCTACCAAGATAGATAAATGCGCCGCGGACCACACGACACAGCGTCCACCCTCACACACCCTCAAGTTACGACCCACATCTACAAACATCCGCCCCTCCTGTCTCACTAAATGTCTCCTACTTCCAGCTCAGCGAAGGGGCAGGCTTCCTATTCCGAAGATGGCCTGCCCGAGTTCTCTCCTATGACATGGTATGGACGGCCTGCCCTTCTCGTTTCCGACAACCGTGGCACTGATCCCTCCCCGCCTAACAGGAAGCTCCAGGAGATACGTGCTGCCATACCAGCACGCCTTTTTGTCCGGGACACTCGGAGGGGCTTGGCTTGGCTTGTGGTTGACCTCATCATGGTGGCGTGCTGTTGGAAGGCTGCCCTCTACATAGATCCGACGTTTAGAAGTCGGGCTGCGGCCCAGTATCTATCCGTGCCCGGCGCTGAGGTCGCGCGGTGGGCATGCTGGGCGGTTTAGTGAGTCAATATTCGTGTCACTGCGGACACTGCGCTGAACCGGACGTATCAGCTGGTGGTTTCAAGGGTTAATCTTCACCGGCATCTGGGTCATTGGCCACGAAGTACGGGAATATCTTTTTACTACAGTTGGCGATGCTCATCATCCGGCCTCCCTCAGTGTGGTCATGGCGCCTTCTCTGCTAGCCAGCAAGTTTGCAACGTCGTGGGCTTTGTGAGTTTCCTGGGATTGGTATTGAACGTCGGCAGGCGTCGCTAACAAGACGCGCGACCTAAGATTACTCATACTGCGCTATGGACGCCATATTTCAGCTGGAAGATTTCCCACCATCGGCACCATTCCAATCATGCTTCTATGGAACGCGACGAGGTCTATGTACCGAAGACGCGAAGCGACCTAGGCATCCCTCAAGAAGGCGAAGGCCACATCGATTACGAGGAATACCTCGGTGACACCCCTATTTATACTCTTTTTATGCTCGTGCGTCAACAGGTGCTAGCGTTCCCTGCATATTTGCGTGAGTGTGAAGCTTCGAATCTAGTAGAAGCGATGGTTAACGCATTTTGTAGTCTACAACGTCTCGGGTCAAAAGGACTACCCTAGATTTACGAACCACTTCGACCGTAAGCGAATCCTTCCGTAATTCGAGGGACCACGCTTACCGTGGATATGACTCAGCCAACTCTATTCTGTTCAACAAGGAACAGCGGAACGCCGTTCTGATATCGAATGCCGGAATCATCGCCATGGTTGCGCTAGTCCGTGAGGCATCCAGGATCTGGGGCGCAGCGGTCGTGGTCAAATTCTACGGCATTCCGTGGCTTTGCGTTACCCACTGGTGCGTTCGTTATCCAAATCGTAGCCCTGCATTTCTCATGTTCGGGGGTCCTCGTTCATCGGCATGTCTAGGTTCATCATGATCACTTACCTTCATCACACCGACCCGGCGCTGCCGCATTACCGCCAGCCGGAGTGGAACTTCCAGCGTGGTGCTGCTGCGACTGTGGACCGTGACTTCTTGGGCTGGATGGGACGCTTCTTCCTCCACGACGTGGCCCACTATCACGTCGTCCATCACTTCTTCCCAAAGATGCCGTTTTGTTAGTGGTGTTCTCATTTCTTTCTGCAGACTCGACTCTAACTAGCCGACAACCATCAGACCACGGCGCGGAGGCTACGAAGTACTTGCGTGAGTTCATCGGCGAACACTATCATTACTCGGACAAGCCCGTGTTCAAGGCCTTGTGGGACAATTACAACGATTGCCAATTCGTCGAGGACACAGGTGAGGTCCAGTTCCCAGGGGGCTCGGAGCCGTGGTGGCTGACGCTGGTATGCACAGGTAACGTTCTGTTCTATCGCGACCGTAAAGGCCAGTCGATCATGAGACCGGCGGCGACGTATCGAGCGAACGTTGCTAGTTCCGCGCATTGAGCACTTGGCTGGTGTACCCACCGAAATCGGTCCGGTAGACGACTCTTCCGGCATCCTCCCCCACGATCCCACGAACAACGCTCTGTACAGAGGTAACCTGTAATAAACGTGTAGCGTACTATTTATCCACACTCTCCATCTGCCATCTGCCATCCTCCCTGCTCTCCGCCATAGCGAGTCTATCGACAGACCAGCCTGAGGTGCCGGCTTAGGCAGTCGGATTACGTCCCGCCCCTCGACTTGGCGGCAATGCGCGTTTTCCCCCTGCTTCCTCCATTCGTTCACTTCCGAGGCTATGCCAGCTTTGGGAGGCAATTTCCCCGCGGTGCCTTCCGGACGCAATCCCCGCTCGCAATCAGAACACCAACTTGATGGACGAGCTGCTTGCCGCCGTCTGTGGCGTCGGTGTCATTGCCACATGCACGCACTCGCCTTCGATGCCTGGCACACACCGCATCGACGGGAAACCGCGAGGCCCTCCCAAGCTTGGGAAGCCCTGGCAAGTGCCGAGATCGGGGCGGACGTAGAAGGGCACGCTTATCGGGCGGGAACTTCCTCAGCGTCCTGTCCCCGAGCGGACACCGCTGCCCCTGGCCCAGGCCAGTACTTGCCCAGCGCTCAGCACCAAGAGCCGTGGACGAGCGTGGACGTCGTGCATATGGCGGACGCGAGAGTTTAATGAGCCTCTTTTACACAGGCACTTAATATCCTTCGGGTGCTGTACCCGTGTTTCGGGACACGAGGGGGCGCTGGCCCCCTGACCACTAGGCAGAGATGCTGGTACAGTCGGTCCTTGTATCGCTTCGTAGTAGACTTCTGTAACTGCGGTCCCGCTGGCGGTCGCCTCGCTCCCAGGCTCTATTTGAAGGCGATATGGACGTCGATACAGATAGGTACGGCAGCGCCCTCGGCCAGGGGCCTCGGGCTTAGAGTGCTTGGGACGGCCTCGCGTTCGCGCGTATGAGAGTCGCGGCGCCCCGGGGTCGCGAACTCGAGCTCGACGCCCAGCCGAAGCCTCCGCACCAGACCTCTCGACGTCTCACCTGAGAACGGTGCGCCGCTCCGCCTGACGCCTATTCGGATCGACGATCCTGCCTCCGAAGACACCCTCCTCGCCCAGCCAACGCGGCGAGGCGTGACGCCGAGAACCTGGAGAGTCAATCGAAGCTATAGCTGCGGCCCAGGCGGCAGGTCGTGTCGTACTGACCCCGCGATTTGCGTGGAGCTACGGGCGCTGTACGCGCGCTGAGTCAATTAGGCAGCCTCACGGGAGAAGCAACTTGGCCGGGGGCATGGGAGCGTGTGCGGGGTAGTATGCGTGTTCTGTGTGCGCGTGTGAACGCGAGGGCCTGGTCCTAGGCTGGCGTTCGGCGGGGAGCGGGCGCGGCTGGCTGGCTGGCTGGCTGGGCGGGATTTCCTCGTACGGATGGGAGGATTGGGCAGTCGTGGCCCGTACCGTGAGTGCACCTCCATGGAGTTGTGTTACCGAGGAACCCGAGGGAGATTGGGGGGAGAAGGCGCGAGCACGATATGGGGCGTAGCGTGCTCGCCTCTTAGCGAAGACTCTATTGCGCCAATGGACCCGGGTAAGGACTTTCTTCAGCACGCGTAACATGCATGAAGTCCACAGGGCGCGCTGTATGGCATAAGGTAGCATATCAGCGGTATGTTTGCTTATCTGCATGAAAGAGTAGACTGAACTCACGATCATGTATCGCTGTCTGGCATGGAGGGCTTCAAATGATACGAACGACTCACAGGCCCCCAAACGCCACCGAGGGTATTATCCCAACGTAACCACCCAACATATCTTGGCTTATCCATTGTGTCAACATTCCAGCGCATCTAGACTTTCGGGTGCAACAGCGTAATTCCCAAGATGCGATAGTGAACGCTCACGCTACCTGGCATATGCATATCGTTACGACTACCGAACGAGCCTCACCAACCCGAGAACAACTTTGACGTTTGTAGGCCGCTTACTATAAGATCCGCCCGACCCTGAATGTCCGTGTGCGACAATTCAGCGAAGCCGACGTCCTCGCGCCCGGCCTGCCGTATGAATCCATCTTGGTCGACTACAGTACGAGGGTGTGCCCTCTCTTCCAAGCCATACTTTGTAATTCGGTCCCAGCAGCAACGGTAGGATGCAATCAGAACATGTACAAAGAACGCAGAACATCCAAGACGAACCTCTAAAAGCGCAGCAAGGAATTGCGTAACAGGCTTCACATACCATCGCGCGACCCGGCCCCCATCAGGACTGCGCTCGTACCAGCCGAGGTGCCCACCCGTACGCGTGACCGCCAGCACAATCCAGGGGTTCTCCTGAACCTGAGGCGGAAAATCAGAACAAGAATCAGAACTCGCCATGCTTGGAAGCCTACTACGCTCTCTATACGAAGCGCTTCAGGAATAAGGTGAACACCTGCTCACCTCGTGGATGGGGAGGCACCCCTTGCCAGTGATGGGGCCGTCTATACTGTTGATAGCTAAACAGGGTATCCGGACGTCTCGGACGACCCTCGCAGAGCTGATCTGTTCGTAATAGTCCAGCGCGTCACGGAAACCGTATAGGGGCGCCGTTACAAGCTCGTCGTATTGCCCCAGGGTGATCCTTCGCCATTTGAGAATCTCCTCAATGCGGGCACGCGAAATCCCGACCGGTAGGCTAGCCGCATGAAGGAAGACGCGGTGATGCAGCTGGAGGAGGCGGCGGAGGGCCCCACCGAGAACATAGCGGTAGACGAACCGCCCGAGAAACGTACTCGGCAGGTGGTAGCACCCCGAAACGAAATTCCAAGGGTTTGCAAGGGTGACGAGAGCTTGTAGCGGGCAGTCGTCGCCTTCCTCCGCCGCGTACTTTGTGAGGATGTTCCCCCCGAGAGAAAACCCTGTGAAGCTCCGTGAGCGCGCGGCGTTGAGGGTGACTTACGAGGTAGCACGACAACCTAATCCGTATATTCGACATTGCGGGAACGTGCGACATATCCACAAAACGACGTGTCTGACGTCGTCCGACGATCCAGCCTGCGGCGTGCAGCTCGAGGTCAGCCCTACCAGCACACATCCAGCCAAGGTAGGAAACCGAAAGCCCACAACGAGCGACGTACGTGGTACAGCTTAGGGGTCGCGACCGGGGTTCCGTTGCAGCCGCGGTAATTGAGGACGACCGCGCGGAGGCCGAGCCCGCGCGCGTCCTTCGCGGGGATGACCTTCGCGAGCACTGCGCGGACATACGCCTCGTGGGAACCTCCGGTGAGACCGTGCGCCACGAGCAGCACGTCCTCTGCCGGCGAGATGGGGCGGCTCTCGAGGGGAGGCGAGATATCGACTGCGACGATGCCTGCGCGGCAGCGTTCAATCATAGCGGAGAGCGAGTGGCGGTGCCGGCATATACTATATACTTACCTTGGTCCGGGAGTCGCAGGAGTTTCCTGAATGCGATCGTCGTTAATGATGGTTAAACGACATGTAGGATGGAAGCACATACCTCTCGTACACGACAGGGTCGACCTTACTGAAGTCTGCGATGGAACTGTACATGGTCTGTGCGTCACCTCTGACGTGGCAGACGCATGAGCACGTTCAGTGAGCATGAGCTGTAACGAAGACGTGGCAGCGGACCTACCCAGGCAGCCACCAAAAGCCATCGTACTTTGCTTTGGGGCCGAGAGACGGAACCTTCTCGTCCACTATTTGGATGAATGAGCGCGCCGATGCCGCATTCCGCTTGTCATTCTGCGGGAGCACAGCAGACTCGGGCGCGCTGTGCAGTGTGACGAAAGGCGTCCTCCGGCCGCGAACGTTCTTCCACACGAGATATACGGCACACAATACTGCACAAAAGACTAAGGATTGAAGTGCTGCAAACCGCAGGTAACACACTGGTCAGCGCCGACGGCTACGGTCCGGGGTAGCTGGAAGAAACTGACCAGTCATCACCGAAGTCCTTCAATATGAAGAATACGTCGTCCCCTGCCGTGCAAAGAGCATTCGTTCTCAATGCAAGGGCAATGTATCCTACCGCTGACTCGGATAGTAGTCGAGCAAGAAGACTCTTGGCGAAGAGGATGAGCTTCCAACCGGCTCAGCCACCATTTCTGACCTACCACACGAGGCATTTTTTGCCGTCGTGAGAAACCTCGGTGCTGGATGCGGCCGCCTTTCCTACTTGATTAGCGGGAGCCCCTCGAGGCATATCACCAACAAACGGGAGAATTATGAGGGTTGGGCGTGAGGGACTATGTACATGTTGAACGCGATGATTTCCGTTTTGACTCAGGAGTCACGGAGTCAGTCTGAGGGTCAGGAATTATCGGTTCGGCGGTACGGGCGCTAGCTGCCGGCGCTGTGATTGGCACTGAAAGTGCCGAAAACAAAATATCCATCTGCACTCTAAATAAAAAAAACATCGATTTCATACAGTAGCATCAAGATTCATCGCATCTCCGAGGTAATAGTCCCTCCAGGCAAGATGGCTGCTACGCCGCGCCACCCTGTATACTGGTACTAGTTCCTAGTGCCTTCGAACTGGTCCGAGCCTGGCCTACTAGGGATCACCGGTCTACTCGGAAGTTTCCTGCGCGCGTTAAACCCTAAAACAGGTGGGTGCCCCAATACCTTCGCCTCCGCGAGTAATGAGGGCCCCAAATCGATCTTTCTACCCTTGAACTGAAATAGGCACGCAGCGTGAGCTTGCGTTGCCGTAAGAGCCACAACACCCAGGTTTATAGACATACCGTAGCTTTAGGGTCATATACAATCTGCAATGGGTTTTCTGCCAAGTTGTCACGCACGACATGGTATACAGCCCACGCGTGACCCCCCACGGCAGGCCAGAGGAATTTGACGAGCGTGACTGATAGCGGCAGTTCGGGAATGAGATCTTCTGCAACGGTATGTAACCGCTTCGCGAACTTCTCGCTGGTGTAGTCAACAGAAGGGATAAGGTCCCCCGAGGGTCCAAGCGTACCCGGAGAGTCGAGAAGGTCTGGGTGAAAGCTGAACGTTCGTAGGTGAATGAGAGGGGATATGGCGGAAGTGATGGTGCCCTGATGCCCGAGCGCGGGACGTATACAATAGTAAGCATGATGCCTACACATCAGCAAACCTGGAGGGCTCACCAAAGGTGTGTCGTCACGATCTTGCCGACGGTACCGGAAGATCTTGAGGCGTTCTAATCCAGGGAACGCTTGAGCGATGTATCTTAATAGCCTGTCTTCGGCGCCGTCTTCCCGATATTCTATCTTCAATGCGTCGAGGCCCGGAAGATAACATTTCCGTAATATGGCCAATATTTCGGAGGCTGGAGGTACGGGGATGTGCCACGCACCCTCAACCGTGTGCGCAGGCTGGTCGTAATAATGATACGAGTAACGGGGGAAGCAAACGAGTGCCAGGCTGTGTAGGGTAGTCGGAAGACGTTCATAGATCGTGTCCTCAGCGAGCGGGAAGGAGATCGTCAGATCCTCAATACTTGGCCAAGGGAATTCACCGGGATGATCTACGGGCCAGATAAGACGCGGGTCGACGCCGAGAGGCAGTGCCATTTGGAGAGAGAGCACTTTCAACCGTGGCATGTGGGCGAGGGCGGAGATGAGGGGGAAAGGAAGAGTTCGTGGTGACTCCCCTCGTAGCCGTAATTCGCGCAGCACGGACCACCGAAGGGTGCCGAGGCGGTGGAAGGGCGTAGACTCTGTAGGCAGGGAAAGGATTTCGAGTGTGTGATACAGCGACCGAAGGAGGAGGTCTAATGTTTGTTCTCCCGATGTGTAGCTGCGCGGGGTCGAACGATAATCGTTTAATGTGTACCTGAAAGATGTTAGGGGGGAAATTTGATGTGTTGAACCTACCACCTCAGTAGGAAGTAGCCCGGGATTTTAAAAGGTATGATTGAAGCGTAAAGTGTTTCAACTGTGGAGTTGAGAGTATATCGACTAAGGTGGACCAAGGAATCCCGTGAGCCGTCCGTTGTTTGAATCGGAGAGTTACCGCCTGTAGCGGTGGCATGTTACCAAGTACATCCTTTAGGACGCCTCCACTGTAGACGCGACAAACGAGTGTATCTCCCATGACTGGTGTATGTTTCGACCGGCCGCTGCTCCAATATTTCAGCAATGTGAAGTAGTCGTAACAACCGTCGAGTATTGTCATAGTTCTATACCGAAAGGGGTTCGACCCTCCGTTAGTGGACCGATAATGATGGAAAACCAGAATTACAGACCTAACGTACGACCACAACGATCACGGCATGGGAAATTCGATAACTGGGAGTGCGTCTTGCATGATGCAACTCGAAAATAGGAGTGGCATGCAATGCTGACGAATAACCCGGCATGTCTGTGAGAAACTCAGCAATGATCGGTTTACTTTCAGCCTCTCCAGTATGCAAACGAAAACGTCTCCGTCGAGTCGTAATAGGCTAGTGGATAATGAAGTCAGGATGGTATGCCAGTGGTTTTGTCCATCAGTGGTAAGCTTAGTGTCGGTCTCACAGGGAAGAGACGTCCGCTGAAGATATTGGCAATACAGTGGGGGTGTTCGACCCTCCGCCTCCGCTTCCAGTATCAAGTTGGAACCGCGGCGGATATGGCTTGAGGCCCGAATGCGGATGCCCGAACAGTGACTCCATACGTGAACGTACGCCGTGACGGTAGTACTAGTAATCGGAAGAGCCTTGAATCGCGATCGCGAGCTTGCAGTGAGACCGAAGTTGGTAACGCGCACACCTGATGCCGGAAACTCCCACGGTTAATAGGCGCTCATCAACTGTAAGCAGACTTGTAATGACGCCGTCAGCTCTGGCACTGGTAAACTTGAAGATCGAGTCTCGACGTCGTCCCTGCAGAGTCAAACGGGACTCACATTTGCATTCTAACAGGAGCAAAAATTAGAATAAAGCACAAGCCGTCTGTGAGTTCTCTAGCAACATCCGAATCGCATCATTGATTAATGGCGGGACACAACTGTTCGTAGTCGAGCGTACGTCGAAAAACGGTACAGATACGTACGTGCAGCATGTCCGGCCTCTGTCATCTTTCAACCTCCTAGACTAAAAAGCTCGACAACTTATCAGAAAAGTCCAATGTTGCTCCTAGATCCCAGTCATCCGTCGCCGCCCCTACGCTGGCCCGCGCCTTCGAAACCCATACCGGGGTGAGTTCCTAAAGGATGGGTCTTTTCAGCAGATTACTCATGCCATCAACTATACGCTGCTACTAGCCTTTCGGAGCTTAACGAGGATGTTCTTAACTACCTACTTCTCGAACTCAAAGCACAGATGCTCTTAAGGCCTTTCTCTCAAACGTGTCGAAAGATGAGGCAATCCTGCATGCCCATCTTGTTTCGCTCCTGTACGATACGAGAGTGCTTGGCGCTGCTGGCTTTCCCGCTGCCACAGTCATTGTGGCCCTACATCCAGTCAGTAAACGCCTAGTTGAATCACAGCTTTATCATGCAACTGAACCCTTTCATTCCAGAGACATTCGGTTTTTCGATGGTTGCTATGAATACCATGTGCTCACCCGCGCCTGGGAGAGTGGCAGATTATCCCACGTACCCTATCCGGGAGACGCCCTCTTATGTCGCGTCTACGAGGGCGCGGCCCTTGAAACTGCACTTCAAAGCATGCCCCGCCTGCGTACAGTGACACTTTTCTTCAGACAACCCGCTCTCCACGGCATCTCCTGGCCCACCTTGCGAGCAATTCTTTCCGTCCCGCAGCTCGAAAGGCTTGTCTTGCGCGGCTACCTATTGGTCCCCGAACTCACGACTGGAGGTGATGTATGCCTCGAATCAGTACCTGCTTTGACCACCTTCCGATACATTCAGCCAAAATACAATCTACGTCCGCACGACTACTCCTCGGAGATACGGACGGTAGATCGACTCTTGCATCGGCTCCATCGCACGCTCCAGACGCTCATCCTTCCTGTGGAATCTAGCCCCTTTCCTCGATTGTGCTCCCTCGATTGGCCCTCACTGAGAGAGCTACGGCTTCAGGGAGAATACGATGCGCTGAAGAGTGGATTCTCCCCCTTTATATTCTGCATCGCAAACATGCCGCGGCTTCGCGTCCTCTGCCTTGAATTCGCTCTTCCGGCCGGCCAGGAACCGCTGCCGATTTGGCCTGCCGACCTTCATATTGACATGCTTTGGCCGCTCCTCGAGGAGCTGACCGTATCCTTTCCCGTCGCTAGCGATACGATCTATGCGCACCTCCCCTGTACTCTGCGTCGCCTTTCTCTGACGTGTTACCCTCATTACGGACGCGAGAGGCCCGAGTACATGGCCGGCGGCCGATGGCACAGCTGCCTGATCCCGGCGTCGGATATGCTCTCTATATTGCAGAGGGGGGACTTCCCAATGCTGACGAAGTTGAAGATAGAGTATCAAGAAGATTTTGCGGAAGCGCAACTACTGCGGCACATAGGGCTGGCCTTCCCCAAATTAACAATTTTGAAGATGTTTCGGAATCGAGAACATGAGCGTGGAGAACTGCCATTGGTGAGTCCACCTGCGCAGCACGATGTTCACCTGCATGACGCCGGACTAGGACATGATTATAGAGTCTCTGTCGCCTCTATCGCGGTTGCGTACCGTACGCTTCCACCCAGATCTGGTGGATGCACCGGCTACCGGTTCGCTCGCCGGCAGTAACCCTGGCTATACGATTTTCAATCATTTCCGGAAGACTCGACTGCGTCCTATAGCCGACGCCTTCGCGAATTGCTGGCCTTCCATCGAGACCATCAAACTATTATGTCCTTCGATCGACAGACATACATGGAATGTATACCGCGTTATACGCGACTGCGATAGGGAACAGTCGCCACACGTAGAGTGTATTCCGGTATGCACAGACTGTGACGAAGCGTTATACGGGCAACTTACTTTGATTTAGGAGTCAATCCCAGTAGATACGGGATTGTGGCAACTCGGAATAGCCTGGAGAAACGGCCGCCCACCCTCGCCCTCTTATCTACACTAACGTCGCATGCTCGGAGGCCTGAGGGCTTACAAGTCTTCAATAACGCTTTGAGACTCCTGATGGACTAATATCTGCCTTTTATATGGAGTTTGTTTATGGGTCTAACAAGGGGCGCTTGTCTCCACCCTCAGGCTATAGTTCGTCCTGGCGGCGGGACTGCGTATAGCGGCCACTTGAACCTTCCTTATCCCGTTTCGCGAACCCAAGACATCCGTCGCAAAGGCGCTAACTGCTTGGATGAATGCAAGACATGCTCAGAACGGACAATCGTGATCGCTCATGATCCGCTGGACGTTACTCTCCTTGGAGGGCATTTCCCACCAGTGCCACGAGTAGGTGGCTGTCAATTAATGCGTTCGGGAGCGCCGCTGTTTGCTCACATACCGGTAGCTTGGGGTATCTCCAAGGAAGAGCTACCACGGTATTCCTCCGGCCGCAATCGTTGCCCTTACTATTAGCGAAGATGCGCCCTCTTGCTCGTACTATGCTCGAGCGCCTTGTCCACGAGCGTGTGCGCCGACCTAGGCCTGCTTCGCCATGCCTGGTGGCTGAGAAATCAATCTACTACCGAGGACGGCGATACAGGGGTTAATTCGAGGATGTCGTTCGACAACTCAACATTGACCCAAACGCGCTCGCGAGGCCCTCAACGAATCGTCCCGTGCAGGTGTTCAGAAGGGGCCCGAACGCGCGCGTGCTATTCTGATTTAGGGTAAGGACGCCGACGCACCACTTCTTGCACGTCAAAGTCACACCCTCCGTCTTGTCGGGGTATTCCGCAGTGGGGAGGTCCCGTATCCCGTGCTCGACGTACAGCGCAAGCACACGCGGGTCCTAATCTTTCTACGCCGCCCGCGAGCGGAACAGCGCGAGGGTCTTTGCGCGGCTCGGCCAGTACTGCCGGGGAGTGACAAGAAGCGGAAACACCGGGCGCGGGTCGAAGACATGTACGATTGCGCAACAGCCAGCTTCTAAAGGGCGTGTTATGAGGAAGACAGGGATGTTTCTTGGAGACTCGGTCAGACAGTCGTGGTAGATGTCAAGAACGCGGCGGGCCGGGTTAATGGAAGTAAACGGAGCGGGAAGTCTCAGATAAACCTTGGTTACAATCCAAAGCTTACCTGGAGTAACAAAATGCCCAAATCTAGTCACCGATAATGGCCACCCAATGATCGGCTTGCGCCCGATCTAAGCGCGTTCTGCCCAAGTCCCCATGCTCTCCCTTCTTCGCCGCAACGACGCGTCCTCCTCCACGCCGTACTCCGCGTCCCCCGCTTGCTCAAGCGTAGCGTCGCGAAATCCCCGCTCGACACGTATCCACTATAACTGTGGACGCGCAGCATCACTGGGCGTCAGACCTGATACTAGTAGCTTCAAGCTCAGGAGCAACACGCGCTCCCGAGCCCCTCGGAGCGGCCAAAGATATCGCCCATCGTGGGCCATTCTCACAGCTTCTGGTGACGTCCCTCGACGATCCGCAGAGGACGCTGTACACATCTAATCTCTGTCGAAACCACCCCCGCCGCCCTTGCACCATGCAGAAAGCAGACTTTGCCGCGATTGCACAAGAGGTGTATGCATTCGCCCAGTCTGAAGACAAGCTCGCGGGGCCGGTGAAGGAGGCGCTACAAGTGATAGACGAAGCGTTAGACACTTGGGGGTGCGTCCTCAATGTTGTCGACGGTTTGACTGGTCTGAACCCGCTGGCAGGGAAGAGCGTATGTCGCTGAGCTTCAATGGAGGCAAAGACTGTATGTTCCCGCAGTCCTTGCGAGACTAAGTACTCACATTGCACAGGCACAGGTCGAACCCGGTGCCCACTAGTACCGACGCCCCAGCCTCAAGCGTCCCGCCGCCAGTACATCCTTGGGGTGAACCCAACGAATTCCACCTTCGCATGTTCCATGAGCCGCTCGACGTACTAAATGACGATGACGAGCCTTCCGTGAGTGTCATTCAACATCTCGCCGATGTCGTACTGACGTGTCACGTCTACATGTAGTGGACGACGCTTTCCAGCCATCTTCCTGGGGTCATGCTCGCGTTCGCAGCGCACGTCGCGCTGCGCAGACGCTACCCTCGACAGCTGCCCCCGCTCACCCCCCTTGGGGTCCGCGAGATATACGCGGGCATCGCATTGGCATGGGCGGTCGAAAATGCTAGCTCTGCCTACACGGTGACGCCGAATTGAGGACGGTGGAGTTGAACGCGCTCATCCTGCGGCGCTCATTGTTGGAGCGCCATCCCAGAACGTCGTTTCTGGCGGATCTCGCCAACCACACCGAGAATACGCTGTCATCCATACGGAAGTGGCGCGAAGGTGAAACTCGGTGGACCTGACAGTGGGGCCCGCCCTGGGCCTTGGCTCGTTCCCGGAGGTTTAATGAGAACCGTCATCCCTTTAGCTGCGTACCACGATCTCGACGTTTTGGGGAAGATATGGTGGTGGCACAATCACATGTGGTCCGACACAGCGGCCTGCGGGTATGTTACACACCACAACCCGCCTAGTTAATCTCTAGCAGCTCAGTTGTCTCTGATCTACTCGACAGGACTATACGCGCTTCCCATTGGGCCTACTCGCTCTCTCCGTACCTCTAGGGATGCTTTCGCGCAGGACTGGACGGTCGGTGTTGTTCTGGCCCATAAATGGCCTGCAAAGGCTGCTGTTCGGCGCGACGCTATATGCGGGCACCATGCAGAGATTCCAGCATCACGCCTATCCCTGCTCCGTCCGGAACAAGCGTGTCGTCGCTGAACGGATAACGAAGTAGAGCTTGGGCTACAATCACCAACGGCGGTTAGGGTACCGCGTACGTCTCCACACGCCGAGGTGAACGCGTTCACACCACCGTTTCCGTCTCGTCCATCCAAGACTGCTGGCGCGCTCACGGACTTGTCGATGCGTTCATTCGATCATTGTTGCGCATGCTGACCCGTATTCTAGCCCCAGCAGTGCGCACTTCACTGTATGATACACATGTCCATTCAGTCTTGAATCATCGACGCTTGTCGCATCGCCGTACCATAATGCCACACCCCACTCCCCCGTACTCGTCGCTTTTCATTACCAACCCCGACTGCCTGCAGGTTTTCATTGCTCATCTCGTTCGAAGGATTATGTCGTGTCGTGATATTACCTCCTACTTTCGTTCAGCGTCGCTCATGGCGGTACAGACCATATACTTTTGTGATGAAATGAAACGGTATGCAAATCTGGTTGCACGTAAAGTCTACATAAACCGATGAGTCAACTCGATGAACACGACTCATGGCCTCCAACGTTGGCTTGTAGAATGGCTTGCGCGTTTGTCTGACTCCCCGATAATTATTCTTCCCACTTTCTGGGGGTTTTCGCATCAGCGCCAGCTGGGTCGCTGAGATGGATAATGGGCAATCAGGTATATCTTCTGGGTTCCACACCCCCGCGTACATTCCGCGGTCTTGCAACTGCCATAGACAACAATGGCTTTCAACGTCTTGACGTGTGTATCAATGCATGACTCAAACCGCAGACCCAACCTCCGGGGTGAAAACAGCCGTGGCCTTGTACATAGGAAAGAATGTTAAATTGATACAAGTGGCTCGGGCTCATAGTACACTTTCCCCAGGCAGAAGGAAATTAGAAATTTTCTCTGGGAGTTGGGGTGCCAGCTTCACGTAGCACCGTCCATGGTAGGGCTTCGCGGGGTCCAGGTTGTGTAACGAAACGAACATGGAATGGAAGAAGTTCTGCTTAATATACTCAGTTACGGACTCCTGTGATGCAAGGCCCACGACGTACCTGGCCGAATATGTACATGGAGCGTGGTGCGGGGTACAAGAGCCCCTCGTAGAAATCTTCTTTGGGATCAACGGGGTTCACCGTGAACAAGAAGGGGTCTATTGGGCCCGAAACTCTGACATCTCTGCCGTTCTCTCCTTGGAATGTGTACCTAACCTTCAACCACGAAGGCCGCACAGACGCTTTGGGGACGCGGTATGCAATGTCTGAGTTATAACCAAGTGGGGCAGCGGCGTTCCTCTGGGCGTCATCGAGCTCCTTATTGTACGGCGTAGGGAATATCTCCGTACGTAGCATGCGCACTAGCTCGGGCGGAACCCATGAAACGCTGCTACCTATATAGGGGGATGACATGGTGTAAGTTGGGTAATGTCCCATGCGCTATGTGATTGCCTCACCTGTGTCTAGAGTTACGGGCATGCCTTGATGATTCGCATCACCGAACTTGTATATTCCACGCTGTTTCCAACATCAGCGAAGGTGCAACTCTTTTGTAGAGCGCTAGAGACGGCGATGGAGGCTGTAGATGGACATGGGCGCCAACAGCGGTGCGGCGCGGGGAGCAGTAGTGGGTTCTAGGGAGAAGCAGATGACTATGGACGTGGGTTGCGCACCATGAAACCTGTAGAAACTGGTTGCCAGACACTATAGTATATTTTATGTTACATCGCGCGACAAAGTTTTGCAGTAACCTGTAATCCATGGTGGTCGCTTTCCCAATCCGTAGAGGTCGTGCCATTGTACACTAAAGTAGTTCTGGCCCGCGACAAAATATAAAGCTCATAAACGAATGGAATTTGAATTTTATAGTGGCGCGAACCCTTGAGCTGCGAATACAGTATCTACATAGTATTGCTCGCCATCTGCCTGCACGCGACCCACCCTCACCTCGACCCCATCGACGTCACCCTCAAGCTCAAGCCCTGCCAGCGACTCAAGCTCCTCAACATCAATTCCATCTTCATCGACCTCCTCTTCGTATTCGTCTGGTTCAAGTTCATCAGCATCCACCTCTTCATCGACACTGCTATCCTCAGGATCGTCTTCGTCGGGAGACCCCTCTTCGTCCGGCTCATCTTCAAGTTCGTCTACCTCGTAGGCCTCCTCAAGCGCATCCACCTCTGTGTCTGATTCGAGCTCACGCGCGCGGGTGCGCCTTCCAGTATATGGCCGTCCACGGGAGACTTCGGAGCCACGTGTTATACCGGTGTCCTGGCATATAACCCCCGCGCGCGCATCCTGAGAGGTGGTGGGTCGCTCCGGTGTTGCTGGCGGATGAGGTGTTGCCAGTTCGGGGTTGACTTCAGAAGCTTCCTCAGGTGGGTGGTCTAGTGCATTGGCCAGCGGCTCCGAGTTGTTGACGACTGGGGGTATTTCCGCCTCGCCATCTGCGTGTGATGAATCCAACTCCGGGGCGACCACTGGGATGGCGCCACCTGCTGGAGTAGCACGCAATGCATGTGTTTTCGACGTTGTGATATCCACGCCGGTCTCGCGATGTCCCACACTGCCGCCTAGGTGACACATAAACATGTCCCTATCGACAAAGCTTGAAATACGATGTCAGTGGTTTAGTTAGCAGAATTTTTGGACGGCTTACATAGACACATAATAGAACGCATAGTCTTCGTCATGGTCGCCAATCCGCCGGGCCAGTTCGGAGGGACCGAGGAGGTCATCCGTGACCCCATGGTCAAAGGCGGGGAGTATGTGAGCACCGCGAATGACATCGCGTGGGTCGACAAAGCCAAAGGGTGTGTTGTCGGGGTCGTTGGCATCCATGAATGACAAGCGGGGAAGGCGCCGGGCTTGGAAACCAGATAGAGCAGAGTCATCGAGTCGGAACCACCGGACCCAGAGAAAGTCCATGTGCTGTCCTTCACGCATCGCGCGCGTTGTACCGGGACCAGTATACCGTACATGTGCATGGAATATGTCGAGGACACGGGCGTACCAGTACAGATGAACGCTGTCCTCATCTGCGAGGACCATAATGTCGGGGTGGGTGTTTGGTTTGATGGTGTCCTGGTTGCGTCGCACATCATACGTCATGTAGTTGACACGAAGCATCTTGTGGCGATAAATACGGTCATCCTTGATTTCGATGCCATCAAGCTGCTGATTTGAGTATGGCATGTCTACGTTGTTGGGGTCTGGGTCGAGCATTCGGCTTGCAAAATGGTCCTTCAACAAAGGAATGAAGTTCTATTATTTGTATCAGCACAACAGTTCAATATTCAGTAACATACTATGTGGGGCGCAGCCACTTACCTTTGCTGCGGGATCGTGTCGATTCTGCGCGAGCCAGTTTCGCAGACGCACACATAGACGGCGGGTCTTCGAGATGGCGTAGTGGTCGCGGGGGTCCGTCAGAGGTAGGGGGGAATCTGGGCGATTGTTCGCGTCCTCTTCCGCAGGTTCGTAGTGCGCATCCTCGGACGATTTTGCAGTGTGAGCTGTGTCAGCCTGCCTCGGGTGTGGCATGTGCAAGCGTTCGCTTCGGGGGATGTAGTCATCACGCCTCCGTATTGACCTAAGGAGTGAAGCACGGCGCATGTGCTTCGCAATCTGCTTCTCATATGCAACCTTGTTTGTGCGTGCATAGAACTGTTTTGCATAGCGATGCTCAAGTTCGCCCTAGTCGTACAATAAGTGAACATAACACTAGTGGACAGATTTCGGCACTTACAACTTGCGTGTTCCCATTGTCTGTTGTCCCTATCTCCTCAATAGAACTGGGATAGTCAGGCATGAAGTGGTACTTGGGCGTGTTGGGGACGTTGTAGCAGACGATCTTACGCTCACGGTCCGGAACGGCACCCGGGCCCTGCCTTTCCTCGCGGCGAACGCGCGCCTTGGTCTCCTTTGCCAGCTCGAGGGTCGTCCACTCCTCGCAGGTAGTGTTCGCGAAGTGGCGTACGGCTTCCGTTACATGGCTGGTTGCAGCACGGAAAATTTGAAGCGTTACTTCAGTATGTAGTCTAAGTTTGGCCAGTGCATGCCAGTTGGCAAGTTTGAAAAGAAGATTGGCCACGCTCTGGTCATCGTGCAATGGCAGGAGACCTTCGAACGCTGGGATCATAACCTGCTCTTACGGTTAGTACGAGTGCCTCGATTCACCTGCAATCGAGCCGACATACTATGAGGAAATCCTCGTAATCACGCGCAGCGAGCTGTTTGCGTGCGCTCACATCGCTCCAGAACTTGCGGATTGTGTCGACCCCGAACGTTGGCATGTTTTGCATGCTGCAACACAAGCAAATTAACAGGTACTCATAATCAGGCAAATACAAAACATACCGGCGATTAAACTCTTGGACTACATCATCGCCCTGAGCGGCAAGGAGGCGGAGAAGATGGTTGAACGTCCCCTTCCACACGCCGAGTTCAAACTCGTGCATGAGGTTGGGGACGAATAAATTATAAAAATTCACACCGAAACGTGACAAGCGCGTTGAGAAAGCGGACTGATTTAAGCATCAGTTCATTGGTACTTCTGTGGCGACAGCAGGCAGGCTTACCTGTATGGGGTTGAGCGAATGTCCGTCGAGAAGATCCTTGACCTTCTTGCTCGTGACACTGCGGCCTTTCTTGAAGATGAGATCGTGCGCGCCGGATATTACGCTGAAGGCCAGGCGTATCCATGCGAGTCTCTGAACGACGTTCCATGTCCTCCGGTGTTCCCGTCTCACATATATGCTCCTTCGAGATAAGACAGCGTGGGCATGGGTGATTCGCCAAGGGCTTGACTGCAGTAAGAAGCATCCTGGAACTTGAGCGTGAGCAAAGGGTGCAGAAACGTTTAGGAGATATGTACTTCTCAGGATAATCTGCTGAGTATGTGAAAAACCTCGGGAAGATGCGGCGCGTAACACCGTCACCGCATTCCACGAGGATTCCATGCTCGTAGGCCTCCATAAACTTTTCGTCGAGAAGGAGTAGCCAAATCTGTTGTATGAGCTCACGCTTGCAGAATGTGAGGACGTCGTCCGAGGGTGGGACGCCGTAGATCTCCGTGTAGGCGTTCTTGAGTTGATCAGGGAGCTACGAAGAAAATTAGTTTTACAATTCAAGGGAAAGCGCTGATGTACGAACCGATGGGATGTATGTGAGGTGGTGAGCTGCGAACTCCGTTGGCATGCCTCGAATATACTTGGAGAGGTTGCCGAGGTAAACATAAAAAGGCCAGAGTGACGCTGCCCCGAAGTTCGTCAGGTGTGTGGCATCGGACCAGACAAGGAGCGAGCATATGGCAATCTCGACATCCGGGCCATCTGCAGGGTTACGGGGCTGAGCGCGAATCTTCTCGTACTCCCTATTCATCGCGTCCGAGTTGTAATTGTCCGTATAAACGCGTATGGGCTCCGGCTCTGGCTGAGTACGTTCTCGTGAGGGTGAGCGAGACGAGTCGCGAGATGCAGCATGACCGCGTTCTTGGGAAGGCGGGCGAGACGAGTCGCGAGACGCTGCACGTCTCGCACGACGGTTTGGTGGGGGTGGGAACCAGTAAAGCTTGTGCAGGATCCAGTGGTAGCCGTCAGAGAACCGGGTGTCTTGGGCTGCACCACAGATCAGTTCGATCAGGCTCCGGTAATGCACGCCGTCGACAGTGAAGGTGGGTGCTGCTTGCTCCGAGGGATACTTCTCACCCGTCTTCGGAAGGGGAATTTCGACAGAACCCTCCCTCCACCCATCCTTCTCTGAGAAAGTACCCTTGGCCTCCGCATAGCCGTCGAGCCTTGCTTGCGCTGAGTCCGCATTGAAACCGCGAAGATCTTCAGGATTGAAACCGTTCGAGACGATTACATCGATGAGGTCGTCGAAGCTACCCATCGACTTGGTGGACGCCGCGTTGTAGTGCCAATCGGAGAGCCGAAATTGAGACGCGTTGTCGAATGGTCCAAACTGAGAGCCAGTGTGCGTGTCCGTTTTGTCGACTTTGCTTGTGTCATTGCGGCCAAGCCAGGAAACGTTCTTGTTTCTTTGCGCGGCAGGTTCTTCTGGCCCCTTGGCGAGGGTGGGCGCATCACAGACCGACTCGAGAGAAACATTTGCCTCGGGGTCCCGTTGAGGTGGCATGACGTACTCGCGGTAGAGCCCAAAGGACGTCGGAGGTGTTTGCCAGACGGAGGGCTCATCTTCGTCTTCAGCATCTTCGACCGTAGGAGCGACATAGCGAGAAGGAGAGGGGGAAGGCGGGATAGCAGGCGGCTCGGGAAAGGCATCAGCCAGGTGAGGAGGAAGGTCGTCCTTGTCGGTCGGGACATAGTTCGCCCAGCGCGCTGGAATGCGCGCCCTGCGGCGTGGTCTTTGCGCTGTCGAAGACAAGGGCAGGTGAGGGGGAGTGGAGGGTGCAGGCGGCAGCGCGATCTGCATACACACAGTCAGACCTCAACAAAACAGTAATAAAGTCTTGATAACCGCACCTCTTCCCTTTGCTCCATGTCTGCTACAGCTCGCAAGCGTTTCTGGGACTCCTCCAGTTCCTCATCCTCGCGGGCACGCTTTGCAAAGGCCTCAGTGATCTCCGGAAGTATATGCTTGCAGGTTTTCTGGTGGACGCCTAGACCACGGTTGCTGTCCGTTCGGAAGTAGCAGTTTTTCGCCAGACAAGCGTACATAGTAGAATAAGTAACAATAAAAATAGACCGGCAGGAAGGCAGGAAGAAATACACAGAGCGAGCGACGGCGGGAACAGCGAGCACGCGGGGAGCGTGGACTTCGATGATGACGCCACGAACAAGGTTCAACGGGCGCTAGATTTCGCGTCCCGTGTTCGGGCGCGTTGAACACGTGACCGCATACACCCGCTCTTTGCCTCCAGGGCGTGTCTATACTTCCCTCTCCCTCCCCCTTGTGCCCCTTGTGCCCTCTGCCCTTGGTATATATATATAGGTCGCACTCTCCAAGACTTGTGCTATACATCTTCTCTTTTTACCATCACTTCTCGCCTGCTCGCACCAATGACTACCAACGCCCCCACCCCCACCGGTTTCGCTGCTCTGCTATGCGTTAATCGCAGCGGTCGAGGGAAGAAGGCACCTGCCAACCGCAGAACACAGCGAGCTCCTCTCAACCCCCTGCTGCCACCCTCGAGCCCCCCGCCCTCTTTGCCACCTCGCCGGCCCTCTCCCAATGCGCCTCCACGCCCTTCCTCTCCCGCTGCGCCTCCGTGCGCGCCCACTCCGCGTGTGTCCTCACCGCGCGCGCCTCCTCCGGGACAGCCTCGTGCCACCACACCACGCGCGCTTCCTCGCCCGACGTCCGCTACCTCTCGGACAACAGAGGAATCTGTGGACAGCAACGTAGCGTCAGAGGATCAACACCGGGACAAGCGTCCCCGGACTACCATTCCGTGTGACCCGGATGTCATACGGAACTTCGAGACCGTGATCAAGCTTCACAAGTAAGTACTGCCATGTGAACTCAGTATATGCGTCGCTGTATGCGTACTAATACATCACTAGGCAGTCCGATAGAATTGCTGAAGGCGTAGAATATCTTTATGAGGCTGCGCAGACTCTTCCGCGGCTCATTGGGACATTTGTCCAGTATGATCGTGTTCTCGTTGACGGACTCGCTTCTGATGGCAAGGACGACGAAGACGATGACAATGACGATGACGATGATGCCCACAGCGGAGACGTGTAAGTGATAAATATTTTGCCGGGTTAGCATTAACTCACATGCCATCACACATAAGCAAATGGAACACGCACTGGCAAGTGCGGTACAACTTCGCGGTTATCAAGGAATACCTACCGGGCTTCGAGGAACACGCTGAATATCTGCGCCAGCGCCCGGATCTCGTCACCAAGCTTGCAAAATGGGTGAGCCAACAAGTTGTCCAGGACTCTAGATCAGCTATGACATCGTTCCATAGATGACTACTGTGGCAGGAAAGGCACGCGGCAGTGATATTACCCGCATCAAGGCATCGGCATTCAAAATCGCTAAGTTCACTGACCCCGCGCTTCAACGGAAAGCAAACCGTGGGTTCAAGCACACCGAGACGGGCAGGCTCCTCTGCCCGGTGAAGCTGCTCGTAGATTTTGATAATGACCCCGAAGGGTAAAATTTATTCTTCGATCTCGAGTCGTGCTCACTATAGCTCCGTCTCAGATTTTGTCGTAAGGTGTACAATATGCACGACGACCGGCCGCGCGTCGCAGGAGGGGACTGGCCAGCGTTCATGTACGACATGAAACTGTACATCCCCGGCAAGTTGAAGCCAGGTTTCCTCAAGAGCCAAATGCTACTAGACATACATAACGTATTCCTATCCCTTGCTATATTGGATGACTTACCTTTTTCCAGTCTTTCAAGCTTGTTTTTACCGGACCAGCATCGGCGGACGCGCCCAGTCACCAGACTAAAGTGAAGGGCAAACCATCCATATCTCGCAAGCTGCAGATTCACATGGTGGTGATCACATCTATCATCTATGTTGCAGCACTCGTATTGACTACTTCCTGCTCACTTGAGTGTTCAATGCTCACTGATGTCTCTTTTAATCAGGTCCGCTTCGCCCTCAATGCGCAGAATGAATGGGCAGACGCCAACGGCGAATGGGATGGATGGGACTTCGCCGAGTCCATCATGACATGCATGCTCCGTGACACTGCTTGGCAGGAAGAGCTCACAGAGTGGTACACAGAGTAAGGGTATATTGTTTACACAGTACTATGGCTAACATGTAGGCAGACGTGTTTACGGCGGCGTGTCGAATGACACAACCACTAGCTCTGAGCCCAGCGCATACGAACTTTGTATACAGGAGATCGAAGCCGAACAGCGCGAGCGAGGTGCGGTGGCAGGTAACGTGAATGCCTCGGGCAGCGAGTGGGTCATGAACGTAACCTGAACGACTCAGTCACTGATCTAGGTACTTTGTGCAGGTAGGTCATGGGCGCGCAACCGCTGAAGACATCTCCTCAAGATTTACGCCGCTGCCTGGTGCCTTTCGTTTCGTGTCTCTGCTCTCCTGCATTGCGACGGTTGCCTGCACACTCCTTCTCTTCCACTGCCACCCCTCAATGATCCTGCACGCACTTTCCTCTCGGTCGCTGCCAGATGGACGTGTTGCCCTCAGTCGCCCTGGATCTTGCTCACGCTTCGCTTCGTCTGGTCTTGCTCACGCTTCGCTTCGTCTGGTCTGTCTGCTTCGTCTCACCACTGCTTGAACTCGCTGTCATGCCCGGTTCCGGCCCCTGCTAGCTTCTCGGATCCACCAATGGCCTTTCCCCCTCGCTTTGCCGCCAGTCGAGCCCTGGCGCTGTACTGTACTTGTGTACTAAATACTGATTGTGGCAATGCATTCGTTTACTCATAGTAGTCGCACGCGACCCTAGTGAGCCAGTGACCGGGAGTACCATTTCCACGGTGTGCAATGAATAAGTGCTTGATATCTACAGCACCTCAAGCGAACTCCTGTATTGCATGGCACGCCCTTGGGCGGTGGGCTATTTACCGCGGCATTGAGCTGTGGTACAGCCAGCAAGATCTCATAGAAAGCTATTAGTGCTCGCACGGGGGTATGCAGGTATGTTTAGCAAGTTATTAAACATCGCGCAAGACCTTATAGGTCACTACTTGCTTTCGCGCGGGGTGCTATATTCTGCTGCGGAATCGGGCGCGTGGTTATACAGTGCACGATGATGTTTTATTGGAGGTGATGCAAGCTACTAGAGTCCTTAGCTCCCATACAGTCTTTCATTGCCGACTACTTAGTCTATAGCGGGCTACTTATTCTATAGCTCACTATAGCCTGCTATAAAATCCGTGCCTACTTTGCTGATGAAGTTGAGGGTGAACCATTCTCAGCAGGTACCCACACCAAGACCTCAAGAGACTTGATAAACACATTCCAGTGTGCCGAGTTCATCACGGTCGGTATTTTGGGCGACCACTCCGGCTTTTGGTCCTGATTAGGTAACGGCCACCGATTTAGTCCCACCCAACTGGGACGATAACGATGAGACGACCGGCGCCCGCACAGCAGATACGTGAGTGCAAAACCTACCTGCTATGAAGCCCGTATTTCCGGAGGACCATGTAGAATATAATGCCAGTTTCGCACTTCATGCATACCATTAGCCCAACTGCTGCCATCATGTCCGAAGCCGAGCGACATCAGGAAAAATTGGGAAGTCTATGTAGACCTCTGTAGCCTACATAGTACATGTAACTTGGTAGACAACCCCCCTTCTACATTGGCACCATAGTATTACTGACACTCTATGTAGTATTCCATTGCACTACTGATGTCCTATGTAGTGCTCTGTTGTATAGTAAGTGTGCTGTGTAGGCCTACAGGAGTTCCCGGTAGCCCATCCGTTGGCCGTCATAGTTTCACATAACATACCACATACAGCCGCCGATAGCATGCGGGTGGGAATAAAGCTGACAGTATATCCGGTATATATATTGTACCAACTGCGGAGACAAGCTACAAATGCTATACCACATTAGGAGTCGAACACGTCCAAGTCACTATTATCATCGCCCGCCATAGCAGCGGCAGCTTGGGCGGCAAGCTCTATCCTCAGGCGGTCCTCCGACGTGGCGGAGAGCCCATGGATTGGTGCAATGATGGGTGCAGCACCTGAAGCACGTCTGAAGGAGGACGTCAGCAATGCATGCAGGAACAGCTGAACAAGGCTTTCGCACCGAGCGCGGTCATGCATTTGCTGTCGTACAGCATGGGCGGCTTCTGTGTTCAGCCCCGTCCAATTCTTGAGGTGCTTGAGGTGGAGCGCATAGCGCGGTTTGTATATCTTCTCCGTAAACGTCAGTTTTGGGTTCAACACTCCATCAGCCCACTGATCGAGACAGAACTCAATCTAGGATGCATATTAGTCTACGCCCCCTGTTGCGTATAGAACAAGAGCTTACTGTGGTAAAAACGAGTGCTAAAGTCTCCTTGCGCACAGGCGCAAAGTACGATATATACTGGATGCCAAGTCCTGCTGGGTTGGGAAACCAATGCTCATGAAGCGCGTCGAGCATGACTTGGTTGTGTGCAAAATGAGCCCTTTCATCGACGTCCTGTAGCATGTGAGCCTGAGTACACGTTGCATAATTAGCTAGGTACGTACTTTGTAATGGAAGTGGGGCTCCGGCTTGGGCGACTCGCAATCGAGTAGATATGTATGCCTGGATAGATTGTAAGCCTTCGCACGCTCAGTGGCCTCCGTGCGGAACCCATAGGCATGAGCGATTTTGGACTTGATCTTATCGCGCAGCGCACCGTGCGCATGTGAATCACGACTGGTGATCTGTAAATGATTAACAGTCAGCAGCAAATCCGGTAAGGAGAGGTATGGCGAGAAGCATCAAGATCCTTACAATGCTCTCAACACGATCAGTTAGTGTGTACGATGTGCCATGGGTTGCACATACCTCCAACCATACTCGCATGGCCCACTGACCTCGCAGAGCTCGGTCCGGGAAGGCGTCTTCAGTGGCGATGAGCACTTCGAAATGATGGCATGCACGCATGATTAGCTTGTGAATGTGAGGTTCGTAGTCGCTCGCCTTTGGGCAGCCGGATGGAGTCCGCCCACCAAGATATTGAGGCTCCTTGAGTTCAAGAGGAGGGGAAGGCACTGCTGGGCTTGTCGAGGGGAGAGCTGGTGTAAAGGTTGTATGAGCTGATCAAATGGCTATTGACGTTCGACTGCCACATGCCTTGAATCCGATCCGATGCCTGAGCGGAATGCTCACTGTGCTCGCACTCGGAGCTTGCTGAGCGCTGCCGAGCCATGGGATGTTCATGCACGGGGCTTCTAGGACGAGATGAACGTGTACTTGGTGGCGGCGACTGACTTCGAGTGTGAGCGCGCGGTGTGAACATAGAATCTGCACGCTCGGACTCAAGGTCCGAGCACAGTGTGCGTGTGTGCTGCCCAGACTTGAGATTATTATCATAGCCCAAGGAAGAATGCGTGCTTTAGGATCGCATTATGAGATTGAAGAAACTCACTGCTATAGGACGTGAAGGCGTAGGGGTCAGTGCAGAACATGAAGTGATCGGCATGAGCGTGGGTTGAGACAGCGCGGGTGTCTGTGGGGGCGCTAAAGTGGGCTTCGGAGCGGAAGCGCCATGTAAGAACCATGCACGACAGCGCGGTTCTACATTCGCTATACCGCACGCGGAGCGTGCTCAAGGAGGCCGCTGAGCCTCCGACAACCAGTCTAAGTCCTTCTAAGGACTTATCAGGGCATTAGCGCCCGGTAGATTAGATTAATCATTGTATTATCTACGCGTACGGTGACCCAAGGTTCGGGCCTTGGGCGCCTGGTGGGGTAGAGAACTCTACCCCCACCATCCCTCGAGTACGCTGAGCAATCCAAGCCCAGTACAGAGTACTTGCTGGATACCGGGGACAGAGCCCCTCTATGGTAGACTTACACTTTTTTACTCTCTCCGCGAAGCTTTTTAGCTTTAGCTAACCTAGCTCGACGTGCAATGTCATCAACGAACCCTATTAGACAGTGTCCTGATATGGACCATTCACGGCATTCTCGAAGCCCGGGTCGCGACGAAACCGCAGATGGTTCCCACCATCATCCTGGTCCTCAGCGACCACCACCTGCTGGCTTTGCCAGCTCGTTAGGATGACCGCGGACTCCAATGGCGCGCTCTGACGTTCCCGGACCTTCGACGAGGTCGCGACCAGCATCGGTTACGTCCAGTCGTTCTATATCACCCGACCAACCCCAGGCAAGAATGCCCCAATGCACGGGATCAAGCCAGTCCGCCCCCGGGACATTGACTAGGGGCACGAACACCCATGCCAGCGAGGCTCAGCCTCGTTCCCATAGCCGAAGCTCACAGTTATCTGTGAACAGTGCCAAACTCTTGCGAGTCGGCGCACGCTGGGGCAACCTGCGGCGGGCATTGCGACGTGAATCAATGCCCCCTCCCGCCATGGCCGGCGGTATAATGGGAATTCTACGCAATTCTGCGCGCCGATACCAGGAGCTGCGGGAGCAGGTGTCCCAAGCAGAAGATGAGCTCCAGGCTCAAATACGTCAGCTACTAGCTGACGACTCGGAGCATGAAGTGCCCCCCGATGAGAACGAAGGGCCAGAAGAACCCCGACAGGAGCCCGAGAACGAAGATGGTCTCGACGAGACTGAAGTAGAGGACGGGTTGCTTCGAGCAACCCATAGCCCGACCCCGAGCTCCATTACACGACGACATATGGAGGAGGATTGGGCCCGTAGGCTACGACGAGCCGGGTTGGGCGAAGGACTTCCCCGTCATCCCCCGGTTCGTGATACGAACCTCCATGCTCCTGAGGAAGACCTGGTCCTCCCACTCCAAGACGCGCCACGTAGAAGTGTCGCGTTTGGGCTGTTGAGCCCGGTTACCGAGGCAGGGCCTTCGGGATGGACTCGGTATGAGTCCGCATCTCGTACCTCGGACCAGCTGCTGCGAGCGGCCACCTCGACGGCGCCTCCCGGCCGATTTGAACTTCGACCTAGGAGGTCGATAGCCCCAGGTGCCTCCATGCACCGAGTTTACGACTCGGGGTTGCACCCCATAGAAGAAGTGTGACGAGAGCAAGCCACCGAGCTTGCTTACTTAGGGCCCAGTTATGGACCCCGCGATAATCTAGAAGTCCAATGACTTCTAGATATGATTCGGGAGATGGTGGGCGAGGAAGCCACTGAGCCACCTCCTGCCTATCTGCGGGTCACTAAGATGACCCTTCCGAAGCCGTACAACGGCAAAGACAATTTAGACGTCTTTGAGATATGGGTCCATAATTTACTGGAGTTCTTCCGTACATTGCGGATAACTGGTCCATCACTGGACCGGGATAGGTTGCGCATTTTGGGCGACTGTTTGTCGGACGACGCGGCATCGTGGATGTATACCACGGTCCACTCACCGTCGTGAGAACACCGCGAATGGCTGTTTGAAGAAGCCATTATCGGCCTATTCCGGTGGTTTATACACCGCGATACCCACCTCCAGGCGGCCTAGCAGTTCGATAAACTGCGTTATGATGCAGGCAAAGGGGGCGTGGCATCCCTCTATGAGAGACTACTCTACATTTCGGAGTGAATGTGGGAGAAGCCTTCTCCGTTCCAGCTTAGGAACAAGTTCATTGAGGCTCTCCCAGAGAGCTATGAACACGTATTGACCGTTGTAAACGGTCTCTCAGTTAAATATAATTCGTTATCTGAATTATATCAAGCCGCTCTTGACATAGAGCAAAACTCTCGTGCCCTACACATGAGACGAAGGACTCGGGACACCGGCAGTGGGTCCAGTGGAGCTCATGTTAGCTCTTCGCGGTCGTCTAACGACCAACGCGCCGGCAAAACGATTAGCAGTGGGGCGAAAAAGCCTTCACAGGCTAGTTCCACACCGAGGACATTCCCGTCCATAGCACGACGACCTAGCACTCATAGAGTGCAAACACATACCGTGTCGCATGCACCCAGTGCATCCGCGGTTGCTTTGAAACCCACGCACAAGGGCGCATCCACGAAGGCGGCCGCCAAATGTTTTTCGTGCGGCCAGATAGGCCACTTCGCATCAGACCCGGAGTGCCCCAACGCGGGCAAGAAGCCAGGCCAAGGACATCAAATGTTCGTGCAGCGAATCATTGATGATACTTCGGACGAGGAACCGTCCAAGAAAAACGAAAACATGGAGACACAGTCTCCAGAAGAATCTCTAGATCAAGAGAAAGAAGAGATGGGGATCTCGGATGAGATCCAGGACTTGCCACAGTCTGATTACGACTATGGTGGGTCACAATATGAATCTGGTGATGAGCATAAAGGCTCTGAGGACTACGAATACGAGTTAGGAGACTCAGCATACCTCGCGAGCATGCGAGTGGAATCGATCCTGCAGGGATCCAGTACGAAGGGACCGCACATACATAGTATGGCGGTGACGAACGACCGCACTCTACACCATGGATGGCTGTATGACGCGAAGGTTCGTAAAATAGAAGACCCGGCGGCGCAGCCGCGAAGGGAACATGAAACACAGCGCACTTTTTGCGCAGAAGTACCTATCAACGGTGTAAAAGCCTTGATATTATTCGATTCTGGTTGTACAACCAATTCGATCACACCGGAGTTTGCATATTTATGCAAAGCCGGCCGGATAGATCTGAAGGAGCCGGTCAGGCTCCAATTGGGCACGAAGGGCAGCCGCACGAAGATAAACTTCGGCGCGCAAGCCAAGATCGTACTGGGTCCAGTACGGACTCAACAGTACTTCAATGTTGTAGACATCGACAAATACGATGCCATCCTAGGCACCGTGTTTTGTAGAAAGCACGGAATCGTGCTAGACTTCGCACGCGACAGGGTCTTCATAGGGACCCAAAGTATCCCTCTATTCAAAGAGGAACAAGATACAGGAAAAGTCGCGAAGCGACATGCGAGGGAACCCATCAAATGGGTTCTCGAGAGCGGGGAGCCCACTCAATAGAGGAGCATAGCGAATTCCACACGTGTGGAACCTCCCCAATCTCGCTATGCAAGACCCATAGGGTCGTCGGAAGGGGGAGGAGACGGTGGTACCACCGTGAAAATTCCGACACGACACCAAGGACGAGCCGCGACGGTCACAGCACCGTCAATCGCGGAGCGATTCATACCCACTATCCACTCGAGTAGAGGTCCGAGAAAGGACCAATTTGGGTTCGACGACCCATATGGGGTCAACGAAATGCTGGACCGCATAGCGCGGGACCAGTGGGAGGACGAGCAGATCAGATGAACCCACGTAGGGTTCGTCATAGACGAGCACGAAGAAGAGGAGCTTTCAAAGCTCCGGGAACGGTGGTACAAAGCCACCGAGGACATAATGCGTCCTGCTCCGGAAGAATTACCTCCCGAAAGGGAGGTAAACCATCGCATACCTCTCATTGATGAGAAGAAAATATACCGTTATCACCTTCCACGGTGTGCCGACGCCATAAAAGGCGACCTGATAAACAAGATCAACCGCTATGTGAAAGCGGGATGGTGGCGTCCGGCCACGGTGCCACAAGTGGCACCCTTGCTCTGTGTAGCAAAGAAAAACGGAAAACTGCGTACCGTGGTCGATGCGCGACAATGCAACGATAACACGGTACACGATCTTACTCCCTTCCCGGACCAAGATCAGATACGCATGGACGTAGCCCGAGCGCGTTACCGCTCCAAAATCGACCTGTCCGATGCGTATGAACAAGTACGCATAATGGCAGAAGATATATGGAAAACGGCGTTTGCAACGCCGTTCGGGACTTTCGTCAGTGAGGTCATGCAACAGGGTGATACCAATGCGCCCTCGACGTTCCAACGTCTAATGACCACTCTGTTCCGAGAGTTTATAGGACGGTTCGTCCATGTGTACTTAGATGATATATTCGTCTATTCGGATACCATAGAGGAACATGAAGAACACCTAGCCAAGGTGTTCGACGTGCTAAGGAAAGCCAAGCTCTTCCTTAGCCGCAGTAAATGCGACCTCTACTCCCGAGACTTGGATTGTCTCGGCCACCGGATCGACGACCGCAGCTTACATGCCGATACAGACAAGATGGGTCGTATCCGTAATTGGCGAACCCCTCGCTCGTACCATGAGGTGCAGCGGTTTTTGGGTCTCGTCAATTATTTGGCGCATTTCATGCCCGATGTAACCGCGTATACCGGGCCATTATCGGCCATGGTCAGGAATGACCAGCCATTCATATGGCGAGCATTACATGACAAATGCTTTGAATCGATCAAGGCCATGGCATGCAAAGTGCCGATTCTCCGGCCAATCGACCCGCGCAAGCCCGAGCCAATATGGCTCATTTGCGACGCATCCCTCTATGGAACCGGGGCCTTGTACGGCCAAGGGCCCGACTGGCAAAAGTGCTGCCCCGCTGGATTTCTTTCAAAGAAATTCTCGCCTGCACAGCGAGCATACCATACCTACAAGCACGAAGCCCTCGCGATAATGGAGGGCTTGATGAAATGGGAGGACAAACTCCTCAGACAGGAGGTCCATATAGTGGCCGATCATAAGGCACTAGAGTTCCTCAAAGGGGTACCGCGACCCAGTCGACGGCAGATTCGTTGGTACGAATATTTGTCACGATTCCAGTACGATATTACGTACGTATCCAGCAAGCTCAACAAGGTTGCGGACTGTCTATCCCGGTATCATGAGAATGATACATATGCCGACGAAGTCGCAGACTTCGATATGGTCAACGCAGACACGCACCTTGACCCGGAAGGGGATGACCTTCCTCAGTCACAACTCATCGAAGTCTGAGGAGGAAGGATCCTCAGGCAGACGCGCCAGCGGGTCGAGAGAGCGACTCGTGAAGAGGCTCAGAGAGCTCTCCGAGACTGCGAAGAGTCACGACTGAATGAAGCCGAGCAATATGCTCAGCATCAGGCAGAGCCTGAAACGTCCAGTCAACATGACTCCATCACGCTCGCAGAAGCATTGGCCGCAGGACCATCCCTATGGGCCCAGGTAGAATCCGAAAAGGGATTCTGGCAAGCCATTCAAAGTGGCTATAAGGAGGACCGATCCTTTGCAAAGGTTGTGGAGAATCCCGTGGGTCACAGCGCCTTCGCGCTGCGAAATGGTATATTGTATACCAAAAATAGGCAAGAGGAGGAGGTAGTATGCCTCCCCCAGGCCCAGTACAAGGGCCGCTCGATTATCGAGCTGGTAATCAACCGTGCCCATATCACTCTAGGCCACCTAGGGCCTCAGAAGACGTCAGAGTACGTCCGGCGGTGGTTTTGGTGGCCTGCCCTACGCAAAGACGTAGATAAATTCTGTATCAGCTGCGGTACCTGTCATACCGTTAAGACCAGTACGAAGCTACCCCTCGGGTTATTGCATAACCTTCCAATTCCATGGTTACTGTGGAATTCTACCTCCATGGACTTTGTAGGTCCATTCCCGAAATCGAACGGGTACGACTACATATGGGTAGTCGTATGCTGTTAGACATCAATGGTCCACCTCATTCCAGTGAGGACAACGAATACCGCTGGCGAACTAGCTGTGGTATATCTTCGAGAAGTCATAAGGCTTCACGGACTCCCAGAGTCCATAGTGTCTGACAGGGACAGCAAATTCACTTCCAAATTCTGGAAGGAATTGCATAGACTCATGGAAGTCAAGTTACTCATGTCCACTTCCTTCCATCCGCAGACGGATGGACTTAGCGAACGTACCATACGTTCGGTTACCCAAATACTCCGGGCGATGGTTTCGCCCAACCAGCTGGACTGGTACGAAAAGCTCCCGCTAGCCGAGTTCGCAATGAACTCGGCCATCAGCTCTACTACGGGCTTCGCCCCGTTCGAGCTCAATTATGGGTATTTACCCCGATCCATGAGCGGGATCAAGACGGACTCACCATTCCCGGGAGTACGTGAGTTCGCACAGCGAGCAGTAGCCAACCTCGAAATGGCCCACAACACCATCATCGAGGCCAGAATATCCCAGGCATATCATGCCAATAAACATCGACAGGCTGAGCCTGAGTTTGAGGTCGGAGACCTCGTGTACTTGTCCACTAAGAACTTGTCCATCCCAAAGGGGCGCGCGAGAAAGCTGGTGCCCAAGTACATAGGACCGTACAAGGTCCTCGAAGCCTATCCCAGCACATCGAACTACGTGCTGGAGCTCCCTCAGGAACTGAGAGAACGGAGGATCCATCCTTGATTCCATGTCTCCCTACTAAGGAGGCATGAAGCCAACGATGACACGTTGTTTCCCAAGCGCGAAGCACGCGCATTTTACGACTTCGGAGTCGACGACTCCACTGAATGGATGGTCAACGAGATCGTAGGCCATGAATGGCAAGGCAATAAATGCCTCTTCCACGTAAGGTGGACCCTAGGAGATCACACCTGGGAACCTTACGAGCACTGTAAGGAACTGGCAGCACTCGACGAGTACTGCCGGCTGATGGGGGTGACTGTTAGGATCGTGCGTGGAAGTCCGGAAAAGCGGAGAAGCGGAAGTCCGGGAAGGAAGTCCGGAGGATGGGGGAATTCTGGGCGCACCAGAGAGTGAAGACTTGGCGAAGCTATTAGCAACACCCTGAGCAATCTGCCGGTCTTCGGACTTCGGACGGAGGTGGCGGAACTCCAGAACGGAGAAGAGTCGAAGGGTAGAGTCGAATGGAATAGAGTCAGGAAGAGACAAAGGCAGACAGAGGTTTGGACGGAGGTCCGAGGTCGGAGTCCGGACGGAAGTCCGACGGAGGATGATGGAGAAGGAGATAGATTAGAAAAGGAGTACAAGCAGATGAGTTACGGAGCAGTAACGGAGGGTAAACGAGATATCCGAACTGAGGCATAAGGCCGGCTAGCTCGGTGCTTATAATCTAATCATAGATAGGAGTCAGGGGCGGAGTCCGGAGGTCGGACTCCGGTCGGCCCTCCGTGTGGAACTGCAGAGTGGTGTGAGCCGACCGGGAGTGACGCGCATGATGCTCATCCGCGCGGAACCTGATGGAGTCCCGGGGCGGATCGCGGTTCGACCGGAAGTCCGGTCGGGGAATGAGTAAGTACGATCACAAAGAACTAGAAAGAACTAGATGGGCCGAGACTGTACTTAGGAGTGGAATGGGCTGGAACATTCTAGGTGTTACAGGACGACTGGAAGTCCGGGCGGAGTCCGGACGGAGTTCCGGAACTCCGGACCTGGTTTGGCACAGACTGTAACAGTGCCTCCCCTTTAGGCCCGAACCCTTGAGGGCTTCTAGTTTAACACCCGTTATGTCAGCCATGTGAATGGATGAGGCGGAGTCCGTGCAGGGTCACGGAGTCCCGAGGAGTATAAGGACTTGCGACTTAGCAAGATTTCGGCTCTTTGCCCCCCACAACCATCCCCACCACATGTCCGCAAACCCCGCCGATATCAACGCGGAACTCGAGGAGGCTATGAGGAAGGTCGAGCGCCTGCGAGCGGTGCAGCAGAAGGCGGCGGAGGAGGCGGCCGCGGAGAAGGCGCGGAAGGCGGCAGAGGCTGAGGCGGAGGCCGCGAGGAAGGCGGCGGAGGAGGTGGCAGCAGCGGAGGTGGCAGCAGCGGAGGCCGCGCGGAAGGCGGCGGAGAAGGCTGCTACGGCGGCGAAGGCTACGGAGGTGGCGGCCGCTGCGGGGGCTGCTGCGGCGGAGAAGCACACTGGGAAGCGCCGAGCGGATGCCGAGCCAGATCCCGGGCCGGAGCCGGACTTATCGTCCTACGGCCCGACGGAGAAAAGGGAGGTCTGGGTGGGGAAGATGAAAAAGTGGGTTGACACGGTCGCCGTCGGGTAAGTCGGAATTCCGAAGTCCGGAATTCCGTGGCTAACAGGCTTGATAGGTCGTGCACCCTATGCCAGAAGGACGGGGTGGAGTGCCGGGTTGAAGTCCCCAACCGGCGCTCCAAGTCCTGCATCCGCTGCAGGAACAAGAAGGCCTCCTGCGAGGGCATGACCGGGCTTCCGGTGACCCCCCGGAAGACGAAGAAGGTCCGCCGGATCGGGCCGGAGCATGGCGAGGAGGAGGAAGGGTCGGAGAGTCCGGAGCCGGAGGGTGGCACTGGGCCAGGGTGCGGCTGCGGCGGGGTCGTCCATGGGCTTGGCCCTGGACACTCGCCGTACCTGGGGAGCGGACCCGGAGGTGCCCGGGACGGACCGTGAGTTACTCATGGCCGTCCTGGTGGAGTCCCAGGAGACCCGGAGTCTCCTGAGGGACGTCCGGAAGGAACTCCGGGCGCTCCGGGAGCGGATGGCCGAGGAGACAAACCGGAGGCATGACGCGATTGCATCCTACCTGCTGGCGAACGCGGAGGAGGAGGACGATGAGAGCTTCCTCAGGAGCCTCACGGAGGACGTCTCGGAGGAGAGCGATGAGGAGGAAGGGCAGGAGTAGGAGGGCGGAGTTCCGGACGGAACTCCGGAGTTTTTTTTGGACTATAGGTAGATAGCACGCTCGTCTTCTTGTAACCGCGTAGTGAAATAAACGGCGTGTCTCGGAATTCCGGACGGAGCTAGAGTGAGGCCAGAGGTCCGGGCTTGGATGGGTAGGCGGAGTGGAAGTCCGTGACCAAGTCCTGTGCATGTCCGAGCTCCATGGCGAGAATCCAGGAGGTTTCTTCATCCGTGCCTTCGTATCCTGCCCAACGCACCAGGTATAGGAGCTGACAGGATCTCCGGCGACGGTCGACCTTGGAGTCGAGGATCTCCGAGATCTCATACTCCGGTTCTCCGCCAATGGTAACCGGCGGAGGCGGAGATTGGACTCGTCCCGGGATGGAGTTCGGAGTTGCGACTTCCAGCTGCGAGACATGGAAGACGGGGTGGACGGAGCGCATGGAGTCCGGGAGACGGAGGGTGAAGGAGTGTGTGCCAGGTTGCGCGATGATGGTGTATGGTCCCAAGAACTTTTCGGACAACTTCTTGGAAGGTCGGGTGGAGCGGATGTGCTCTGCCCGGACATACGCGGTATCTCCGATGTGGAACTCCGGGGCGGGCAAACGGTGCTTGTCCGCTTGTACTTGGTAGCGCTTCTGGGATTCGGAGATGCACTGCCGAAGTTCCGCGTGGAGTTCGTCGAGGTCGACAGCGAACTCCCGGGCACACGCGGAGGTAAGGTCCCGTTCTGGGTGGACGGAGATCGCGGGGTTGTAGCCCTTGTTCGCGAAGAACGGGGAAATTCCGGTGGTCGCGTTCAGAGCATTGTTGTATGCAAACTCCGCGAGCGGAAGGAGGCGCGACCAGTTGTCCTGTTGGTACGTGCAGTAGATCCGGAGGTACTGCTCGAGGGTTTGGTTGACTCGCTCGGTCTGGCCCTCGCCCTCCGGATGATATCTGGAGGTGAAGTGGAGGTGCATGTCGAGAGCCTTTCCGAGGGAGCGGAAGAAGTGGGACACAAACTCGGAGCCCCGGTCGGAGGTGACATGGGACAGAACTCCGTGCTTGGAGAAGACGTGGAGAACGAACAAGTCCGTGAGCTCCGGGGCCGTCAAGGTGTCGTGCGTCGGAATGAAGATAGACTGCTTAGTGAAGCGGTCAACGACGACCAGGATGGCGGTGAATCCATCGGAGTCCGGGAGCTGCTCTATGAGGTCCATGGAGATGGAGTTCCAGGGTCTCTCCGGAATTGGGAGCTGCTTGAGTGTGCCGTAAGGGAGGTGGCGAGGAACTTTGGAGCGTGCGCAGGTGGTGCAGGACTTGCAGTAGTCCCGGACATAGAGGCGGAGTCCGGACCAGGCGTAGTCCCGAAGGACGAGGGCTTGGGTCTTGTTCTGGCCCCAGTGTCCAGCTGTCGGGTGGTCGTGGCGTGACCGGAGGACCCGAAGTCGGAGGTCACCGGAGTCCGGGACGTAGATCCGGCCATTAAGGCGAAGGTAGCCTTCGTCATCAAGTGTCCAGCGTGGGTTGCCTTGGGCTGCAAAGCGGAGGCCTGCGGTGAGCTCGGAGTCCTCGGATGGAGCGGAGATGGAAGTCCAGATGTCCGTGCGTAGGAGTTCCTCATCATGGACGAGGGACGCTCGGAGTACCGGTTCTCGGAGGATGGTTGCCCGGAGGGAGGATTTGAGCTGCTCCTGAGTGAAGATGGGTCGGAAGTTGTGTGGGTTGACGACGGAGTAGTCACTATCCCCCTCTTTTGGGTAGACATCCCAACAGTGTGTGAGCACGTCGGGCTTAGCTCCAAGTTTTCCGGGGCGGAAACGGATGACGAGGTTGAACTGCGACAGGAATTCCGACCAACGTGCTTGGCGTCTAGTCAGGAGTTTGGTGGTCGCGAAGTACTCCAGATTCTTGTGGTCCGTGACCACGTCGATCGGAGTTCCGGAGCCTTCAAGGTAGTGACGCCAGGAGCGGAAGGACTCGAAGATGGCGAGGAGTTCCTTGTCGTGGGTGTCGTAGTTCAATTCCGCACCGGTGAGCGTACGGGAGTGGAACGCGACCGGATGGAGTTCACCGGAGTCCGTGGTGATGGACAAGATTCCAGCGATGGCGTAGTCCGAGGCGTCGGTTTCTATGGTGATCTGGCGGTCGGGTTCCCAGTGACGGAGAACAGGAGCGGAGGTGAAGGCCTGCTTCAAGGCTTCGAAGGACTTCCGGCACTCTGTGGAGAAGTTCCACGGAGCGGACTTCCGGGTAAGGCGGGTAAGGGGTAGGACAATCTCGGAGTAGTTGTGGATGAACCGTCGGTAGAAATTAGCAAATCCGAGGAAAGACTGTATGTCTCGGACTTTCCGAGGTTCTGGCCAGTCCAGGATCGCCTTGACTTTGGATTCCGCCATAGTAAGTCCGTCGGGAGAGAGGATGTATCCGAGATACTCAACGGAGTCCGCGTCGAACTCGCACTTGTCTGCACGAGCGTAGAGCTTGAATTTCCGGAGTCTCCGGAGTACCTCTTTGACGTGCTTGCGGTGTTCCTCCCGGTTACTGGAGTAGATTAGGATGTCGTCGAGATAGACAACGATGCACACATCCAGGAGGTCCGCGAATACCTCGTTGACGAAACGTTGGAACGCTGCCGGAGCGTTGGAAAGTCCGAACGGCATTACGAGCCACTCGAAGGACCCGTAGCGGGTCCGGAACGCGGTCTTCCACTCATCTCCGGGGGCAATCCGGACTAGGTTGTACGCGTGCCGGAGGTCGATCTTGGTGTAGATCCGAGCCTTCCGGGGCGTGTCCAGGAGATCCGAGATGAGCGGAAGGGGGTAGCGGTCCTTCCGTGTGATCTTGTTGAGCCCGCGGTAGTCGACGCAAAGACGGAGACTTCCGTCTTTTTTCTTGACGAAGAGCACCGGAGCTCCGCACGGAGAATTCGTGGGGCGGATGAAGCCGGATTTGAGGTTCTCCTCGATGTACTCACGGAGCGTCTCGAGCTCCGTTTTCGATAACGAGTAGATAGGTCCGAGGGGTGGAGTCGCCCCGTCCTCAAGAGTGATCTTGAGGTCGTGCGGGCGGTGCTCCGGAAGGGTGTCCGCCTTGACCTTGCTGAAGACATCCGCGTACTTGTGGTACTCTTCCGGAATTCCAGTTAGGTCCGGAGGAGTGGAGTCCGAAACGGAGCTACTTCGAGCGGAGGCCGATTCAGGTTCCGTTAGGTTCAAGGTGAAGCTTTCGGAACCTGGGAGGCGGCAGGCCCTGGCGAACGCGGCAGCGGACACCAAGGACACCTTGGGGGCCGACAGAGGGACAGAGGGGACCTCGGAGGCGGGCTCCGGTGGAGCCGGAGTTGCGACCGGAGGTCCGGGGACGGATACGGGACGGTCCGAGGGCGCGGTCCGGAATTTGATGCTATGCGTCTTCCAGTCAATCAACGGATTGTAGGCAGAGAGCCAGCTGTATCCCAGGACGGCGGAGACGGACTTGTCGAGCGGAGTGACGTAGAAGTTGACAGATAGGACTTCCCCGGAGGGGAAGTGCAGAGGGAGGACGGTAGTCCGAGAGATGGTTTGATTAGATGTTCCGTCGAAAAGGTGGAGACGGAGCGGAGTTACAGAGGTTGTAGGAATTCCATGCACGTCGACGAACTCCGAGTCCACAAAGTAGTGGGACGAGCCGGAGTCCACAAGGGCGCGGAACGGAGTAGGAACGGAGTCGGAGAACAGAGACACATGCAGAGACAGGGGATCGGAGAGAGCGGACACGTTGAGTCTAAGGAAGGGATCCGCACCGGAGGAGTCAACGCAGTCCCCACTTGGTGCGGAGTTCGGAGGGCTGCGGACTAGTTTTTTGACTCCGTAGGAGTCTCCTTGGTTTCCGAGCCGGAGGCCTTGGGCTGCTGGACTTGAGTCGCCCTGGCCTTAGCTCCGGAAGGAGTCTTCTTCGGGCAGTCTCCGGCACTATGTCCGCCTCCGCCGCAGAACAAACAGAGGTTGTTCGCGAAGCGGCGCTGACGCTCCTCCGGAGTGAGCTTTCCGTCCTTGCCCAGCTTGTCAGCGTAGGGCTTGGCCGGAGTCTTCGCAGGGGTCTTCTGCTGCGAGGTCTTCGAGGGAGTTCCGGAGGTGGAGGGGGAGCCGGAGTTCCCGCCGGACTTGGCAGGAGGCTGCTTAGTCTCGGAGGTCTTGGAGGTGGAGGATTTGGAGTGGCTGGCACCGGAGGACTCGCGAGTCTGTTCCGCCTTGCGCTCCCAGTAGCAGTTGTCCAGCTTCTGGGCGAGGGTGCGGAGTTCCGTGAGCGTGTCCGGCTTGCCGACTTCGGAGATGCGGTCCTTCAGGCGCGAAGGTAGGCCACGATAGAACTGGTAGCGGAGGGCAGCGGAACCCCAGCGGACTTGAGTTCCGAGACGGCTGAACTGCGTGATATACTTCGCAATCCTATGTCCGTCGGACATCCGGAGGTTCTCGAGGTCGTGCTCCGCAGCTCCTGTGGCGTCGTACGGACCGAAGTTGATCCAGAGTTCCTCCTGGAAGGCTTCGTAGTCCGACATGAAGACAGGCGGATTTTCGGACTCACCTTCGAGGAGGTAGGGCTCAAACCACTGGAGCGCAGTTCCCTTGAGAAAGGAAATGGCGTAGGTGACCCGTTTCTCCTGAGTGTCGAAAGTCCGGGGCCGCGCTTTGAAGACTAGCTCCAGCTGGGTGAAGAAAGACCGGAGTTTGACCGGGTCCGAACCGTCGAACTGGTCCGGCTCCCGGACATTGTGTCTTTCTCCGCCCGGAGTTGCGGAGGCCGATGCTCGCGGGTTTTGCATGAGACTTTGTGCTAACAATGCGATGGCGCCTGCAAGCTGAGCGTTTGGGTCTAGCGGGGCAGGATCCGGACCTGGCACCGGAGGCGGAGCTCCGGGGAGTGGTGGGTCTGGTACCTCCGTGTCGGAACTCCGGAGGGATTCCGACATAGGGGCGAAGGGATTTGGAGTGGAATCAGGCTGCTGGGGGAGACTGGTCTCTGGCGTGGAATGTCCGGAGAGGTCTTGTCCCAACATCTGAGCGGGGACAGGTCCTGGAGCTCGGGTAGGCGTAGTCGGATCCGGGCGCAAGATAGGCACCTGGATGCGACGAGCGGTGAACCCTTGGAAGAGTTCCGGGATGTCCGCCATGACAGATCCTCAGTGTGAGTTCGGATATACTGTTAGGATCGTGCGTGGAAGTCCGGAAAAGCGGAGAAGCGGAAGTCCGGGAAGGAAGTCCGGAGGATGGGGGAATTCTGGGCGCACCAGAGAGTGAAGACTTGGCGAAGCTATTAGCAACACCCTGAGCAATCTGCCGGTCTTCGGACTTCGGACGGAGGTGGCGGAACTCCAGAACGGAGAAGAGTCGAAGGGTAGAGTCGAATGGAATAGAGTCAGGAAGAGACAAAGGCAGACAGAGGTTTGGACGGAGGTCCGAGGTCGGAGTCCGGACGGAAGTCCGACGGAGGATGATGGAGAAGGAGATAGATTAGAAAAGGAGTACAAGCAGATGAGTTACGGAGCAGTAACGGAGGGTAAACGAGATATCCGAACTGAGGCATAAGGCCGGCTAGCTCGGTGCTTATAATCTAATCATAGATAGGAGTCAGGGGCGGAGTCCGGAGGTCGGACTCCGGTCGGCCCTCCGTGTGGAACTGCGGAGTGGTGTGAGCCGACCGGGAGTGACGCGCATGACGCTCATCCGCGCGGAACCTGATGGAGTCCCGGGGCGGATCGCAGTTCGACCGGAAGTCCGGTCGGGGAATGAGTAAGTACGATCACAAAGAACTAGAAAGAACTAGATGGGCCGAGACTGTACTTAGGAGTGGAATGGGCTGGAACATTCTAGGTGTTACAGGACGACTGGAAGTCCGGGCGGAGTCCGGACGGAGTTCCGGAACTCCGGACCTGGTTTGGCATGGACTGTAACAGTGACCTCCTGGTGGGCGTTGCCCCGCCTCAAGAAAACTGAGTACGGCACCGCGATGGGTGCGAGTGGACACGGCAGAATGGCCACCAAGGCACCGTAACAGGTGCCTTGGCTCTTGGTGGCCACAGTCAAGCCACGACTGAGGGCCGCGTCAACGGCCAAGTCCGAAGCGCCTATAGGGGACGGGTCACGAGATTATGACGTGTAGCATCATAATTAGACACGTCGCGTCGGGAGACTGAAATATGACACGTCACGTCCATGGGTGTCTGGGCCCAAGCTCAGATTAGAGCTCAGCGGGCGCTAGCGAGCTCGTCGTGCTTAGCGGCGAGCTCACCGCCTAGCTCCCTCTTCATCAGCCAGCACAACGTGCCAGCGAAGAATACCCACCACCTCACCGCCCTGCCCCACCGCCATCGCGATGACCACGCCCGCCAATACCAGCACCCCAACCGACATGGTCGTAGACCTGGTGGCTCAGCCTGCCACCCAAAACCAGCAGCCAACGACTGCAACGGAATCGCAAGGGAGTGCGGGGACCTCCGGCTCTGCCCCGGGGTACCCCCCGTACATCGCACCATTCCAGGCGCCCCAAAACCAACCCGCACCGGGGTACCCCCAGGGCTACGCCCCTCTGAACCCGGCAGCACAAGGTGGGTACGCGCACACGTACGTACCTCCATACGGCATAGCCGTACCTTTTCAAAACCCAACACAGGTTGCAACCATGACCACCCCCTCATCATCGAGATCGGGCGCACTGCCGCCCATGCCACTGGGGATGCCCCCCCTCATGCCCATTCCTGGGCTTACCTGGGCCGCAGTGCCCCATCAACATCTGCTGGTGGCACACCAAGTCGGGTGTGCCATCTGTGCCGACTACTTGTGGCACTACCAGGCCACGATGGGGGAGCAGTCGTTCCGGGACGCATTGACGTCCGTGCAGACGTAGCTCCAGACGCAGTTCTGGGCATATTTCGAGGAGCAGACACGCTCCAGAGGGGGAGGGAACGATGTTCAGCATCGTGAGCTCAAGCAGCGTCTGGAGGACGCTGAGAAGTGCGGCCAGGACCAGGCGCGATTGATCGACGATCTGGAGCATGAGCTCCACGACGAACGGCGCGAGATGGACTCAGTCCGTCAACGGATGGACCGGTATCGGTCGGAACGAGACCGCTTGAAGGACAAAGCGTGTGAGCGCGAACGGGAGGGGCAGTCGAGGCCCAATCAAGTGAGGATGGTGCCACCGATGCACCCGGACTTTCCTGAGTCCCAATACCGGCCACTAGCGAGGTCAAGGCGACCTGAGCGAGATGCGAGCCCTCGTCGGCCACAGTCTTCGCACTCGGGGCCCTCATCCTTGGCGGGGCTGTCGCACCCCCGCGATTACGACGAAGGGTTCGGGCCCATGACGGGGCCCCCCTCAAGCTCTTCCCGACCCACGGAGGGGTCATCTCAACGTCCGTTGGTGGAATTCACGGACTTTGAGGACCTCTCCGGCGAAGACGAGGAACCTGTTGTGGATCGCGACCTGATCCAGAAAAAGACGTCACGGCAGCAGTACCGCAACGCTTGACGGGGGATTCCATTTCCCCCAGGACCTTCAAGGTCCGACCCCAGCTCGAGTTGGGATCCGCGTCCACCGATCCCCGACTGGCCGTACGATCTCCTGCGGGTCCCCGAGGACTCTGATCCTTGTCTGTGCGAGCACTGGCACGATTTTGTGCCGGTTACGGAGCAAGACGCCCATAACCTTCTGAGTGTGGCTGAGCGTGACATGGGCCAGGCGCGCCACCGCATCATCCACTTGATCCAGCAAGTGGGTGCCAACCCTGCTCTGACGGGGGTAATAGGGTTCCGCACCCTTGCCAGCGCATGGCAGAACCCCAACCGACAACCATTCGGCGAGCGACCGGCGGCTTACACGCCGCCCGGACTGGAACCAGCCTCCACGGCCCACCTGCCCCCACCAACTGGGTCGTTACTACGACTCCATGGAACTCGTCCTGTCCATGCTCTGGACGGTCCACGGCACGCACAGCCGCGAGTAGAATCCCCCGCGGAGGACATCCGAGCCTGGATGTTGTCGTATCACGACCGGATTCCGGCCTGGATGGCCCGTGAGGCGAACAGCGACCCCACGCTAGAAAGCGTGGAGTTGTATACACTCCAACACCACCCGGTGCATCGCAGCCGCCTGCAGGCTGAAAGGGCCCGGTGGATTCACATTTCGGGAGTGCTGCTGGCCGTCCCCGGCCTTTACCGTCATATCCTCAATGCGTGGCACTTAGTGCCCCAAGGCCCCTACACTCATGTGTTCTACCCGAACGACATGAGCACCGACGCTCTGACGTTGTTCCACATCGCGTACTGGTACGCATTTCGCTGCGTCACCATTGCACACACTGAGCGTCTGCAACCATCCGCGTACTGCGTGCGAGCCCATTTCCATAGGCTTGATCACAACCAGGCCAATGTGCCATTTGAAGGTATCTGTGACACGGTCGACGTTGTCACGGTACCCTCCATAATGTCACTCGGGGTCTCCTTCGGGACCCTTCCCATTCCACCACCTGTAACGGTGGCTGCATCCCTGGCTGCTCTAGCGGCCGTAGAAACCCAAGGGTCCGGGCAGTCCACGCCCAACCCTATCTCCTCCATCGCCTCATCCAATGAGAACGAGGCGCGTCAAGAACCTCAAGGGGGGTCCTCAGGGCCCCAACCACAAAACGACGACATGGACCAGACCGCTTAAAGCAAGCCTGGCATCGCACGCCCAGCGTGCTCGTCGAACGAATGGGACATTCAATGTCCCTAATCTGTCATATTAGCGCGCAGTGCCACCGTGGCCCCCCCTTCGAGTCACACGCAACACGCGGTGATTTATAAGACCAGGACGCTCAGCATCCTCGATTTCGTGACTGCCACGACCACCTGCCCGGACGGCGCGCCCCCGTCGCGGGTGTACATCCAGGGCGCGGGACACTTTGACATCCCTTCTACCTCTCCAACCAGTGTGTGGTCCGTGCTACCACCCCAGACCAATGGTGGTCTCAGTACCCCCCATACCATGGTCCCGGACGAGCACAGTGTTCGGGTACCGATGTATTTATACTGTGTGAACGCTACTCCAAGTTGTAGCCTTTCCATCATGAATATTACTTACTCCCAGACCCGTCACGGGTCTAAAGGGGGAGAGTGTAAGAACCGCGCACGACGGCGCGGTTCTACATTCGCTATACCGCACGCGGAGCGTGCTCGAGGAGGCCGCTGAGCCTCCGACAACCAGTCTAAGTCCTTCTAAGGACTTATCAGGGCATTAGCGCCCAGTAGATTAGATTAATCATTGTATTATCTACGCGTACGGCGACCCAAGGTTTGGGCCTTGGGCGCCTGGTGGGGTAGAGAACTCTACCCCCACCATCCCTCGAGTACACCGAGCAATCCAAGCCCGGTACAGAGTACTTGCTGGATACCGGGGACAGAGCCCCTCTACGGTAGACTTACACGCTGGTCGACGGTTGGGTCTCCAACGGTGGATCGCCTGCACGACGAAGTCGTTTCTTCGGAGGTTGTGCTGGCATCTCATAGATGCCACGAGATTCAAACTATTATAAATCAAAGTTAAGTCTTCAGCCAGCCATTGTTAGACCATTTCGACGAAGTTCAAGTCGCACCGAGGATTTAGTTCGCCTTGCCTCGACAATAGACTCTTGCTCTTCCTCGCTCTCAGGGCTGAGTTCACTCAACGAGTCTTCATCACTGTTATCGGCTGCCTCAGAAGCTGATGCAATTAGATGCTATGGCAGTGTATTAATGAAGCATGAGGCCAAAGGCGTACCATGTCCACTTGCCAAATCCCGATTCTTCTTCTCGAGGCGCTTGTATTTTTTCTCCATGCTTCTCAGGCGAGCTTCCAGTGTCGCCGTTTTATCGAGGTCTAACGGATTCGGATTGGATGGAATGGATAGTCGTTAGGGTTTTGAGTACGAAGTAGTCAAAACCGTGCCACTCACTAATCTCAGCCTATTTCGCAGATGGCTGCTTCTGGCGGACGCTGTGCCGGGCTGTCGCATCTCCTGCCAAGGGTATATCAACGTCCTCTTCTGGGTCAGAATCAATGCGAGTATGAGATGTAGCTTTTGAGGCTCGCCGTCTCGACATAGTGGGGTGACTGAGCCGAAGAAGGCCGTTGTCAAACGAGATGAGTTGAAGCTGTGACTCGAGCTGTCACCGGTGGTCTGTGGAGCATGGCCCAAGCGGGCAACGGGCGCAATCGGGATGGTGAACGGCCTGCCCAGCCAATCCGGTGTACAAACCCGATTGGCTCATGATGGACGGCCCGATTTGGAAGAGATATCTGAGGGCCAGGAGGGCAACTTAGTTGATTCTGTGCTTGCATAGCTCGCAGCGACTCTAAAGAGGCTCAGTTTCTCCCTTGTGTCTTATTTAACATGTCTGAAAACTTACTTCACATCTGTCCTTATTGCTCAGCATCTCTTCGTACTGCACAAGGCCTTGAATCTCACACCTCAAACCGACCGGAATGTAGGGAAGCGGCCGCAGCCGCCAACGCAGAAAAGCGTGAGCAAGCCCGTCTCAAAGGCCTCGCGGCAGCTGCAGCTGCTGTAGAAGGCACTACACCTTCAAATATCTCTACGGGCCCTAGCTATAATCTGGATGTACCTGCCGACCTTGAGAACCCAATCGAGACACTGATTCCTTCACACTTCTTGAGCAACTTCGACCAAACGGCAGCACCCTTGGATTCTGGATCTTCAAGCTCTACTCAAAGCGGGCGTCGCCGGGTGGAGCTTGAAGAGGTCGCTGATGAGGATGAGGGAGGCCTTCCCCGCCGCCCCTGGGTTGAAGATTATCCCGATGCAGCCGGCACACCAGGCGACCACGTAGAGACGTACTTTGAGAGGATACACCAAGAGAGAGCGGCCGCACAAGAAGGACGTTGGGCGCCGTTTGAGTCGCAGAAGGAGTGGGAGCTTGCGCGGTGGCTTGCTACGTCGGGATTATCGCAGACAGCAATTGAGAAGTATCTGCAGCTTCAAATAGTTAGTCTGTGACTCGGAACATTTGTTACAATGAAGAACCCACTGATTTATGCTCATACAGACATGTGAAGACACTAAGTCTTCGTTCCTTTCCAACTACCTGTTCTTCCAGAAGATCGATGCGCTACCGAGGGGATTCGCCAGTTGGAAGTGCGAATTCTTTGAGACGGTTGGAGACGTCTTGGCGGAGGATGGAAAGCCTTGCACGGAGCTGGTCGAGCTGTGGAAACGTGACCCCGTGGACTGCATCCGTGAGCTCATTGGAAACCCACTCTACTGCCACGCAATCCAATACGCCCCGGAGAAGCATTATGCTGATGCGGAGGGAAAGACGCGCATATTCGGCAACCTGTTCATGGGCGATTGGAGCTGGAATGTTCAGGTGAGTAGTCATTTGTAGGAGCCGGCTTCTGCGCAGTGCTTGACTAAACCGTTGTGACAGGGAAAACTGCCACCGGGGGCCACTGTGGCCTCCGTAATCCTTGCATCTGACAAGACGATGTTATCTCGGATGAGTGGCGACAAGTCTGCGTGGCCCGTGTACCTAACCCTGGGCAATATCGATAAGAATGAGAGGCGCAAACCATCGTCACATGCAACCGTCCTCCTCGGGTACCTACCCATCTCAAAGTTGGAATGCTTCTCGGAGAAGAGACGTTCTTTAGAGGGCTATAGGCTGTTCCATCAGTGCATGAAAGCGCTGCTCGCGCCGCTTGTCGCTGCAGGCAAAGAAGGCGTTATGATGACCTGTGCCGATGGACGTGTTCGGCGCGTCTACCCCATCCTCACTGCATACATCGCCGATCACCCTGAGCAGTGCCTGGTGTCCGGATGTCAAGAAAACTTCTGTCCCAAGTGTCCTGTCGCACCAAATGAACAAGGAGAACCGGTCCTCTCGTGCTTGAAGGATCCAGAGCGTGCACGCGCCGCTTTCGAAAGCCACGCACGCGGAGACAAATCTGCGGATTTCGTGAATTGGGGGCTGTGTGCAATCGAGCCATTCTGGGATGACTTACCTCACTGCAACATCTTCTCCGCGCTCACCCCGGATCTCCTACATCAACTTCACAAGGGCGTGTTCAAGGATCATCTTGTGAGCTGGGCTACCAAGGCGATCGAGGACAGAGCGAATGAGATTGACCGCCGCTTCCAGGCAATGCTGAAGCACTCAGATCTACGTCATTTCAGCAAGGGCATATCACTCGTGTCGCAGTGGACAGGGACTGAGTTCCGCCATATGCAGAAGGTCTTCCTGGGAGTGGTGGCAGGCGCCAGTGAGGAGCGCGTAACGCGCGCCGTCCGCGCAGTGCTTGACTTCATATACTACGCGCACTTCGAGTGCCATACCGACATCTCACTCAATGCGCTGCATCAATCATGGCTTGACTACCATCGCTACAAGGCCGTCTTCGTAGAGCTCGGCATCCGGAGTCACTTCAACTTTCCCAAAGGACACTCCACTGAACATTACGAACCTTCCATACGATCGGTAGGCACCGCAGACGGCTACAACACGGAGCACCCGGAGCGACTGCATATCGACTACGCGAAGCTGGCATATGGTGCGTCAAATAAACAGTCCTCATACACCAAACAGATGGCGCGTTGGCTTGACCGACAGGAGGCGGTCCATCGGTTTACAAGCTATCAAGTGTGGTGTGATCATGAGTCCACTGAGTCGACTGCCCCGAGTCAATCAAACTCATCTCGCACAGGCTCGCCCACTTAGAACGCGCCCTATGCTGCATTGTCTCCTTCTGAATCGGACGCGCTTTCTTCGACCTCACCCTCTGCTGTGAACACAGCTACTCCCCCACCTGCCCCGAACCCGTCCTCGCAGCCTCAGCAAGCCACTCGAGCAGCAACAGTAGCCCAAACACCACAGTCCCGTCCCATGCAGCAACCTCACCACCCGCACACACAGAGTTCATCAGGTCGCCGCAGCTCAAGAAGATGCACAGACAAATCTAACTGGGAGGACGACGAACCTGGTGAGGACGAGTCACCCTTCTACCGTGGCTATTCTATAGCGAAGACCCCTTCGTTTCCGAGCATCACCCTCCTTCAAGCATACTCAGACTTTGGCGCGCATTCTCTCGCTCGATGTCTCAAGGATTATCTCCTCAAGTGTTCTCATGGAAGACCTGACCTCCAGGCCATTGCTGCCACGCCCTTACACGAAATGTCGCGGATATCTGCTTATAAGCAGTTCAAGGTCCGTTTGCCAGTGATACGGCAAGTATCCCCTCTTGCCCCAGTCGACATCATCCACGCGTCGCCAGCACGTCAAGGTGGCCCCAACCCCTTTTTGACCAAACCCCAGTACATGTCCACTGTCCTCGCTCATGACCCGGGAATGGCAACGCAGCTTTCCCACCACCCGCTTCACGGTATGCTCATGCCGGGCATGCAGCTAGTGAAGCACAATACTCACTCTCTGGTTTATAGGTCTACGTGTTGCCAGAATCCGTCTCATATTCCAGCTACCGCAGCAGCTAAACCCCGTAGCGTTCAGCATCACCGACCCACTCACATACGTTGAATGGTTCACACCCTTCCAGGTGGTTGACGGCCCCACCGGTATGTATGTCGTTTTGCCGTCGATGAGGCAACACCAGCGCAATGCATCCGTGATTCCCATTACGGACATTCAACGTACATGCCATCTAATACCATGCTGGGGTAAGAGAATCGATCGGCAGGTTGTGGAAGGGGATGTTCTCGACAACACAGCTATGAAATTCTTCGTAAATCCCTATCTACGACACCACAACTTTGTACTATTTAGGTACATGATAGATCATTTTTCACATTAGACAAGTTCATTCGAGAGTAACGTACGTGCACGTGCGGCAGCCCGGTCCGCTGCAACCCATCGCCTCCACCAACCCAGATGTGCACTTGTTGACACTGCGTGCCACACTCCCCCGCCACTGTGCGCCCACCCTGGTCCATGTTCATCGGCCGCTGTTTGTCGCCTGCCACATCCGGCGCAGCGTCCCAGGAGGCCATCAGGAAAGTGTGGCTCGTCGACGTCCGTTGTTGCAGCCTGTCCTGCTAGGCACAACCTATCCCCCGCGCGGCGTCAGCGGAGCTCGGATGGACGTGAGTGGGAACGGGAACGGGAATGCCTTGCCGGAGACGAGCGTGTTGTTGGCAAGCGTGCCGTTTGTCTGGCCGGTGTAGTTGGCTGAGGAGGACTCGGGTGAGGTGGTGGGCTGGGCGAAGCTCTGCGGGATGGAACATCATGGGTCTCATGCCGAACACATCATCTGTGGGGTCTCGCATGGCGTAGAGGTCATGTGCGAGGGAAATACGTGTTATCACGACCAAAGCAGAATAACATAACACTCACTGATGATGGGGTCACAAGTGGTCATGAGGAATTACTTACTAGACAACGATGTATTGTCGGCGCGCATGCCCAGAGGTCACCCGAGCAAGTTTGTATAATCTTGCAGGGGCTTGCGAGGTAAGCAAGAGGTCCCAGTGGTCGACAGCTGCGAATGCAGACTCCCAGCGACAGTCGCCAGTGAACTTGAACTTCCAACTTGGGCGCGTGGGCAAAACCCTAGATCGCGGCGCGAGAGAGGTACTGTCGTAGAACATCAAGATAGTAGCAGCAGTAGTGCGGTCCGCGCGAAGGGTCGTGGGGGAGATGAGCAAGGTGCAAACCAGTGGGAGCCAGCGCTTGCACTGCCCTGGGCCTCAGCCGCGTGGGGCAGGCGCTTAATTGGAGCAGAGGGCATCTTTGCGGCACTCAGAGATGAGTTGCAACTTGCACTACTACCTCTACGCATCGATCAGTACTCATAAACATCTCTTCTATGAGCTCCGGCTCCCGGATCGGGGATCTCGCCCAGTGCGATTTTGAACGGCCCGGCAACTCTCAAGTTGGGGACTTGCGAGCGGTGGCCGCGGCGGTGGTTAGCATTTTGCTCACCGTCGCAGGTGATGTTTACGTGCGTGTAGACGTTCCTCAACCCATGGTGCCCACTACCACTTCAAGCGGGGGATCAGTAGTATGCAAATTTTTTTCTTGGTACTAATCATTGCGCTTATCGAATCTAGCATCTTTCCATTGCGCACAGGACAGACAGCGGCGGGGGCCCCACTGCTGGCAGTGAGCTATCAGGGACAAGTAAGGGCGACAAATACGAGACTACTAGCGCGTCCCAAAAATTCCGCAACTCGTCCGACCCTTGCGCGCCACACACCAAAGAACCGTCTGCCAGCTGCAAAGCAGCTTCGAAACCGGAATCCCCATCCCTGCCACTTCCGTGCTCGCCGCGGCCTGCGGGCGAGCATTATAACTCCCAAACCCATTCACTTCCTCATGCTTCGACATCCAACTCTATCTCGAAGACTCATGAGAGCGCGCCCGAGTTCCCGGGGAACGGCCAGCGTGAATCGGTCTCGTGCGACGCCTCGGGCGAGGAAAGCTCAGGCTCTGACACAGAGCCGGAACCACCGGAACCAATCCACGACGCCTACATCCTCGGGGGGTCCGATGGACACGAGGAAGGCCGGCAAATGTTCAGGCAGGAGGCGCTGAAGAAATTGGAAGAGTTTGTGCCGGATAGAGGGTCAGACGATGACGGCTGGGACCAACCCCAGTGCGGTGCTCCAAGTCACGCTGATGAAGAACAGTGCGAGAGCCCTCCTCCAAGTCAGGTTCGCAGCTCCAGCCCCCATGTAAGCCCTTTTAGAAGCCGTTGACCCAGTATCCTGCGAGGCTCACTACTTCAGTACTGTACAGACATATGTCCCGGTCCCCTATTTGCATGTGGGCTGCAATCTGACCCCGAGAACGCACAAACGGATACACGGAGTCCTTCCGCCGTCCCCTGAAGTCCGGGCGGTCATCAAGAGATACAAGCAATCCTTGAACTAGTAGACCTAGTGCTGTAGCACTTGTCTCGTGGCGTCGCCCGCCACCAAGTCATGTATTTCACTTGTCGTATTCAATTTACATTGCACCCGTCTAATGTAGTGCTACGGTTTCCACTCAGTATCGCATGATAATCAGATTCATGTCTATCTTGCAATGGGCAACTATATTGACAACATAGGACTACATAGCATATTTGAGCTGCTACGGAGTACTACAGAGTGTTATTGATATACTACAGAGGCTACGTAAGCTACGTCGCCCTCACCGGTACTATGTAGATTTTGATTTTTCCTGATGGAGAGGTCGCACTCTCGCGAGGACAGGCTGCAATGTAGCGATGAATGAGAATACAAATCCCACCTACCGTATCAGGATTGCGGAGCTTACCACGGCCTTCATTCAGTGACAATGCAGCGGGGAAGCTCTAGTACACCGCCAATTCTAGCCCATGAGAACACCAGCTGGATGGACCATGTGGACGCTGGAATGGTCGGCCAGGACACTTCCGTGTAGCGCCCACCTCGATACCAGGTGGCGCCCGTCCAGCTGGCTCCCAGCTTCACTCCATCACGATCCCAGAGCTGTCTGTGAGCCCCTCTCTCTTGCTCTTGCGTGGGTCTTGCTTTATGGGTACACATTGCAGAGCGCCGGAACACCTCCACCACGAGCAACTGCATTTCAATGCTCCTAACAGTAACCTACACGCCAACAACGCTTTCTAGTATAGTGCTCTCTCTGTTACTACAACGTACTGTGTCTACCCTCGCCCGCAAGTGCGTCCCCATTTTCTCCCGTGCCCCTCGATTCCTCCGGCGTGTGCTTCTCGACCGGCACACTCTTCTCTGTCCTGGTCTTGACTTTTTGCGCCTTGCGTGCTGCAGCATCCTTCCACCGGCATGCGTCGTGTGTGGCACGCAGAGCGGCTGCCACACGGGCATGCTCTGCTACACGATCTGTAAGGTATGGCACTGGCTTTGTAAGGTTCCGTGGAAGCGCTTTGCGTAGCAGAGCTGCATGGTGCAGTGCGTGTGTGTTTAAGATGTAGTCTGTGTCGTTTTTGTGTTCGATCTTCAGCACAGTGAGTTTACTGTCTTGACGCTCTTGTCAGATGACCCGCCGGCCGCTGGCCATGCAGCCGCTGTCTCGACAGTTGTGCTGCACGCTTACGATGAAGAGTACGTCCTATACATCAACACATGGCAGTCAGAAGGGGGTACTGGCAGCGCATATATGCACTTACTGTCGCTGCCACAAGTATAGACCCTTGATCGTCGGGTTCACGCTTCAGTTCCGGCATGTTGAAGCGCAGATGACGGCTGTTCGGGATGGTGTACTGTCTGAGAACCACGAGATCTCCTACTGATGAAGTCTCAGCTGGGGTTAGAATGTGGGTGATACGGCCTACGGCTGTCCCATTCTAAGCATGACAATTTGAGTGGTGCATTGGCTATGTGCGAGATAGACCTACGTTGTGAGATACAAAGACCCAGGAGCCTATGTGGCCAGAAAGTTCAGTTTTGGGGTTGCAACACGTTGGCCTAATAGGCCACCAGGGGTTGCAACCCCCACTAATCCAGTAACAAAGCGGGGTAAACACGAGTAAAGAGAAAGTGCTTACTCGCGCCAGCGCTAGGAACCAAATGCAGTGGCGCAGGCTCGAACCAACAAACCCAGCCACAAGAGCCAGGCGCCGATTCCGCTGCGCCACCGGTGCTTGCATGTACTGCATTTGTGCATACCTATAACACCATTATTTCAGACAATGTCCGTGGGACTTCTCCGTAGCGCGCGCTTACAGTTCTCCACCCGGCTGGTTGCAACCCACCTCGCACCTCGGGGTTGCAACTCCGCCTGGTCGCAACTCGGAATGGGTTGCAACCCCTCCCTAAGCGCGGCAACATCAGTTCGCTTCTCGCCTAGCATCTCCTTCGCGTGCTTGCTCACTGCCATTAGTTATTGATTTGGCTACTAAACTTGCTCCTCATTAGCACTCACGCAAGCGGTGCGTCCTCGATCACCAAGTGCCGGCAAGACATGTTCAAGTCATCCTCGCTCTATGATGCCCAGGCCCCGTACGTTAGCTGGCGGCATCTAAGCTGCTCACTTGGTGCCCAGGCACAACCAGGACTCGCAATCAGGTCAGCCACCCCTGCAATCTCACCGCGGCGCGGCTCTACTTCTGCATCTTTGCCAGCGCTTCGTTCCAGCCCCACCCAGTAAACTCCCTGGGCTGCACATACTAAATCGGATCTTGTAGCCATGCCGGCTTGTCACGGCCATTCAGCTTTCCGAGGTTCTGGGGCCGGTAGTACAACTTTGTGTTCTGGGCTTTGGCCCGTTGTTGAGCTCTGTCGGCCATTCGCGTACGCAATTGGCTGGGCATTGGTGCCGCCCTTACAGTGCTCCAGATCCGTGCATTCGATGATCCAACCTACCCACACCTTTGGGCCGCCGACGGACCCCACCTGGATGAGTATCCCGTCTGGTCGAGCTACTCATGCCCCAGCACCCAGCAGCGCGAGTTTGTTATGACATACGCGGCCGTGGCGGGTACAAATCACTCGCCCGGTGTTGCACCCCAGCACATGGCACACATCACGGTTCTTTGCGCTGGACCATACTGCGCGGCACGGCTCGTGAGCGAACGGTACCTCGACTCACTGGTAAACGAGCTCGCGCTGCCGCACATGGTAACGGAGGTACTCGAGCTGCGCGGCGGCTCGCGAGTGATTGTGTTTAGGTCAGTTGTACTAGAGGGTTGAGACAGGTGCCTTGCGCGAGCGCACTACTTCATGAGCGAACTGAGGCTTGGGAAGATGAGTACATCACCGCGCCTCTAAGTAGGACGAACGAGTACGTACTCCACCCTTTGCCCTTCTGCCCAAACGGTGCATGTCTGCAAAAGTCTCCTCTGGTATCTCCATTGCGCCGGCCATCACTGACCGCCGCACCCACGGCTACTACGATGACCACAGTCCGAAGGATATCAGAGAGACGTCACCCCAAACCCCTCCACGAATGGGCTCTGAGGCGATAGGCAAAGAGAAGATGCACCGCACACCGCCACATCTGTGGCAATCTTCTTAAGCTACTCAGACAGTGCGAAGCGGGTGACCATGCGTGCACGAGGCGATCAGAGCAGATGTGGTATGTACGTCTGTGTTCGGACTCGGAGGCTCTGCCATGAGATGGCTGGTGGGCTCTGGAGCTGGGGCGATGGCATCGCCTGGATCCTCCCAAATGGTGATGGGGTCCTCAACGCCCGTTTTGCGCTTGAGGCGGAACCGAAAAGGGTGCTGGAGGACTCGCAGGCAGGGTAGAGCGGCCATCATGTCATGGTCACCACGCTATCAGAGTGGGACTCAACTCAACCGCTCAGCCAGGTTGATCATGGGGTGGGCCAACACCCAGTATTACACCTCCGGGTGGCCTAATAAGCCTTCTCACCTACCTAGTACGCCGGTTATCTTCTACTCAAATGGCAATTCATCAGATCGCTACATTTTCTCCTGCAGCACATGGTCTTTGATGAGTTGCATATGGGGTTAGCTCCCCACTCCAAGCATGTATACAGTGATGACCAGGTGGGGCCCGCAAGCATACATAAAAGCATCTAAGCTACCTACAGATCAATACGGCTCGACGGCTCTTTTACAAGCTACAATGTTGGACGGTCTTCAACATCTCGTTCATATTGTCAAATCAATGACAGGCTTGCCGTTCTCAAAGATCACCCTCAGAGAGGTCGAGACTCCATGCTCTACATGGTTATCAGACCGCCCCAACGGCTGTGGCCCTCCGTGAGTCTTATTGCTTGTCTTACCACACGATGGTCGCGACTCGTCAAATTGGCTCTCACTGCTGCAACCAGCGGTAGGCGGTGGGACACATATGCACTGGTAGCACTGCCCTGAGGACTACGCACCGGCCTTGAGGAGGGCCCGGTAGTCAGGGACGCGGATGCGACCTGACGCTTCATGCGAGCACCCCTTCAGTACACCAGATTGTGTTTTACATGTGGGACGTCTCACCGTTGACGTCGTTGTAGAGGCCGACACACTAGGCGCGAGCAATGCGCTCGCATTGTGAGTAGTCGCCGTACGTCTTTCCGATGCCTGCTCGTCACTCGCATTAGTGTGAGACAACCCACAAGCTTTCGTGACCATTGTGATCGGACATTCCCCACTCCAATACGCCAAGCGCATCGCCCATACTGTGGGGCTGTTGGACCTCTTGCCGCTTCAAGAGTAGTACGGGTGCCATCGGGTCCACAGGGATGCGGTCAAACCTGTGTGACAACTGCCAGCCCCCAATGATAGGCACCCAATAAAGCAAGGCGCGGGCGCCCTCGATGCCCATTTGTCCAGCATTATAAGCCGTCGTCTCTTCCAAAACGAGGTGGTCGCCCGCCCGCCAGCTCCAAAAGGAATATCTCGGGAGCGGCATCACACTAGATGGTACGTCAAGATGGCCCTTTGCATTGATGTACTGCCACTCACCTCTGTCCAGATTGCCGCCCATATACAACCCGGAATACGTGTCCCGATGGCCTCACTGACCGGGAGGTGTGGGTAGGTGAATCGTTCGAGAGCCCGTTCAAATGCTTGCAGCTCTCGGGCGAACCCACCACACACTATACCGGACTTCCTAAGAAATATGACACGGTACTGGCGGTCGATGGTGACTTCGAAATGAGAGGCCACTGTCCAGGTACATCCACCGAAGCACCAGTTCTCCAGAATTATGTCCTCTTCATGCTGTGACACCGAGAACCAGGCCTGCATTATGGGTGAAAAGCGCATGCCTGTGCCAGTACGCGTGAGGCGAACCTTCACTGTGGCTCGCAAAGGCTCTGCGTGAGGCTGAACGTTCTGTGAGCAATCACGTTGCGCAACTAGGGGGGAAAGGACAGGATCAGATTACCTTGTCCCAGTAAAGAACCGAAAAAGTATAAGCTCCGTTGTTATCTGCTGTAGCCTGCCCTGGGATGACACTGGCCTCCTCACGTTCGACGGTGGTGGCACCTGGCACACCATCAGCAGCAGCCGGTGCAGCATTGTCGACGTGGCAAGCAGCGGCATTCGCAGGTACTGCTGGGAGCGCATTGTTCGTTGGTGCCACGGGAGGATTTTCGTTTTGTCCGGAGCGTGCTCGCTGGCAGATGTGCTCGATCTTCCTGAGCTGTTCCTCTGGGGGGCCCCATTGAATGGGGAAATGAACGCGCCCGCGGCACATAGGCAGCAGGCACTACAGAGCGACGTTAATGGGATAACACGTGGTCGCTTACGAGGTATGTACCCACTATTAAAGCCCAAGCTCCCGTGTAATGCTCTTTGAAGCAAAGTTGAGCTTTGAACGTGCTGGGTTGATAGCAACGCGGACACGTAGCCGGACGCGCAGGAATGCGGGTGTGGGCGCCCTTGTTACACCACTTCCTCAGTTCGTCTGTATACTCGCATTGGTTTTGGCCAGACATCCCGACTAACATGGCACGCGGGCTTAGTTGGTCCGGCGTATCGTAGCCTCAATATATTGCCGGGGCCAGACCTGACGTGTGACTGAGTATAGGCATGAGTGATAGATGGAGAGATGGGAGATGTGGAGAGACAACAAAATGAGAGAGGGGGAGACGACTCGGGTGAGAGTGCCGGGGGGTGAATGCATGGCGGGCTTGGCCTCGTCCGCCTTTTAAACCTGTCTGCACCCCGGAGCCTTCCGTGTTTATCCTACGGTCCAATCACCCATCAGGTTCCCTGTTATCGATGGCACGTCGGCGCTAAAGACGGCCTGCCGTTGACTGGGAGCCAGTGGATAAAGCTGAAACTTTCGAACGACACCCCTCACATCTGTCACACACTATCGCCAAAGTATCTACCATGCACGGAGTGGACATATTTCTTAGAACAACTATCCTCGTTCATCTCACTTGGTACCCTTCGTGTCCTTCTCTCCGGTCAAGTCAATCACAAACTTGCCATCTGCGCGCTTCATCTCTGGTGGTGGTAGGGTTTCCTCACCCGAAGTACTGTTTCCCCTGCGTCGACGCGATGAGGAGGGCTGCGCGGATGCCGGCACCGCCTTGCGTTTACGGCTGCTTCGTGACAGGACTTGTATCTCTTCAGATGCCCCTTCCTGAACAATTGCCTGAGACGAAGCTATTCGGAGGTTCAAGGTGTGCGAAGGCACAGACTTACCTGCACACTTTCGCGATCGAAGTACCCCTTGACATGAAACTTGCCCACCGTCTACAAGTGGGATGAGAGACGTATGGTAATAGAGCAGTGAGACTCACACGTTGGAGCATTGTCGCTACCTCGAGCTCACCAATCAGCTGCCCTGCTCCTGGGGCTTGACGGATATCGGGATGCCTGAGCAGTATCTTGGGGTACTCCGGCGCGATTAGAACAGTGTCGTTCACCCCGTTGAGGCTCCACCATTCTTGGCTTGTGTTCCAACGCTCATAGTGGTCGACGTCCTCTTCAAACTCATCTTTACCAAAGCAGTGGTGAACGATCTCGGGAAAGTTAATGAGCTTGAAGGTACGAGGACGGGGGACTAGGTATTCCTTCATGAGGGGCGCTGCCGCATTGGTATCCGCGCCCACCTGCAGTCAGTTTGATCAGATACATTCACAAAGTCAAAGTTTTTGGTCCTCACAAGGCCCCAGCATATCACGCTCAACGCCTCCTCATCAGAGCCGCTCTGCAAATCTATCTGCTCAGTTTTGACACCCAATTCTTGGTTGTTGAGCTGTTCAATCAGCTGAAGTTTGTTATCATTTTCGGACCATACTGACATTGACCGGCTATTGCACGGCGGCTACACCGCCTTGGAGCTATGCGTCGCATCGTTTCTCGTCTCTTTCTTTATTACGGTACTGGGCTTATCTATTTACGGACATACTCAGCACAGCGTGCTCTGACACGTCGTCGACACGTCGACGACACGTCACCACTTCCTCTTTTGGGCTCGTTCCCCTTTCTCGGACTCGCCACGTCGCTGCCACGTCAGCACCACATCATGCCTTCCTCTTTCGGACTTACCACGTCGCTGCCACGTCAGCGACACCTCATGCTTACCTCTTATGGACTAGTCTCGTCGCTTACTAAGCCTCCTCCCCATAGTATATAAACCCAGGGGGCGCCGCTCAGCAGCCCCAGCTTCGATCTCCTCGTTTTACCTCGGCTTTACTCTTGTACTACTTAGGACAATCAGATCTCATTATTTATAACCTGTTGGTTGTAAGCTCGACAGCTTCAACACAGCGTTATCATAACATTAGATCGAAGCTCTGGACTCCCCACCCAATACTGGTGTAGGGACACACCGACTGAGGAGGATAGCTCGAAGGCTACCTGCCCTCATCCGACGCACTTTGCCCGCCCTGGCAACTCGAATCACCGACGAGGAAAGCAGCCCGAGGGACGAGCACGATCGCTCGAGCCCTATACCACGACCCCGAAACCCAACCCCGTACCCATCTACCTCGCCGGACAAATATATCTTCTGGAACCAAGCAACGTTCGAAGACCCCATTGAAGGAACCAGCTCAGGAAACATAGCTGACAATGAGGAGTCACCTGGCCACACTCCTAACGACTCGACCGAGTATCTCAAGGACAAGATACGAACAGGACATAACTTGGCGCGCGCCATATACGAGGAGTTCAAGACGGACCCGACGGTCGATCACGAGGCACTCTATCATATTCAGGACGCCACATACCACCTCAGCCAGGCATACCATCGTCTGGCCAGACTACCGCCTTACCCACCTCCGGAACGACGAGCTCTCCACTTCTCTGAGTGGTTGGAACAGCAAATCGGCATAAACCATGAACTCCTCCAGACTCTCCACCCTCGCGACCCCATACACGCGTACATCTCACAGAAGATTGGGAACCAGACAGTGGCGAAGAGCCTCATTATCGAGTGGTTCTCCGAGATCCCACCCCATCTTCACGCCATCCCTCACTACTACCCTTACTAAGGACGTCGCATGAACCAAGGAGACCCCGAATTGCCCTGTTACAACGCTTACCACTACTTTAACATCAATAGCAAGAAGGACAACTACGACCTAGGACGAAAGGACCTACTTCTCTGCCAGTGGCAACCGTGCCCTAATCGGAACAAGCGAGCAGCCCTTGCCCGACGCAACGCGACCCAACAACCACCTCGCAAGACCGACCAAGTAGCCCGAGAATTTCCACTGCACCCCTTAGTATCTGCACAGTCGTCGCCTGTAACATCCTCAAGACAAGTCCAGCTCGCCAGTCCCGCTTCAACAACTTCCTCTCCGCTCGTACCCATCGGACTTTTTTCAGAACCTGCACCTCAAGCCGGTAGCTCGCTCGAACGTGAACCGGAACCAGACACACCCCCTGCTAAAGGCAAGCAGCGGGCAGAACCAGAACCAGACCCCTCTTCACCCAATTCCCCACACGGACAGTGGCCCGAACCAGAAACAGAATACGAAACCGAACCCGACACACCCCCTGCTAAAGCCAAGCAGCGGATCGAGTTTGAATCAGACTACCCAGTAGAACCAGAACCCATGTCTGTATCCCAAGGACCCCAACTCGTGATCAGCCGGGCAAAGGCGTTCCAGACCGCAGCCTTCCCAACTGGGGGAGGAGGCAATGGACCACCCCTGGATGACGAAGACGAGCCCGGAGGGGGACAGCCCGGCGGAGGAGGACCCCCAGGAGGAGGCCCACCAGGCGGAGGAGGAGGACCAGGCGGACCAGGCGGACCAGGCGGACCAGGCGGAGGAGGCCCACCAGGTGGAGGAGGAGGAGGACCCCCAGGTGGAGGAGGAGGACCACCGGCAGGAGGACAACCGGCAGGAGCTGCACTCCCCGGAATAGGAGCACAAGCACCTGCAGGACACAAGGCCAAGGTCAAGGAACCCGAGGTGTTCACCGGGAACAGAGCCAAGGCCAACGAGTTCCTCACCGACCTCTACCTCCTGTTCCAAAGCCGGCCCCAGGACTACCCCACGGATAAAGCCAGAGTTGTCACAGCACTGTCCTACCTCCGAGATGACGCTCGGTGGTGGGCCGAAGCACGAGTCGATGCAGCCCAGCTGTTCGACAACAACAATAACCTTCGAGGCTTTGGAACCTGGCAACGCTTCCGCGAAGACTTCCTCATGGTGTTCGGAGAACAAGACCCGGTACAGACCGCTGCTACCAAGCTGGCCACCCTGCGCTACAACTCTTCGGAACCGCTGGATCAGTTCAACGCCAAGATCCTTCGGCTCTTCATCAAAGGACAAATCATGGAAGACCACGCGCAGATGGCCTGGTACAACTCCAAGCTACCTGGTTTCCTCCGGGACAAGATCGCCCTCACGTACCCGCAACCGACCAACATGGATGAGCTCATGGACCGAGCCATTCAGCTCAACCGGGCCTATCTCCTCAACCGCGAAGTCGACGCCTCACAAGGTCGACAAAGGAAGACACGGAACATGCCTAAAGGCAAGGACACCTCCGTACGCGCAATCAATACCGGAAAATTAGACAACAAGACCAAACAAGAGCTCATTAAACAGAATCGCTGCTTTTACTGCCGCGAGGTAGGCCACCGTGCGGCCAAATGCCCCGCGAAGCCTCATAAGGATCCAAAGACACAGGCTGTTGAAGAAGACGACAACCGTATCGAGGAAGTTGAGGAGGACGCTGAATCGGACATCGGACTGAACGCTATTGGCATGGACATTGGACAGGATTTTTGAACGGAGGGGCTGCTCCGACGCCAGCACCCTCCAAGACTTGGGACTATACTATCTCGTTTGTAACCCTGGGACAGCAACGAAGACTTGCTTATCTCCTCCCTGGCTATGTCGAGTGTGGACCCAAAGTCGTCGGAATCCGCGCCCTTTTCGATTCAGGCGCAGATGCCACCATCATCAATCGACGAATCGTGGAATGATACAGCCTTCCAACCGTCCGACTGCCAAAAGAGATCCGCTTCCGCAACGCCGATGACAGTGTCAACACGATCAGATCAGTCACCCACCGAGTTGAAGCAAACTTTGTTGTCCAAGGACATCCCTTGCCAACCAACTTCTATGTTGCTGATCTGGGACGCGATGATGCCATCCTGGGCATGCCTTGGATTCGACGATACAACCCCAAGGTTGACTGGCTAACTGGGCACTTCGATTTCGACCCCAAGGTCATCAAGAAGCAGCAAGCCATCAAAGAGTATCAATCCAAACACGACCTGCCGCCAAACATCCCCATGTGGGGACTGCCTCCGGGAGAAGTCCAGGACGCAGAAGCAGTCGCACAATATGTTGGAAAGCTTGCGGAAGACCCTGACAATGACGATCGATGGGACCGGCCACCTAACGTGGCACTAACCAACCTATGGAATCAGAGCCACGAGGACCCAGCAGTACGATGCGCCACCATGTCTACTAACCTTGCAGTACAGGCCAATGAAGGCAAACCAGTCAAAACGTTGGACGAAATCCTTCCGGACTACCTACAGGACTTGCGAATAGTCTTCGAGAAGAAGTCAGCAGAGCGAATGCCACTTCCACGACCCTGGGACCATGCCATCGACCTCAAACCGAACTTTGCCCCGAAGGATTGCAAAATCATTCCCTTGTCGATACGCGAAAGGGAAGAGTTGGACAAGTTCATAGATGAAAACCTGGCCAAAGGCTACCTGCGACTGTCAAAGTCCCCTATGGCATCCCTGCTGTTCTTCGTGAAGAAAAAGGATGGCTCTCTACGACCGGTACAAGACTACCGATACCTGAACGAAGGAACTATCCGGAACACCTACCCCCTGCCCCTCATCTCTGACCTGTTCGACAAACTGGCGGGAGCCAAGTATTTCAGCAAACTCGACGTCCGGGCAGGGTATAACAATGTCCGGATCAAGGAGGGCGACCAATGGAAGGCAGCCTTCAAGACCGCACGAGGCCTCTTCGAGCCTACCGTTATGTTCTTCGGCCTATGCAACGTGCCGGCTACTTTCCAAGCTATGATGAACGACATCTTCAAGGACTACCTCATGGAAGGATGGATCGTGATCTACATGGACAACATTCTAATCTTCTCCGACAACCTGGCGGACCTGCGAAACCGGACACGTCTTGTAGTACAATGACTGCAAGAACACAATCTTTACCTGAAGGGCGAGAAATGCGAATTCGACAAACAAGAAGTCGAATTCCTGGGCGCCATAATACGACCAGGCGAAATCTCGATGGACCCAATCAAACTGGAAGGTCTCCGCGAATGGCAGACGCCAACCACGGTACGACAAGTGCAAAGCTTCCTAGGCTTTGCCAATTTCTATCGCCGGTTCATACAGGGATACTCGGACATCGCGAAGCCCTTGAACAACCTCACTCAGAAGGATACACGCTGGGACTGGACCAAAGAATGCAATGACACCTTCCTCACTTTGAAGAAACAATTCATGGAGGCGCCAATCCTAGTAACACCGGACCCCGCTAAACCCTTCCAAATCGAATGTGATGCATCAAAGGTCGCAACTGGGGCAGTTTTGCGACAAAAAGGGGGGGATGGATTGTGGCACCCGTGTGCCTACCTGTCAAAATCCTTCACTGAAGCTGAACGCAACTATCAAATCTACGACCGAGAGCTTTTGGCAATCATTCGAGCCCTGGAAGCATGGCGACACTACGTCGATGGAGCGGCAGAACCCGTTGAAATCTTGTCAGACCACAAAAACCTCACCTATTTCCGCAGCGCGCAGAAGCTGAACCGATGGCAAGCACGCTGGAGCCTGTTCCTGTCCCAATTCAATTACAAACTGGTCCACCAGCCAGGCAAAACGCTGGTCCAAGCAGACGCACTATCTCGACGATTGGACCACGACACAGGACTGCACGACAATGAGGATGTCACCATGCTCACGGAAGAAATGTTCGCCAAGGCAGTACACGTAGAACTCCAGGAACGCATACGAGACACAACCTCCAGGGACAAAACTGTCATGGAATCGCTCAACGGAGCCTGGCATCTGAAGAAAGACCCCACCATCGGACGGAAGGAGGACTGGGCAATGGACGACGGAATCGTACTCTTCAAAGGGAAGGTATACGTTCCCCCGGAAGAAGACCTACGCCGGGAAGTAGTACGAAACCACCACGCACAAGTAGGCACCATTATTATCATACAATGCCCCACCTTTGCGGTATATCCCTTGTGTATTTTTCCACGACGTTCTGTAATAAAACTGTGTCAATGAAAACCCCCAGAAACATAACAATGACAGGGGTCCCTGACCTTTATCGCAATAATTGTGCGTAGTTTGGTCTGTCTCATGACCTCTATTCCTGAGCCGCACCTGACCACGCCATGCCACTGTCTGTTTCGTTTGCCTCCCGGCATATCGTCGGAACCTTTTAATATGTTCTCACAACTTGTATGCTTTAATAATGCTCATATGCCTTTCCATAATGAGCTTCCGATGAAACTGTGGATTAGTAGCTCGTTACAGGGACACTTTTTTACTACAGCCGTATATACTGTCATTGCAGAGTCTATTATACTGACGTCCCTGCCTATTCACAGGTATTTCATTCGATGGTCGCGACCCCAAAATCACAGTCGCGTAGGCCCACTGTCTGTATTTCTGACGTCCCCGCCTATTCAACAGGTATTTCATTCGCTCCCCGCGACCCCAAAATCACAGTCGTGTAGGCCCGCTGTCTGTATTTCTGACCTCCTCACATATTCACAGGTATTTCTTTTGCTCCCCGCGGCCTCGCAATTACAGTCGCGCAGGCCTGCTGTCTGTATTCTGACGTCCCCGCGTATTCACAGGCGTTTCATTCGATGGTCGCGACCTCAAAATCACAGCTTCGTGAGCCGACCGTCTGTGTTTCTGACCTCCCGGCCTATCCACAGGCTTGTAATTTACTCCTCGCGGCCTCGCTTCTACATTCTACGTCCGTACAGTATTACAGATTGTTATACTCACCTGTTCTCCAAATCGAGTCGCATGGTCTCTGTGACACTTGTAGGGATGGTCATATGGTATATTGATTTGAATCCGGGTTACACTCAAGGCTCAGACAACCGTAGCATGATCATGAAAGCTAAGATGTATAGTGCACGAAACTAGAATTATACTAACTGCCCAATGATCACGACCCGCTATCACTACTTACGAGTACGAGTACTCCTGCGAAGAGGCACAGCAGCGATCTTGGCTTTTTTCCTGGACCGTTCGCTTCTGTTGTCATGCTCGATGTCCAGCTCATGATCACTAACCCCATCGACAATCTGCGAAAGAACCCATATGAAGTCCTCGACCATCGAGAATGCCGATGTCGCATCGTTGCTCTCTGGTGCCACAGCCTTCACCCACCATCCCAATGACACCAACCGTATGAAGATTCCGTTGGGCCCCGCCTTCTTGATAGGCTCCCAGGCATCGTTCGAGAGACGCTTGCGGGTCAGCTCATTGTATTCGGACCTGGGCCTTGCACCAGGCTGCAGAGTGGTCCACCACAATCGCCACGAAGTACCATACTCAGCAACCTTCCCAATGGAAGGTATCGCCTCATAGTTACGGCAGTTCTGCAGCCATTGTCGGACTTGTATGGGTCGGTTCTTCGCAGAGAGCCGAGATGAGGAACTCTGAAAACAGCATTATGCGGACTGTAAGTCGATGATTATCTCTGATACGTACCTGGCTCTCTTGTGGGTAGCCCAATGCCTGCTCAAGCTTCAGCCATAGACTAACACAATGATTCCATCGGGAATCGTTGCTGATCGTGTCGAGATATGCCTTCGCACCAAGAACCCACTGTGGGACCCCATCGAGAGGCGCCGGTTGTATTGCACGTGCGTGCTCGTCCTCGGGTCCTACAGAACCACCACCGGTGGTGTTCTCAGATGCTTCAGTTGGTGCTGACTGGCCGTGCGCCTCGGATTGCTTGCTGTGAGTCAGCATTCAACACATCAGAGTAGAGATGCGCCAAACGTGGCGTACCTGAACGGATGTTTCCTGGTCGTGAGAGTCGGGCTCGTTGCTTCCCGTCTGACTTTGAGCCTGTTGCGTCGCATTGGATGTTTCTGTGACCCTGTACAAGAACACAGAGTAAGTAAAAAAAATATGGCTGTATCATACAAGCCCAAGACGGTACTCACTCGCCGTTCGATTCACTGGCCTCCGGTTGAACTACGGCATTACTGGCCGAATTATCTTCAGGAATGGCTGCGTAGGGTACCGGCGTGTCAACGTTAAGGTCGCGGGGGGCAGAACTAGTGGTAGGTGCTGTCGCAGAAGGGGCAGGGGCTGCAGTGTCGGTGTGTTCTACGCGCCGTGCTGACGGGCCGGAAACGGTACTTCAACGCGAAGCATGAGTTTTCCCCCAGCAGAACGAATGGAAGTGAATGACGTACGTTGTGAATCGGGTGTCCTTCGGCGCGGGCCAGGGATTCAGAGTCGTGTTGAAAGCGCCGAACAAGCTCTCGAACTGCTTGTGGTTGCTCCTGATATTCTCCAGGTGTTCGTTCTCGTAGTCCCATATGCTATCCTCACGCTCGTAGCTACCCGTGACTAGATGATCGTTCTCATCCTCTTGCTCTGAGTCGGAGGTGTCGGAGACGGGGGGGTCGGTGTCAGTGTCGGTGTCAGTGTCGGTATCGGTGTCGGTGTTGGTATCGGTGTCAGTGTCAGAGGCGCTCGAGTCGGATACGGTCACACGCCCTTTCCGAGCACGCTTGCCTTTGGCGTGCCTCTTTCCCTTTGTCTTGGCCTTCTTCGTCTTGGATGTCGACTCGCCGTTTGCATCTCTCTCGGAGTCTGTGCCCCTTTTGAGCGACTTCACAGCACTCCGTAAGTCCTTACCAACGTTCTCAGCTATTAGTACTTGTACGTTAGCATACATATGCATTCGACAAATAGGTAACTTACGAAAGCATGATGCCGCGAATGTGCCTAAAGAATCTTGCAGCTCGCGCCACAGGTCCTCGAATGCTTGCGAGAAAGTCTGGCATTTGTCTTCTGATTTTCCGACTTCCGCACTATAAGTCTGTTTCATTAGAGTCTAAGTAGGAACGCTGACACGATTAACACTCACGCAAGGGTAGTCAATGTCCCCATGCGTGGGTGAGGTCCCACGAACATGAGGAGCCCCACCCAACCTGTGAGATGATGCAGCTTCTTGACGATATTCTGTAGTGTTATCGGCAGCTTTTCGATGTTCCTTTGGGTAGAGGGTAAGTCTGAGAATTGATATTCTGAAAGGGCGGATACTTACTTCAACAAGAGCTCTATTATCTCGGCTTCATAGGCCTCGTCGTCGCTGCTTTGTTTGGAGGCCCCATCGGCGGAGCCGTTCTCCGTGGTATCCTCCTTCTTGATGATAGACTCCAAGACAGTAGATGTTGCCTGACGCCTTTGCTTCTCGCGATACTTCTCGATGGCCTCATGTACATCAGGGGGCTCGGCTTCGAGCATCTCTTTTGCGGTGCGAGAGTTGAATGCGACCTCGGCCATAGCTTTCTCACCCTCCGGAAGGTTCGACAGGTATTCGGAAAACCGCTGCTTCAGCACAGGCATGACGCGCTCCTTGAACAGCGACATATAAGCCTGGAATGGGTGGAGATAGCCCGTCTTCTTGCTGGAGAGGTTGAGAGGACGGTGCGTTTGAGTGGGGCGCGTGTGGTTGTAAAACCACTCTTTAAAGCGCTGGGAAGTTGTAAGTAGAACTTCACTTCGTAGGAACGGCGGGTGCTTACCTTCCGTACCTTCTTGTTCTTCGTAGATTTGGCCTTCTCCATATCCCCGTTCACCTTCTCAAGCTCTTTCTCGTTAGGCGGTTCGATGTCAAACCTGTGCGACCACTCGAAGTATGCGATTCTGAAGAACTTGTTGGTGGTATGGGCATGCTGAGCCTCAACAAACTCGGGGATTCGCTTCTCAAGCCAGCTTAGCTGCTCGGGAGTGGTCCACTTAGAACGTGTCATCGCTGCGGCTGCCAAAAACGAGAGAAGAGGACGCAAGGGCTCAGATGACTAAGGGCGTGTCAAGATGGGGAGGCACGGGGACGGGGGCGTGGAATCTGCACTAAGCGAAGGGCTACCACCTATAAACTGGGGAGCATTGCCCCCCGCGAAGCGCCTCCCCCTCAACACCTACCCCAACAATGGGCGATCATCACCACCGCTTCCTACGTCCCTCGCGCCCTCGCTCTCCGGCCACGACTGTTCGCGACTTGCTAACAGCTGCATTGAGCCGTTTGTCGGTGTCCCGCCCTCTCCAGCCTCCTTCAACGAGGGCCGAGGAGCAGGCACCTTTCCCTGGGTGGAGTGCCCGTTGCCAAGTCCAATACGAGCCCATGGGAGACGTGTACGCCCTCCCTGCAGGGACGCCCAGTCACATCCGTCCTGAGGTCTGCCAACGATCTCTACCGTGCTCTCCAGTGCTGACCAATATTCTAGATGGTCAATCTTCCGGCGGTGGATAGCCCTGGAAGTCCGACTAACCACACATCGCGTAGAGATGGGCACGCCTTGTTGCCTGGTACTCCCACCGGGCGCATGGTGGGCGGCGTTGCGATGGAGCCGAGGGCTTCTACCCCGCTGCCGTTTGTGGCGAACGGTATACTCTACTCTCCGGCGGGAACCCCGATCTACTCTCTGCCAGCTGCTGCCACCAGCTCTCCCAGCCCCGCCGCCCTACTCAGGGTTGGAGGCCCTGGCGGGAACACTGTGGATGAGGTCGCCCCCGACGGCTCGCAGAGCGAGCGGACCTTTTCCCCGTCCCATCTTTCTAGCGGGGGGTCACTTGGGGATGGGACGGTGTCAACACGCACTACACGTGACGCTGGTGTTCTGGCCCGGCCCCGCTCCGTCTCCTTCAGCCGTTTGGCGACCGTGAAGTACACTGGCAGCCCTTCCGGTGACCGTTATTCGCAGGCGCTTATTACTGGCAGCCCCGCGATCGGTGAATCGCCCATCATCCCTGGCGGGCACATCTCCGCGTCTATGTCTGCCGGTGGCTTCGTGGGTGTTGCCCCTCCCTCTGCTGCTGCTGCCGGCCATGTTTTTGCCGTTGACACTCCGTCTGCCGTCTCCGCTACCCCTGTCCCTCTTCCCACCACGGCACTCTCCTCTGTCGACGCGGTAGCCCCGCGCATCGTCCATCCGGCTCCCTCTGTACCTCAGACCCCAGCATCCACTGCAGCGACCACTCCTGCCCCCTCCACCACCACGTCCAACCGTGTTGCCGCAACAGCCAGCGGTCGCAATGACGCTGACCACAGCGACGACGAATATTGGGCCACTATAGACAATCTGCACGGCGGCGATTACTGGGCTGCTGTGGACAGCCTGCTTGGCGATGGAGACACCGGAAATGCCCCCCGGACGCCTATCACCACTGGCTCTACTACCCCCGGTCCTTCCTCTCCAACGCCGACCCCAAATGACGCTGAGGGAGACGAATCCAGTGGAGAAGGATACCATTACTCTATGTTTGGAGGTAAGAACGTTTCCTCCTTATTGATAGTAAACTGACTGTGCCTGCTTTTTCTAGAGATTATTGTGCCACCGCCGAACGATCCCAACGCTGTGAAGACTAGCAACTATATTGTCGTCGTGACTGGACGCCGTGTGGGAGTCTTTACGGACTGGTATGTGGCATATCTACGTTTATATATATTTCCCATGACTTACACGGAAATTACAAGGTTGGAAGCAAAGCCGTATGTCTCGGGGTGTCCAGGAGGGGCCTCCCAGGGGTTTCGTAGCTACCAAGCAGCGCTCAATGTGTATCGTGCTGCGAAGAGGCGTGGCCAGGTACGGGTAGTCCAGTAGATATGCAGTACCGGCGTGTAGTACCTTCTGCATGGTGTAAGACGTCAAGACATGCCCGCTGTAAATTTTACTAGTTGAACACCACTCAATGACAATACTACGCCTCCGGCTCGAGTCTTAACGTTGTTGCACATCTCTCGTCGAAGTATTTAATCAATGTATTCGATTCGATTGGCATATACTTTCGCTAATCTACCACAAAGTCACGTAAGTTTAATTAGCTCCATGTGTTCGGTATGTCGTCTGGTACCATTCCACATGCACGTCAACGCGGGGCCCAGAGAGGCTGCGGTTACTAACTCTAGTGCAGCCTGAGATGAAATATGAATTGAAGTGAACTAGATACAGAACAGAATGGACATTGAAGTTCGAGAGATTAAAAGTGTGACTGGCAAATCCGTACACGGACAGTGATAGTAGTAGGTTCAAGATGGTCACCGGCGAACTTAACATTACTTCGTCACGGTGTCAGCGTGGACTCGGAGTCAGGACAGTTGAACTTGCGTGATATTACGATACAAAAGAGCCCATTTGTATTAGTACACATTAAAAGTTAGCTAATCAGTTGCTAGAGGACGAAGCTGCACACCGCCGGTGGGCGGTTTCGCAAGTTGCAGTGTTCAGCAATAAACCCGCATCCACAAGCGCCTACTACCGAGCCGTGGCGCGCGCCGTGCTGGTGGAGGCGCACACCACTACTTTCATGTCAAAGCTCTTGTTCTGGACTTTGCTTTGGTCATTTCACGTACTGTTAAGAGACTCAGTCAGCTTCATTCACGCCGCGAAATCTTGGGAGTACTAGTCGCTATGGGTAGAGACCGTAGAAAACAGCCAAGGCTGCCCGCATCATCTGAGCCTAAGTCCCCCAGTCGACTCCGGCGCACTCCGGCTCAGACCACTGCCAGTGTACGTCGGCCTCGTGAATGTTCGATGGTAGAAGGCACGTCCACTGCGGCTGCTCCATGCGCCACAACTACTACACAGCATATGCGGAACATAACACTTCGCACTGGCAAAAATGGACGTCTGGGCGCAAAGCAAGAAACCTCAATGAGAGAGGGGCCCGCGCCGCAGCCTGTCCACGACACCTCGGCGCCCATTATGCATGAGCCCACGACGCTTGACGGTTCTCTGGACGAAACACTCTTGAGCTCGGAATTAGTGACCCCCGAATGCATTGATCCCATGTCAAATGCGTCCCCTGCAACGCACACCCGACGTAAATGGACGGACCACAAAGCTGCGGTAAGTCACCCCATACCCAAATTCTTCTCATGTTTCCGTAGTGTTGCATGCCTTCGTATTGACTCTCATCCCTAGAAAAAAGTCGAGACCTGGCTCTCTTTTAGAGATGAGTATCTGGACGAGATTCTCCGTGGGGAGGGCCGTAGAGGGTACCCATTTACCACTTGCTCACGATGCGGTTGTCTTCCTGCGATCGGCGATATGTATCGCTGCATTGATTGTGGAATTTTTTCTCCACATTGTGCGGACTGCATACTAGCGCTTCACAGCACATCGGGACCTTCTGGGGCTGCATTTCATCGACCTGAGGTACGTATTAGACAATGGCTCATTTCTCGATGTTGCTGACGTTTTGCGGATTTTTTTTCCAGTTTTGGAACGGTTCCTTCTTTCAGACGGTCAGCCTGTCCTCGCTAGGATTAGTAATCAATCTTGGCCACGATGGGGCACTCTGTCCTGACCCTGCCCCTGGGGTCCAAGAACTTCTCGTTTTTCACACGAATGGCTATCACCGTGTCAAGTTCCGCATGTGCGGGTGTGCGATCACGGTCTCCGAAGCACCTCCTTCTTGGCGCCAGCTCCTTCGTGCCGACCTGTTCCCTTCAACCCACCAACACCCTAAGAGCGCATTCTCATTTGCCGTCTTGAAGCTCTTCCATGAGACTAACCTGCAGGCGAAGACAAACATGTACGATTTTTATCATGCCCTTCTTAGGGTAACAGATAACTCCGGCGTAGCGAAGCACCCAGTATGTCGAAAATTCTCTGCTTCTAACGATCTAGGCCACTGCTGAAAATTTACTCGACACATTCTAACAGGAACTCTATAAACAGTTCTGTCATGTTGTGCGGCTCTGGCGGCACATCCGGCAACTAAAGCGAGGCGGATGAGGCCACGACCCTGCCGGAGTTAACAGTACCGCCCAGGGCGCTCTCGCAGTGACCTGTGCAGCGTGTCCGCAGGTGGGAAAGAACCTCCCAGACGACTAGCAACTGACTCCGGTAGATAGGATGTAAGATCAGTCCGACGATACTGCCCTGCAGCCGCAGTACTGACAAACTTCCTACAGATGGATCTATACGTTATATCTCATGATGGATGCAAACTTTCGTTGCCGCTGCAAAGATCGTGGCCTAGAAGACATCGAACTGGCCCCAGGCTGGTCGTATTACGTCGAAGAAGCCAAATTCCGTGAGTACCTGAAGAAGGCGGGGCTAGACGTGGACGAGGTGTGTTCGCTTAGGCTTTGTGCTCGGTCTCTGTGTCACCCAAAACTAACCTTCCAATGTCTAACCTTTAGAAGAACTCGTGTTCAGCAGAACACAATGCAATCCTCAATGCGAATCTATGCAAGGAAGGCTACGTTGCTTCCGGCGTGGGTGCCGTGCTATGTGCCTGCCATGCACTTTTCCGGCCGAACGGTACAGCAGACTTACATCTCGGAGAGAAGTACGTTACCATCTTTATTTGCCGTGTATCACTCATTCTGATCCAGGTTGCAAGATTCGCTTACATGGATTATCTGCTGGTGTCCACCCTTCTGGGCGTCTTCGTCCTTTTCCTCGTCATATCATATGACATCGCTTGCCAGTACTGTCGGAATTTCGAGGCACGTCTCGAGCGGAACTTCCCCGCAGACAAACGCCCTGACCTCGAGGAGGTGAAGGTGCGTTGGATGATTCCAAAGAATCATATTGCTGTGCATGGCCCTCACCACTCCCAGTTCTCGCTCAACTTCGCAGACAAGGTCGCCCGGACCTACGGCGAAGGAGTCGAATTGTCTTGGTCCCACCTCAACCCCGTCTCTGTAAGCACGCGCGAAATGGCCCTCGCAACTCGTCACGAAGTCTTAAACGACCACATGGGCTCCTGGAACTGGCAAAAGACGATTGGGTTCGGTGAGTACTATCCTAGCCATCAACGCCATCTATATTCATCCTTATCGTTTCCCCATTGTAACGTACTAGCCGCACATTTCAACAAAACTTTGAAGACGGCTAACAAGATGGGAAAGAAGCATCGCGACTTGTTCCAGGAGTTCTCTGCGACGTTCTCTCCCGAAGTTGTGCAGGCTTGGACTCGGACTCTGGAGCAGTGGTCTGTTGATCCTCATTCAGTTTCTGACCCGTTCGACGAGCCGCAATCATGTGAGTACTACTTGTTTCTATCCGGGACAATTGGAGTTCATTTTCTACTTTTCGTGCAGTTGTGAACACCGCTCACGTTTGCGTTGAGCTCGGGCGTGAGGATCGCGTTAACGTAGCTTCTGCTCTACCTCAGCTGCCGGAGATGTCGCCCTTGGTTTTTGTCCAACTTGGCTTGGAACTGGAGGATTGTCAGTGCATATACATTTGGCGTACAGATCTACGTGTATAGATATTAACTCCGTAGCTTCAGACGTGTCCTTAGGTCAAAGAGAACAAGGGACCATGCCGACAAGGACGTCGCTGATATGCTACAACAGCAGAATGCATTGCGCCGGTGGGTTTACCTCTGGATAGAAGTGCAGAACGTCTATATGCCATCGGTTCTCCAGCTGCGCCTCCAAACAGGTACAGCCTACCCCGCCACCATTCAACATGACAGTCCCCTTGGTCACGGTCCAGACGGTCATGACAATGACCATGATGTCGAGACTGTCGATCCAGAAGATATCATCCTATGGGTTCCGTCCTCTCTTCTGTCCTCCCTCCGTGTTGGCGACTTCACCCTTCGGCTTGTCGACATTGAACTTCGGTTGCGCATAGCCCAGGCCGCTGACAGCCTCAACGACATCTGTCGCCTTCGCCGCATGCTTAAGAGTATCTCGGAGTTCAAGCGCATCAACGTATCTGGGGATGGAAATCGTGCAAATACAAGAAGCTGATTGCTCTACAGCAAGTTCAATCGTAAGCAGGCTCACGCTGTTGAACGGTATCGCGCCGCGCGCAAGGCCCTTCTCTCTCTAGACCCAAATGGCAAGTGGAAGCGCCAGTACCGCGAGCTACTAGACTCCGCCCTCACAGGTCCAGGCGTTGAAGACGATGGCCCCGGGGAGGGCGATCGGGTTGTCTCCTGGATCTGGCGCGTCCCTCGTGACGATACTGAGGGCGGCGAGAATGAGGCCAACGAATACAATGAAAGCATGCGTGCGGAGTGGGCGAGAACAAAAGCACGAGCGGATCGGTGGACGGAGGAAGAAGATCTTCTCCTCGAGGAGATGAGGCGTGTCCTAGTGTCCTTCAAATGCGATGCAGAGTGGTGGGATAGCTTTGCCACTCGACGCGCAGCATCATCTCTAGCTCCCCCCATATCTTGCGACATACTGGACGGAATCCAGGCATATGCTCGTCGCCAAGCATCGATTCGTCGTGAACTCGCCAACAAATGCGCACGTCTCTGGCTCCCTACCCTTCGCAAATTGGATCTTCATCCTCAGTGGGTAGGGGGCTATTCTCAGAACTTCGATACATACTCATCGGAGGGTGAAGAGGGTTCTGGCTGCGACGACTCCGGCTCAGATGAGTCAGACTACGACACGATAGGAGGTATATGATCTTATCTAGCAACCTTCACCTTCTATAGCATCCATTTGTCCACCGGCGTACTATCTCGCATGTTAGCGTAGCCCGCGCCGAACGCGGCAGACTGCGGACTTCAGTCATTCATGACACGGGAGCGCACGGCCGTGCAGCCGCTGCACATACCTTATGCGCCAGTCTCTGACACCCAGCCACTTGTATCTGTCCTCGTTCCCTTGTCCCCGATGCACCATGTAAACCTATGTATTCACGTGTAATGTACATTTGAAGTATGTACTAACACATACTAGTATTCGAACGCCACCTTCGCACACGCCCATTTCATATTCGTGCAGATCCTCCGAGTCCGCCGACTGTGTGCTACTCACTCGATTTCGGCCAGTGTTGCTCTTGCCTTTGTATTCACCATTAAATTGCTCGTCAATTTACTATTCATCTGCACTCGACCCCCTCACTCACAGGCACCACACAAGTCCACGCTCATTTGTGTGTGAATGCGAGGTCGCGGGACTGAAAAACACACCTGTGTATACGCCCGGGGGTCAGTATGATGGACGGAGGCACGGCGGCGCTGTGAATGCGGGGTCGCGGGGTCGGTATTACGCACCTGTGTATACGCCCGGGGGTCAGTATGATGGACGGAGGCGCGGCGGCGCTGTGAATGCGGGGTCGCGGGGTCGGTATTACGCACCTGTGTATACGCCCGGGGGTCAGTATGATGGACGGAGGTGCGGCGATGCTGTGAACGCGAGGTCGCGGGGATGATATGACATACCTGTATATACGCCCGGGGGTCAGTATCACAGACGGAGGCGCGGCGGCGCTGTGAATGCGGGGTCGCGGGGTCGGTATTACGCACCTGTGTATATGCCAGGAGGTCGGTTTGACAAGGAAGGACCTGTGGCGCTACTTGTGGGTTATAATTTTGAGGCCGCGATGTACGAATGAAACAAATGTGAATACGTCAGGGGGTCGATAATACAAGTGTGAGGCAGGTTCCCTCTCCTTAGGCGGCGACCATGTATTGATAAGAGATGGCTGTGCACGGTGTTTATCCGAGGCGGGATATTCAAATACAAACAAACCCCAGCAAATGACAACCCGCGTCCTCCGAGTTATGACAATGACAATGGACTTCTGTCAACAGCGTTGCCACCTGTGATGACAGTCATCGCTGTGATAGAGCACCCCGGAAATATCACAGCCGTCCAACCCACCTACGTCGCCGTTTATATGATAAAAATGGTGCCCACGACTGCACCACGACCCGCCCATCATGGGACACCCTGGAATTCAGAAAACATGGGAACTGGTATCAAGGGAATACTGGTGGCCAGGCATGCAACACTTCGTGACCCAATATGTCAAGGGATGCGCCACCTGCCAAACCGCCAAAGTAAACACACACCCCACGGACCCAGGCCTACTCCCAGTACCGCACCTAGGCAACCCCCGACCATTCAGCACAATCACCATGGACTACGTAACAGGACTGCCCACCTCGAATGGCTTTGACGCGATTCAGGTGGTAGTAGACCACGACGTCTCCAAGGCCATCATACTCTCCCCATGTACGAAGGAAACAAGCGCAATGGACACCGCGCATCTCCTAGTCGAGGACGTATACAGCCGGTTTGGACTACCGGACAGAGTCATCTCAGACCGAGGACCCCAATTCATCTCGAAAGCCTTCCAGGAGCTGAATAAGCTACTAGGAATTAAGCAATCACTCAGTACGGCACACCACCCCCAGACTGACGGACAATCCGAAAGAACCATCCAAGAACTGGAAGTCACACTGCGCATCTACTGTGGAAACTACCCCGACACATGGAGCATGCTTCTTGCGCAGTTTGAATTTGCCCATAACCAGCGAACCCATTCAGTCACTGGGAAAAGCCCCTTCGAACTCCTCATGGGTTACCAACCACGCACCCTCGGAACAGTTCTCCCGAGGCCGAAACACCCGAGTACGGAAGAACGACTGGGAAAACTCCAAGAATGGCGCGAAAACGCACTGGCTGCCCACACTAAGGCCGCAGCGATAATGGCTAAATGAAGAGCCGTGGGCAACGTGGTCTTCAAGAAGGGCGACAAAGTCTTCCTAGAAGCTACCAACCTCGCACTGCCATACCCAAATCGGAAACTGGCGCCCAAGAGGGAAGGACCCTTTGTCATCGACCAAGTCATGGGTCCGGCCACAGTCAAACTCAAACTCCCAGCCTCATGGAGGGTCCACCCCGTATTCCACACCTCATTGATTACTCATTATCGCACCACCCCGGAACATGGGCCCAACTACGTGGCACCACCACCAGAAATAGTAGAAGGTGCTGAAGAATGGGAAGTCGAGACTATAATTAACCACAGGAAGCCGGCACGAGGCGGCGTCCAATACCTGGTAACGTGGAAGGGCAGGCCGAGTCATGAGAACGAATGGCTTCGAGAAAAAGACCTCAAACACGCACAAGCAATCCTCTCTACTTATAAAAAGCGCCACAAGATGGCCTAATTCCCCAGACCCGGCCTCTCCTCTCTCTCGCTCTCTCCCCTCTCTCCACTCTGGATTTCCTTGACGCTCTCCCCCTCGACCTCCTCGCCATCGACGATGCCCTGCTCCCGCCGCTCTCACCAGACCCGGAACTCTCCTCACCCGACGCCCAGAGCCACAGATCGCCCGGGCAGCCGCTCGGGCCGGTCCTATCGACCGGCACGCCCCTTGCCATTGGCTCAGGAGATCTCGGCGGCCTCCGCTACCCCGCCGACAACATCCTCGACTTCTCCGGCAGCCCCGACCACCCCTCCGGCAGCTCTGATGCCCCCTCCGACAGCCAGCAATCAGCCGACCCCCGCACCGACCCCCGCTACGCCACAATCCACATCCCAGGATACCCCCTCCCCTTCACCTTCTTCAACCACACCCTACTCCCAGACACCGGTCCCGCCCTACGACGTCTTGGCTGGACTCCCACACGTGCCGACAATCGAGTCGATCCTGTCACAGCGGATCTCCTATGACCACCTCCCATGCATCCCGACCGCCACATACACTGACGGAACCATCGCCGACCGGGTCGGCTGGACTCTCCTGCAGCCGGACCTGCGGGCGCCGGGGAACGCGGCCCTCGGCATGATCCAACTGGGACTAGTGAATTGGGCGGACTGCTACCGGGCGACAGCCGACATCAACGTCGCCCTCTCCACCCTCACCAAGTTCGTCTGGGCGAACCCGGGGACCGATCAGCACTTCCATCTGGAAGCTCGGGCCGCACTCGACACCGCGCGCATCCGTACGCTCACGCTCGCTGATGGCGCGCTCGGGCGCGTTGTCTTACACACATGGCAGAACGGCATCTTCACCCGTCTGGTACCGCCGCCTCCCCCGCCGGCCTGGTTTGGTCCCAACCCCGCCTTCGACGGGCCTATGCGATCCGACTACCGGATGTCGCTCAATGGCCACCACGAGAGGGACATCTGGGACCGCCTAACGGGGTCCATGCCCCAGGACCCCGTAGCGAGCGCAGGCTGGGGCGCGCCCACAGGAAGCTGGGAGAATCTGGCCGCGGTCGACACGGACCACGTCCGGGTGGAGGTACGTGGCCGCACTAACCCTCCCGAGGACGACGACAGCCAAAGCAACGCTGAGAACATCCCCCCGGCGCGCTCCCCCCTGCGCGACATCATTGACCGGCTCGCCACGGAGCCCCTCGACTCCCTCTTCCCGCCCAACACGCCCCCCGGCCAGGACATGGAGCTCGTCGACACGCCCCCGCCGGCACACCGCGAAGTCCTCGACATCATCGCCGACGACCCCCTCGAATACCGCGACATGCCCAACACGCCCCCCGGACACCCACGCCGGACCCCAGGACAGGTCATCGCCGACGACCTGGTGAACGGCAAGATGTTCGAGGGCGACCCCCAGCTCGTGGCGGCCATTGACGCTGCCCTCGAGCAGCAGCTCGACCAGGCCCCACCGACGCAGCCCAACACCCCGGACTCCCTGCCCCCGCTCGAGGACATCGCGTTCCTCCCTATCCGTCCTGACCTCCCCGACGGCAGCGTGTTCCTACGTCTCCTTGACAGTAACGAGTGGACGGCCAGCAGCCAGCCCGCGCTGGACCTGCTTCGGCGACTCGCCGAGGAAGGGCGCCCGGCCATGGTAGGCCGCTTCGTCGATGACGACCTCATCGTCGTGCGCGACCCGCTCCATCCGGAGCTGGGCATGTTTCGTCTCACCCCGCGGGACCCCGGAAACGGCGAGTTTCGACTCACCCCCGCCCTACAGTCCATCCGACTCTGGACTGAGGAGGCTGCGACGACGCATCAGGACATCGTCGTCTACCACACCGCCGTGCGGCGGCGCGACGGGTCGGGCACCGACGGACCCATGTCCGAGGACGGACAGGCTTGAGGGGGGGGTAATGTTATCATTTTCGGACCGTACTGACATTGACCGGCTATCGCGCGGCGGCTACACCGCCTTGGAGCTATGCGTCGCATCGTTTCTCGTCTCTTTCTTTATTACGGTACTGGGCTTATCTATTTACGGACATACTCAGCACAGCGTGCTCTGACACGTCGTCGACACGTCGACGACACGTCACCACTTCCTCTTTTGGGCTCGTTCCCCTTTCTCGGACTCGCCACGTCGCTGCCACGTCAGCGCCACATCATGCCTACCTTTTATGGACTAGTCTCGTTGCTTACTAAGCCTCCTCCTCATAGTATATAAACCTAGGGGGCGCCGCTCAGCAGCCCCAGCTTCAATCTCCTTGTTTTACCTCGGCTTTACTCTTGTACTACTTAGGACAATCAGATCTCATTATTTATAACCTGTTGGTTGTAAGCTCGACAGCTTCAACACAGCGTTATCATAACAAAGTTCAGCGGCTAATCCGGGGCAATGCTCGATGCCTGGCAGGCGGATGAGCATTACATTAGGCCTCATGCCCCCCTCAATTGATAGTTCGTTGAGGCGCCGTTCATCCCAGTCTCCATTGTTGTTGTTCCAGCGTTCAACGGGTCGTTGGCCGACCTTGCCACAGTGTCGCTGCATCCATGGATCATCAAGAAGTTTTTGGCAGGTGCCCTCCTTGACATCGAAGTACCTGGCCTTCGGGGACCTATGGTTCTTTGGAATGTACGTTAGGCTTCGGGAACACTGACTCGTCGTGCTACTTACCACACCCCACACAAGGACCCGGTTCATGAGTGGTAACTTGGCACGGTTGGGCGGTGGAAGAGAAAGGTGGTGGTAGAGAAAGAGATTGAGCACGCTCGTTCCGCCACCCTCCCTCCTATTGCATCGATGTCGCCTGCCATCAAATCGGTACGATGCCCATGCCACCGACGGATGCGCTCCCCGCAACTTCATTTTGGGGCTCGTCACCTGCAGCTGTCGCACCATCTATTCTAGATATATCGGCATCTCTATACTTTATATCGACCTGTAGCCAGCCATGCAGTCCCTTCTAACGACTCTCGGATAGCTGTTCGCTGCGATCATTTGTGTTTGGCTGCCCCTCCACGCTTCTTCCGCCCAGTTGCTTGCGCTGGCTCCTCAGCCTCAGCGCGCTTTCTTGCCGCTTCAGCAGCCTCAGCCATGGTGATAACTCTGTATATACCTAGGTGTTAGACGATGCCAGCCATAAATTTATTGGGCACGTATGGATCCAAACGCGCCACCCGCGTTGAATGCAATAGAGTGCGCCCCGAGCGCGAACACGGTGGTTCCGTGGAGGAATCCGTGACCGTGGTGCCGGGCACACTGCCATGTGTATCGTGTCCTGGGTGAGCGACCCCCTGGGAGGGTACGATTGGGGGGGGCACGGTAGGTTGTTTGGTGATTGTATTGCCGTCGTCACCTTCGTTCCTTCGTGGGCGAGTCTTGTGCTTCCCGGCGGACTTACCGCCTGGCTTCTTCATTTGTCGTTGTCGTGAGTCCCGCTGATCTGCCGCCCCCGCCCCCTCCTCAACGAAAGCCAGACTCCCGCTGTCATCTTTCCCACCTTGAGGCGATGAGTTGGGGCCTTCACGGTCGATGCGGCCCCCCTCGGGGCAGGCATCCTGGCAGACTGAGTCTCTGTTGTGATCAGGCGATGTGTTGGAGCACTTCGTGTCTAGATTTGCAAGCTCGTCGCAGTTATCAGTCCGCTGTGCTAGTGGTGTTGCACGGACGACGCTATCGCACTGCGAGTAGCTATTCATTGAGTCTTCACGCTGAACAAGAGGCGGCCCCTGACCCATGCGAGCGATGAGCTCTGCATGGTCCTCGGCGTGTCCATCATGGGGTCGTTCAGGCGATGACAAGCGAGACGGCAAAGATGATGCACGTTCAGTGAATCACGCTGTATCTAAAATGTCAAATTGAGTGTTATTGCGCATCAGAGAACAAATGCACCGGACCGTGGGCGTCAGACACAACATTCTTGGGGGGGGAGGCCAGTGAGGTTCGGCCAGCTGTCTTGGGTGTGATCCCTCCATTTGATACGTTCAACGATGTGTCTCCGGACGTGCATGGCACATCAGTGCTGGACTCTTCGTGGGCTTCGCCGTCAAGTTCTCTCTTCAGTTCTGTTGCTTGATGTCAGTCCTATCATCGTCATGACCTGTGCAGGCTCTTACGCACGCGCGACAGCCCCATGCATCCACTGGAGACTCCATATCTTGAGCCTATCTTCAGTCCATCCTATTTCGGCGGCTAGAGCTGCGAAGAAGTCGCGTCCTTGCTCGTCTTGCCCTGTTGACGCCCTGCAGGAGGCAATGGGAAACGTGCGACGGGAGACGTTTGCAGCACTCACTTCATCAATTTGACCGCCCTGTTTTCATCAGGCCCGCTGAGCATGGAAGCGCACACCCAGTGGGCTCTGTCTCGAAGTCGTTCTCCGACTGCGTCCATAAAGCCTTTGATCAAAGATACGGTCCTGCTCTGCATTAGAAATGCCGTCTATTATATATCTTGCTTAACACGTACATGGCACGAATCAGTTCACTTCGAGTGCCCGCGAAAGCAAGGTTCTCGGCTTCGATGGAGGCGTTGTCGGCCTGAGCCTCATGTTCAAACTCGGCTCGTTGTTCTGGGGTCAATTGGCGGTAAGCTTCCGCTGTCACCTTCCGTAAACCAGGCAAATCTGCACGTCCATCTGGCTGCCTCGGGGTCTCACTGATCATCTCCGTTCTCAGCGGGCTGTTGTAGAACGCGTCAATGCCCCCTGCTTTACAAGTTCGGATTGGACTCAGTGGAGGGAGGTTCCCAAGAGTCACCACCGTCTGCAAACTGTTTTTGACTCGATGCTTGTAGTCTTTGATATATGCCTTGATATGCTGTGTCCGAAATGGTCCAGTGATGCATCGTCGCAGCGGTAGATTTCTCTCACCGTTTTGGCATTGCTCACCCTCTCCACTGCCTCTTCTTCCGTCTCAGGAGGCCTGCGCCCGAAGTCGACAGCCTCCTTGCGGTCTGATTTGGCATTCTTCTGTCACCTATGCCAGGCTTGATCGCTCTCGCCTTCTCGGGGAGCTCCAAAACGGGCTGCGTACTCGGGTTGGAGCTTGTCGGCGATGTCACTCAAAAACGATCCACTGTTCGATATCATTTTCTGGATGTCGGGCTCATGAAAACGTTGGCGCAACCATTCTGTCTCGGAGTCAGCGAAAAAAGCACCCTGTTTGCCCATGGGAAGACCGTCGGAGGAGAGGAGAGGAAAGGGTGTTGAGTCAAACTCTTGGACCGCTTCGTGCCCACTCTGATCAGACTTTGGCGCGCAAATTCTACGCCACATACCTGCATTCCTGTCATGCTGCTCACTTGCACACAACCGGATGGCATTGAGCTGTACTGTACTAGGTTAAGTGTGGGGGTACTATATCTTGTACTCTAAGGGGAACTCGATGGGCACTATGGGGAGGTGATGGAAATACTTAACAAACGTGTGCGTGTAGAATAGAGCCCCAGTTTGCTGTCCTTCATTGTAATCATCATTCATCCAATCTGCCAAGTCAGCAGGGAGGTCTCGTAGACTTTGGGGATAGTCCGGCCACTGCGACATGACTCTGAGGAATGCCTGCAATGTCGGTAATGCACTCCACCATTGTGGATCCTGGCTCAATGGCCACGCATAGCTTTTGACAGCCTTGCGGTGAAGGGGGAGCACGCTCATTACCCCACCTGTCTCTCCCCACACCGCTGAGACATCTGCTTCTCGCTCCCAGCGATACATGCACGGCCAGCCCGCCCGTGATACAACTGCTTCATCCAATGCCATCACCTCGCACCTCCAGTTCACCTCGTGTGCCTCCCAAAGCAGGTTATATCGCACACGAAGGTCCTCTGCAGCCATCTCATAGGTGACATGCTGCCCACCTAGATCCGGCTCATCGCTCGCCTTGTATTCCTCCAAAGAAGCGACATTGCCAAAAAGGCGGAAGATTTTGTTTGCAGCTTCCCTCTGCCGTTTGGGCCTCCCACTCCCTCCTTCGACTTGCTGGGGTGGCTCTTTGAAATTGTACTCACCCCATAGGGCCATACGCCACTCTGATATTGTGAGAGGGTGGGCGGAGATAGTGGGATCGAGAAGTCGGAGGCGGCAGAACAGTCGGATGCGGACCAAGTTGTGCAAGTATCGGGCTATCTTCAGGTCACACCTGCCTCCAAATGGATCCATACAGGGGGACGGTGGGGTGGTCTCGGGAGACACAGTGTCGAGCAGGAAAGGAGGCGCGAAGAAGTACAGAGATGCTCTATACGGTTGTGGTAGCTCGCCGGCGAGTCGAAGAGCATGCTCCCAGCACTCGGATAGGCGGAAGAACGGGGAACGAGTGTACTGCAGAGAAGGAGACGGGTGTGGGGTTGGAGTATGGGGCGAGACCAGATTCTGCCCACTCTGAGCCAACCTTTCACTATTTTGGGAAGTGCCGGCTGCCAGATCAGCCTGGTCAGCCACCGTTGGAGGTGAGTCACGTGCCTTCTTCTTATGCTTCTTGCCCCCTCGACCTCGAGACTTTGTCTTCAGTGAAGGCTGTAGCACAATGGGCGTAGGCAACGGCATGCTGATCATCTTCGTCGTGGGAAGCTGGACAACTGTGGTTCTACCTCTCTTAGAGTCCGGGAAGGGATCGGGGGCAGGCATATAAATGGACGGCAAGGCTGGCGAACAAAGTTGATGGCTGACAGCTTGGACCATGGTTGTCATCCAGTTTCCGGTGAGGTTTAATATCCCGGGACAGTCATCAGGATGGTGCAAGATAGGGGGCTGACTGTCCTGAGATGATAGGTCATATACCTCCATTGGTTTGACGACCCTCCAGATCTTGGTGTGGGGTGTGAGATCTTGTAGGAACCAAACGGGCAGCCCAACCCAGGTACAAGTTTGTGCCAAAGTGGCCTCTTTCACGAACGCCCCGAGGACCGGCAACACAGACGTACTATAGTCCTGAGGTGAGTCGATCCGAGCTGCAATGACCCCCAAGTAAAGCTTGAGCCCTGCCAGCTCGAGGGACAATCTCTGCACATGTGCACCCACCACGACTGCAATGGCTGGCCTAGCAGGGAGACGTCACATACGCTGGACACACTGATGCAGGAGAAGACAAAGCTGGTCTCCTAATGCTCTACGGCTATGTGTCAGCCCAGGGATGGCGCGAAACCCCGCGATTGCCATCTCTGCCACGGACGCGAGCTCCTCAACTATCGGCATCCTCAAGTATCCTAGGGTACGCACACCGCCCCGCCTGTCCTCTTGCCAGTCCTCCTCAGGTCTGAGGTTACACCACAAGATATCGGATAGCCCAGCATATGCACGGCGTCACGGAATGCACGCAATGTGCCACATATTCAGTACCAACTCTTGTGGCCACCGGGTGTACTCGTGGATGCCCCACAATCCATCAGAGAACATCCTAATCACATCACATTGCCTTGGATACTGCGGGACGTATTCTTGGTTGGGCGAAGTAACGATCATCGAAACCACATGGCTTCGGGATGCGACCTTCCCATCAAAGGCGTTCACGACCAAAGGAGCTGGCCCAAAGGTTAGCAATGTACGTAGATGTGCCAAAGACAGCGACTCACCGGGAACGAATTGGTTCTGCATCAGGCCCACAGGGACTTGCAGCTCTCAAACGCTCGCGGACGAAGAATGGGAAGTCCATACGCCCCTCTCGGCCGCCCAAGTGCCCACAGGAGAGGACCGTCCTGGGAGTCGGGATGAACCACCATGGTCGTCGAGTCTCAGACCAGAGCGTGTCGGGTGCGTGTGCTTGACAATATCCGACGGACGCCTGACTTCATCCTCCACGTTCCTACACACACCACCAGACGTGTGCTCATCGTCCTCGCGTTGATAAGGAGACCGACCGTGAGAGCTCAACGGCCTGTAATGGGGATCAGCTGGTCGGGGAGGTCTTCTTGGTGTCGGTGACACTTCGCGACACTCCTTAGAGGGCACCGATGGGTGTTCCCTACGACAATCAAGGGAAGCACGCTGCCATCTGGGAGAGCCTGCCCTCACGGGCCGGCGCATGATTTCGGGCGCCGTTCGGGATCCATCGCCCGCCTCATCTGGTGATCGATGCCGGATGACGCGGGTGAAGCACAGGCTGCGAAGTGCATTTTCAGGACGACCCCGGGCCAGAGACAAATCGGTTTGGGCATCCGGGTCTTGATTGGGTGGCACGTGCGCAGGTGAAAAGCACTCTTGGGATGCACTTCCTGCAAGAGGTTCAACAGGGATGCTGACTTCGGGTGGCCTATTCGCCAAACTCTCCTGCAAGGGACCGTGATCGTCTCGCGGAGCTGGGGATGGAGAGGTTGAAGAGCGATCTGGGGTGTCGCTTTTAGACTCGGTGTCATCCATGTCGACCGGCGTGGGGGACAAGGAGGACTCGCGGCTGAGAGATGCCGAGCTGGGGGGAGTTCTTCTGAACTCTGACGACCTGAAGTACAGGACAAGCGACTCATCCCGAAGAATAGTCCAATCAGGTTCGTCGAACTGGTCGACGACATGCTCTTCTTCATCATACTCGCTCATTATGAAGGATTGCCGAGAGGGATGGCTGGACAATCGAGGGTGCTAATCTATGGTAAGTTCATGTCCTGCCACGCGCGCGCATGCTGACCTACCGTCCACAGACCGAGGTCAGGAAGGGTAGATCTCAGTCGAGCAGTTTCGTTGCGTGGCGGATGTGTACTACGAGATTATGACCTCTATGTATGCCCGTGCGTTTGTCGTGAGCCATTGGGATTTTGCCAGGAAGACGACCCACGGCACGTTGGGCTATGCCCAACAGCGGTGTGAGATGGTGTTGGAGGGAGCCACGATGTGAGACTATGCTCGCCCACGAACTCCAGGCCAAAGGAGTGAAACCTCAAGGCTTACGTCGGAGAGTCCGTGTCTTGACCGGCTTGCTTGGATGCCGCGCGAGTGGGATCGAGAGCTGCAAGTCATTGTCTCTGGGTGGTGAGGCGATAGAGTGGGGCGAGCACCTGGGTATGGACGCCGTTTGCTTCCACAGCGTAGGCCGAGCGCCCGATCTCCCCGGGGTCGATCGATTAGATCGGCCACTTGGGTGCTTACCCATCGAAGCACACGTGGACGAGGGAGCTGGTTCCACGAGGGACTCATGGTTGAACGAGCATGTACTCCAACTCCTCATCATTGACTATGCACCCGGGATACCAGCGGCTCAAGCGTACTCAACCTCAAAGCTTCTACTGGCAGCCCTCTACCACAGGCTTACGCGAGGATCAAAGGCACAACATCGCTGCCCCCCTATGGAGTCTGACCCTCGGTGAGGGGCCCAAGTGCCATGTACACCGAGGGTGCTGTGCAAGAGATGCACGCTTTTCGAGCGTAGACGTCTCGGCCATGCTAGATAAGAGGTCTACATTGGCCTCTTATCTATGCAGGTTAACACACCACCTGACGTCGCGAGGGTGGTCGCGTGCAAACTCTCATTACTCTGCACCACCCATCTCCATTGACCAGGATGGAACCAACGACGTGGTGTAAACACAATACAATTACTACTACATGCATTCGGGGGTCCTATGTACTCAGGGCTTTGTATCACTGCCACTTGTCACCATGGCCCATCGTCTCCACAAAGAATATATCGTTGACGGTACCTAGACAACGCGTAATCGACCAAACATAGTGAGAGGCTGACTGGGCTTCAGCAGGCACTTTGACTTGCACAAAGCGCCCGTTAAGCACACAACGAGAAAGGGGGCCCAAGGTATCTTTCAGTGAATGCCCCACTATCGCTCTCCCTGCACTCCTATTATTTGTATCACTGCGATTCGACGCAACTGTTGGCACTTGATGAAATCCCGCTTTACGAAAAAGCGCAAGCGTGCCACGGACGATCATGGTTCCTCATTCTCCTCTGCTGATGCCCTTCAAAATTGTCACGGCGACGACGGGCTCCCTACGCAGGCGACACGACTGGTTGTCCCACCTCCAGTTTCTATTCGGCGGCCCTCTTCCATTGGCTTCTTGATATCTCCCGCACTGCAGTCTTCCAATCCCTTGCTGCCACAAGAAGATATCATGGCCGCCGCTACTTCATCCACTCCAATTCCTCCCCTGACCCTTACCTCCGAGGTATGGCCCCCCCTAAACACTGAATCCATCTCCCCCAGCGACCTCAGTGACAAGAGCACCGATGATGAAGAGTGCAACGGCGATGAGGATCTCATGGAGGATGACGGAGATCAAGAAGGAGAAGGCGAAGAGCCTGACGGAGACTCCAATAGTGAGCCGGATGAACTGATACCCAAGAAGAAACACGCCAAGGCTAACAATACAATTGTGAGTCACTCTGCCATGTCCCAGCGCAAAAAGCCTGACCGAACAAGCCGCCGTCCGTGCGGTTCAAAAATTTCATGGACCACCACGCCCTCGCCGCCCACAATGCGCTAATTGCTGACGAAACACCGCCGCTACCCGAAGATATATGCGCCCTTTGTTCGGCCCCTCTATCAATACCTACGGCGACGTCACGCGAGGTCCGTGTGCATTGTTGTGACTGCTTTGGACGTGCACATTTCTGTTTGCCCTGTCTCCACCAGTATCACCGACTGTCTCCTTTCCACCGCCTTCTACGTTGGAACACTGCCTTTAGGATCTGGGAGAAGGTGACGATGGTGGACATGGGCCTCGTGCTGCATGGAGGACACGGGGGGACAGCGTGCCCCCATAAACTCTGCAAACCCTGCCAGTTTGTCATGGTGCATGGGTGGGGTGTGCTGAAGATAAAGGTCTCATTCTGCGAGTGTGCACGAGTGGCGCAAGCCCAAACGAGATTGGCCTGTCCCGACGACAATATGTTTCAAGGAGGAACCAAATACGATCATGACGAGGCCTTGCAGCTTATCAACATGGGTCTGTACCCTGCGTCGTGGGAGGAACCGCGCACGGCATTCACCCAAGACGTCATACGGGCTTCATCTCTGTTGACTGCACAAGGTGGTCTCAGCACTCAAGACTTCTACACATTCATACAATGCACAACAAACAACGTCGCCCCCGAGTGTGTTCCGGTGAGACATCGTCGTCTACTTCCTGTGGTTAATAGCCGGCCTAATATATTAGCAATAGGATCAATATCGCCAGCTCATGGTCTCTCAATGGGAATTCGACTATCTCCTCAGTTGCAAACGCAATGCCGTCGAACCATCCCACGGGTTACCTTCACGCATGTTAGTGGTATTGTGTCCCGCGTGTCCACAGCCTGGCAAAAACATGCGCCCTAATTGGGAGTCGCATGAAGACGACCTAAGGCATGACGGTATGGTCCATCCCAATGCGTAGCCCTGCTCACCAAGTGTACACTAGGTACCTTGATGCGTTGTTCTATTCTGTGGACGGCAACTTTCATCAGAAGCAGCGCAAGAAGCCTATGGACAAGAACGACGTCGCACTCAGTGAGGGCGCCGGTTACTTTGTGGACAGCTCAGATTTTGCAAAATACATGGACGGCATAGGCCCCGAGGAAAAGGAGGTGACAATCCCACTGTCAGGACCCCTGTTGTCAGTCGCTGACTCCGGGCACAGGAAACTACTTGCCACAAATTTGCGGCCATGGGATATGGAGGCCATACAGGCCAAGTGACGGGGACTGTGGCGCTCGTGTGCCAACATCTCACGATGCTGCCGTCAAGCATGGTAGACCTCAAGGGCGCCAAAAAGTACGTCGCAATTGAGATCAAGCTGGTATGACACACTGATCAGCATACAGTCAACGAGCTGTTGACTTTGCCGTAGTCACCGGCGTGCAGCCCTACGTTGGGCTTAGACTGTTAAAACTCTACTATGATATCGCGTGCCAGTACATGGTACATTTCCTTCGACGGTTGCGCAAGTGGGATAAGCTCCTGCCTGGTCTGCGTACGGTGTCCACAGCGACTCTCCCAGAGGTGCAGGCGGCAGTCGGCAAATTCCATGTTTACGGACACACACTGGCCTGTCGTACATTTCAATCCCCAAACTTTGTACCATTTAACGGACGCACTGACAGTGAAGGCTCCGAACGCGAATGGCCATTTATCAATGAAGCCGTGGCACGTACACAGGAGATGACATCTGGACACCGCCACGACGCCATTAATACCCTCATATCCGACCTTAACATCCGACAGGTACACAAGATGTGTGAGTACTGCATACTCACAAGGATTGAGGCGACATTAACTAGGACCATAGCTCAGACGCTCCTCGCGAAACTTGTTAAGGCTGAGAAGAGGCTTGCGTTAACCACGAAGTACTTAGCTAGGGTGGAGAAGGGAGTCGCAGTGGCTGAGCTAGTATTGTGGAAGGCTGAGGAGGCGGTGTGGCTGGGTAAGGTGGTGGACATCGCCAACCACAAGGAGCTCTCAAATCCCTACAATGTGTCTGGGCCCCAGGGCAAGTCACATCGCAATCGTAGATGACTGATAACTGACCACCTAGTACCATTGCAGCCCTTTCCGTGGAAGCGACCTTGAGTGAGATACGTACTGACTTTAGCGCTAAGGGGGATGTCACGGCCGTGGGTATGGTGGGGGCTATTCAGGGCATGATCGATCTCGAACATCAAAGGTAAGCTCCACTCAATGGTTCTGCGACGAATCTGAATGTATTCCAGGCGTGATATGGCACGAGCCGTGCGCGCAGTAGATCGTTCCAAGAAGAGGCAACGCGCTGCGATCACCAAAAAGGTGGACGACCTCCTCTTAGAAGCCGAGCTTGCCGTTGACGCCTACAACCGTTACATTAGTCCCCTGGTGATGCAAGTGCACAATGCAGTAAAGCGCCAGCTGCTGGAATCCGGCCCGAAAGAGACACCAATGACCCTGCCATGGCGAGATGCTGCCGATGACAAGGCCTGCAGAATCAATGCCCCAAAGTCCATCACAGAGAAACCGCTTGACAATGCTCACCTCGACGCCCTGGTGTGGTCTGTAGAGAACGTGACCCTCTATCTTCCGTCAATGTATCATAGCCTCATATGGCAGCACCCGGCTGTGGCACCGGCAGTCCAAATAGAGCAGTGGCTTCGCGAGGGTCAGGCAAATGACGCACTCGACAACCTAAGGACGCATCTCACTGCTCGTTACAGTCTGCGCGACCTGCGCAGACAAGGCCAGGGTCCAAAGCATGGCAAGGCTGTTCAGAGCCTAGCAAAGGCCGAGAAGAAGGTTGGTGAAGAGGCCAAGCACGAATATCGGCGTGTGCGCATGCTACTCCGTGTTTTGGGGATGGATGAAGACGATGAAGATTACAAGTATCTCCATGATGAAGATGTGAAGGCACTCATAGTCGAAGAGGATCAGTATGTGCTTAATAGCAATTCAAAGGAAGAGAGCTGGCTATGGCGCAACTTCGCCTTCATCAAACGTCAAGGCAGCTCCACCGTTCGGAAATTTTACATGCATCGTGCATACAGACGTGTAACGGACCTACCCTCACTAACAGTATGTAGGGATGAAGCCACATTGGTTCCGCAGTTGCGCGAACCGAGTGCGTTGGGAAGAAGAGGTAAGGCTCTTGCAAGAAGAGATGTTCCATACTGCAGAGATGTTCTGCAACGAACGGGCGGTATGGGAACTACGTGGAGAGAAGCAAGACACGGTAGGGAGACCCGCACATGCGGTATATGCTCGCAAGTGAGTGGCGAGGCTGGGGCACGTTGCGTAGCAAAGCTGATGTGTTGGCTCAGACAAGCCCACAGATATCTGACGTTGCTAGAGAAATGCCGTAGTTACTTCCCCCTTGCAAGAATCACTGTGGTGAAGCAGCTAGTCGACTAGATTATATGTCTACATCTAACTGATATTGGAAACCTAGGCTTGAGATATCACATTCGGAGCGCAGTTCGATGGGTAGCTAGGGTACTGCAGAAATGAAAGGAGAGGACTCGTGTATGTACTGTACGTCAAATTTACTCTAACCGGGACGATCTGCCCCCCGGAATGATGTGCTAGACATCCTTAATCCTTGTTCACATGTCCCCACCAACGCTGTCCGCATTTCACCACTGTACCATACATAGCAAGGCGACCTGCCCGCACCCCTCCCAAGTGAGGCGGTCAGCGGCATGGTACCTGAGCATCGGGGTGGGGTCTTTGGGCGGGGGTGGCAGTGCACTCAATCTCCTGAACGGTCCCGATGCAAAACGAAAATGGGGGTTGAAAAGCTTGGCGATCGAAAGGCTAGAGCTGTAGTCGTTCCACGCAGTATTGATGACCGTTGGATTTACCTTCCGACTTCATAATACTCACAGCAATATCTGGCCTGTTCCCAAGTGCTTACACCTTGAAGAAGGAAAAGCTCACCTGATCAACCTCAGGAGTGACGTCCCACGGAAACAGGTGAGCATTTGTGAATACGTGAGAGGGTGATGCAAACTGAAGAGTCAGATGGGGAAGGATGGCGGCCGTGTTGATCGAAAGGAGGATGACCGGGGGGCGTTGGCAGTGACAAGGGGCCTTCGAAAAGCAGGTGTGCTTAGGAGGCCGGGAATCACTCGCGGGTTGTACGCCAGAGGGGTTGCAACCCATTCCAAGTTGCGACCAGGCGGAGTTGCAACCCCGAGGTGTGAGGTGGGTTGCAACCAGCCGGGTGGAGAACTGTAAGCGCGCGCTATGGAGAAGTCCCGCGGACATTGTCTGAAATAATGGTGTTATAGGTATGCACAAATGCAGTACATGCAAGCACCGGTGGCGCAGCGGAATTAGCGCCTGGCTCTTGTGGCTGGGTTTGTTGGTTCGAGCCTGCGCCACTGCATTTGGTTCCTAGCGCTGGCGCGAGTAAGCACTTTCTCTTTACTTGCATTTACCCCGCTTTGTTACTGGATTAGTGGGGGTTGCAACCCCTGGTGGCCTGTCAGGCCAACGTGTTGCAACCCCAAAACTGAAGTCCCTCATGTGGCAGCGGTCACCATGGCGCGACACGAGATACTTGCATATGAACCATGTCGAGCCCGGGTCAGGGAGTATTGATGGGACTTCAGGAACGCATAGACTGAGTGACGACCAGGTGGTGCTGTCCTTCTTTCGTGTCATCTGCAGACAATGCACAGTACCTGTATGTTGGTTCAAGTCAGTGTCAAAGAGGGGTGATATTGAAAGCCCTACCGGGAGTATCTTCATCGTGAATGAGGCCAAGCTGGTTCTGGATCTGTGGGTCCCGGAAGTACTGGCGGACCTTTGGCCCTGCCCGGACATGCGAGCCATCGTCCAATGTCCACCATCCTCTGCTAACGACGTGCTTATGACTCTCCATCACTGCAATGGACTGAGCGATGTCCCGGCTGGGTGCGAGGTGATTGGAAAGGACGCTGCTATTCCTGAAGACTCCATTGTTCGACTCGAAGTTCTCTGTGGCATTATGGACCCCTGGCCCATGGTTCTCGATATCTTTGAGAATGTGGAGCAGGATGTGGAGCTTGAGCTTTACAAAGATCCATTGTGGGTCAATCATGGACCACACATCAAGTACATTGCCGATGAGGATACTGAGATCGTCCTAGAGTACACAGGTGTCAGTTCTCGAGTTCTAAGCTCAATACTTGTCACTCCGGGCATACCTTGTATTCAGTCTCGTCTTCGATCTCATGAAACCACAGTACAGCCCCCAGTTCGCCTGTTGCCTTACATAAGTCAAATGCGAGATGATCACAAAGTGATTCGTCAAGGTGAAAAACCGTCAGCTGTTGCAGTGCTTTCAGGTGCTTTCCGATAAGGTTGTTGGGGTGCATCAGGAAAAACATCCTCTCCGAATAAGCACTAAATTATCACTAATTAGAGAAAATCCAGAAATCAGATCTTTTTTCTTTTGCATTGTTCTAGATTGAGGTTTGAGCACCTGTTACAGTATGTTAACCTTTAAATATTATTTTAGACACACTCTGGACATATATATCACTTGATATGTGATGACTAAAGAAACTTGCTAAGGGGAACATTCCTTCTATCTTTTACTAAGGCTAGATAATTGGTGATAATGTTTTAAGTTTTTTATCTAAGCCTGTTCTAAAGGTGTGCAAATAGCCCTTATAGATCACAAATGTAAATGGAAGTGCCTTCAGACATTGTGTGAAGAAGAAATATGTAGAGTAATTTAATGTCAAAGGGATGAACATGAGCCAAAATGTCTAAGTCAAACAAAGCAAGGGATATATTGCATGACCACATTGTACTATGCAAGGCAATATGGTGTAGTGGGCTATAGCACTGCAGTGACATTGATGGTTGGAATTATGCTAAGGTTGCTGGTTCAATTTTGGGAATGGGCATTTTTTTAATTGCCTTTTTTTCTTGGCTTCCACCTGGATTATCTTAACATAAGGTCATATGCTTAAAACATGTGTAAAGACCACATATAATCATTTATGAATGTTCAAACAGAGCAACTGCATGGAAAATCCCTATATCTAATGGCATCTAATCAAGAATATTAGCAAGGGACCGATATAATTTGCACTAATTTGTGGAATAAGAAAATATGCACTAATTTTCGCAAATATGTACTTATTTGTTCTTATTCGGAAGGGATGTTTTTCCTGATGTGTTGTAACATCCAGCTTGCGTGCAGTGCTGGGAGAGAGAGGCCGTCGAGAGATGACGACTGGAGCCTTGTTGCAAAAGTCTCCTTCTGAGTGTCGGACCAGGCCTGGTGGATATGGTACCAAGTGTACTTCTCAACACCGAGAAGGTAGGTATGGAGTAGTTCTACAGGTGTGTCCCGATGGACATCCAGGGCTGTAACAGTAGGTCGTTTGTTTGTCATTACTCAGAAGTGGCTAGGGATAAGGTTAGGTCAGGGACGTACTCGGCACGCTCAGAAGTGCACTGAAGTGAACTCCGGGGCGTAGTTCTAGGCGAAGTGCTTTGAGTCATGCCGTAGAGTCCACCATGATTGAGATGGAACGTCAGTTGATGCAGCATATATTTGGAAACATGAACTTATGTGAATCAGGCGGAAGGGAACCAAAGTTTTCGTCCGGTTGCGTGACCAGCCACCTCATTAGTTCATCTTGAATGTCTTTCTCTATCTCTTCAATGATTGTTGCGCGGTTTGCAATGCACCGTCCATTCAGGCGGGGGTCGCGAGTCAACGGATTCTTGATCTGAATGTACTGTTTTTCGCGTGCAAGAAGTAGTAGTTTCTGAATCCAGTACTTGGCAAGCGGGTCTTTAACTCCAGATCGCGTTTGTAGGTTTGATACTGTCTTAGTGACACCGAGTGCAGCTGCATGTAGCTGCTCAGTCACCGCATGAAGAGTTTCTGAGGCTGTTCGAGGATCGCCAACCTGCCATAAACCAGTCAAATAAAATGCAAGGTCGTGAGATGTGCACTAGGGTCATACCGTAAAATGCCGCTCATATCCTTCATCTGTCTCTCGCTTGAGTTCTGTGCCACCAAACTTGCAACGGCGACATGGATGATTCCCGTGTAGTCCCACATGGGAACAGGAGGCGGATTGCTGAGGGTTGTCAGCAGGAAGAACTTCAGGGATGATACGAAGCATGATCTCCTCTTGAATGGCACAGTCGAATGCGGTGTGCCAAGTGTTTTCTCCACTAATAATACAGGATAATATATGAGAAAAGAAACGTCATCGTGATAAAAGCCGTACGTTGTGTTGTCAATGACTGCATCAAATTGTTCACCTGAGCTTGCAAATTGGGACGTAGATGCAAACTTGATGTAATATTGTTGGCTGAGTAGACGGTGAGGGAGGTTTGCGTGTGTGAAATATACGTTGGTATGTGCATTATACTGCTTGCTTCGGTTGCCGGACACATTATCTCCCCACAGTTTGATAAAGCTCGTGTACATTCGCTTGCCCTGTGCAACGTCCCGGAGTGGGTTGGGCCCACGCAGCACCTCTGCAGGAACACGACCTAATAAAAAGATAAAATTCAACGGGTCAGTGGAATTTTATTTTTGTGCATTACCTTCAAAGTTGAGCATCGGGCTGGAGGATGTGTCGTGCCCAATCAAGTCAAAAATATTTCCTTGAAGCTGTTCGGTGTTGATTTCTATGGTTTCCGGGTCACGAACGATATATGTATTTCTCTATACCGTTCGTGGCTAGTGGATTAAGAATTAGACTTAAAATTGGTGGTAATGTGGCCCTAGTACTTAGGGCTTTACAGGGAGCTTGGTAACGTACCATGGGATCATGTACAACTTCCCAGGCTTCAGCATAAACATCACCTTTGGATACATGCCGGTACCATGCTCGGATGGCGACCAGTCGTCCATCGGTGAGTTGTGCAAGCTCACCAACAAAATAGTGCTTGCCACCATCGGCCCACATGGGTGCTGAAATGTCAGGTGCGACTAATTTGACCTGTTTCTTTGCTTGGTAGGCCTCACTCACCTGGGTTGCTCGGATCAGATATTCTTCAATCGAGCAATGAGTTATGGGATTGGCCCAATCCTTCAGCAAAAAATAAATGAATGGTGGACGTATTAATCAGTAAGCCTTTTCAAAGTGTAAATGCTCAGTATTACCATTTGTATAAGGTCCGGAAGACAGTTACGATAGAATACTTTGCCGGTCGGTGTGGTTTTTGGAATGGTAGGCAGATGGATTATTTGTCGCACATGTTCCTGTAACGACTGGAATGCTTTGATGCTTGGCACATTGTGTCCGAGTTCACGCAGCAGCCATAGAACTCCCCTCAGTTGAGTGATTGAGATCCGAGTGCATGGCTTGTTCATGAGAGTCACCAAAAGAAATGTCTGAAGCCCTGTGAGTTTGTACTCGCATTATTTGAGAGATATCTGATGAAATGGGACATACCAGTTTGTTCAGGTATGGATAGTAAGGTGAGGCGGGGTCGCACAGTTCCAGAAGTTCATTAAGTGTGCCATCGGCTCCCTCTGAATCCTCAATATCACTATCGAGATTACCCTCTCCTTCGCCAGAAACACCTTCCAGATCTGGGTGATGGACAAATTTTGGTTATAAGTATTGGTTGCATGAGAAGGACGCGAACGTTCTGCAATGGAGTCAGGGGACTGATCATCAAATTAAATTCTCACCCATGCCGTCGAAAAGCTCAGCAACCACTTGCAAACTCTTTTGCAGAGCGGCCTGCTCGTGTGAGTCCTCATCAAGTTCACCATCCAAGCCTGCGACTGATGGGACTTGTCCTACTGTTCCTGCGCCAACTAGCTTTGTACCAATACCCGTAAGAAAGCGCATTGACAAGAGCTCAGCCTCCAAGCGGCTGATTTCTGCTGCCTCAAACAATCTCCCTGCAGACAGTGTGATCTTTCTACCGCTGGGCACGTACACTCCATCTTTGTCCAAGTCCATTGTGAGGAAATCTGAGAGTTCGGGCTCAGGTACCATTGTATTGGAACAGTCTGCATCTGTAGCCACTGGTGTGCTAAATGGAAGAAGACTCGATGAAGCTGTCAAGGCTGCAGTGCATAGATCACGATTTTGGTGAGCTTCCAAAGCCTTCTGCTTTCGAATTGCATGGTCCTCTTGCCGCCGTGCCGCCTTCTTGTGCATCTCTGAAGCCAGGTGTCAGTTAATGCTGCCCTGGGCAAACGTTACTGGGGCTGCAAAAGGAGAGCTGTCGGTGCATGGCTTGCATCGCACCCTGCCGCCTTCCGGGGTCTCCTCTAAACCTAATAAAAGCACTGGATGAGCTCCAATTAGATTTTAACATATGTGCTAGGGTTAATAATGATACCTTCCGGTAGATCGCGTTTGCGGGGTGGCATAGGTGAAGAGGAATTTTGAATCGCTGTGTGGAGGTTGGAGTACAGCTGGATAACATCCCGGCCAATGCTCGTGCCACGCTGATGTGTAGCATTCCAAAATAAGCCATCTTGCACAGCGAGTGAACTCGGTGCAACCTTTTCACCTTCGTAAACCACACCACATCCTCGCCCAACATCTTGCACCCAGTTCCAGGTCCTCTGCACGACCAAAGCTAGCTGCATCATTTTGCCCAAACGATGTCGGACATACCTCCTTCAGATCCCGACCTTCTCCATTTTTTTCGCGGCCCACACAGTAGTGCAAACCGGGCACTATCCATTGCAATCTCCCACCAGACCATCTTGAATAACTCACCCATGAATGCTGCCCAAAGGCCCAGCTCTGCATTGCCCATCGGTCATCCAACCGCTGAAGATGGACATTCATTATCCGAACTTGGAACGTCAACCGGTGTCATGTCCGGCACTTCGCCATCTCAAACACCGGCGAGTCCGACCCCAGGATCACCGACTGCTCAGCTTCCTCACTTAAACAACAACCTCACCGAGGATTTCGCCAACATTGACCCCTCCCTGCGCTCATCTGTTGCCAACCTTAACTCCGAGTCGCTCTCGGCGGAACTTGGTCCACAACCTATCTCATCACCTTTGGGCCCAGCTTCACTCAAAGCTGCTCGCCCTCTCTCAGGCTTTGTCACGGCGCAAAAAGTGGCCCAATTGGTTCAATATGCTGCACGTGAGATTGCATCGAAGAACCTCAAAGATGAGGTCAAAGAAGGGTATCTGAAGTGGACCAAGGTACGTCAAATCCAGCACAATAATCCCCGAAGTCGGTTCGGGTAGTACTAATATCAAAGACTTACACCTGTCGTTTCAGGCCGGCCCAGATGAGCGAGAGGCGACCATGGGAGCCATGCTCTTCTCGATTGAATCTCAGCTGAAGTTATTGAAACAATCCTCCGGAATCGAGGGGACCAAGGGCTCTCTGGGCCAGTGGGAGCCTCCTCTTGCTGCCCTGGTACATCGAAGTTCATAACCCATAACTGGAATCGTCATCATTCGCTGCCACCCGACTCATCCCTTACCACAGAAAGGCATTGACAAGTTTGCCATACGTCTTTTGTTATCACCCGACATATCAGAGTACAATGGAGAGGGTGTTTTAGAGTCACTCATGGTCAGTAACATCATCCGATCCGGACTCGGCTCTCGACTCCCGGCCTGGCCTATCACAACATGAAAGCTTACTCGAGTTGATTGCTTACAAGAATATTGTCGAGCGCAAAGCCTCAGCATGGAACCTTCCCCAGAACATGAAACATTTTGATGAAGAAAAATGGGATTTTCTCGTTTCGAAAGGGCGGTACAACCTGACGCAGCGCCGAGCTGAAATAAAAAAAGGGGTGAGTACTTCTGCCAAATACAACTTACGCTCCCACCTCACCAAAATTGCACTCTCGCCGCGACATCCGGATACTGAAGCTTATGACATCTATTGGCCGGAACGATGGCAGTAAGAACTCCCGCAGCACTGGAAGCCCCCCACCAGTGAAGCACTGGCACATTTACCAGTTATGCAAGCACCTAACAACCTCGATCGGGAGCAAGAGCGGTTTCAATACAAACCTACAAGTTACTGTTGAACTATGTGCTCGTGTCGCATTCCTGGTATGCATTCTTTCGAATCATTGGTATTTGAACTGCCGAGAGCGGATTACGGCCACGGCAAGGCTCACTGACACGGCATACTCAAACCTCTAGCGTATGCAACTGCCAATATATCTCAAGAACCAAGCGGAGATAGATAGGAGCCTGGGCAAAAGTCGTTCTGGTCAGCAGAATCGATATTGGGAGTTCGTCGATCAGTCCCTTGCAAAGATACGAGAAGCAAGCCAGGGCAACATTCAAACCATACACGAGTAAGTGCTCCCATTCGTCCTTGCATGGCAGTTTCATCATGAGAACCTCCCTAATCGCACCTTTCGCAGGGGATTCGTGCAAATCCTCAAGGAGGATCAGAAACTATATCCCTTAGTGGGCTCGGGAGCCCATAGCAATGTGCTCGTATCGCTTCGTGGAGTAAATCCGAATGAAATGCAGGGCTACGTCAATCAATTTGCGCTCACAGGGGAAATTCATTCGATTTCGGCGACAACTGAGGACTAGTACATTAACATAACTAGTGAATATCATTAAGCCTTGTGTCGTTTGCTACTTCCAATGTCAGCGCTACATCTATGAACATCTGCCTCCTCGGATTCCAGTCCCTCTTGTCGAACCTCTGAGTGCGCTCGTGTGCGCTTTATACCCCTTGTAGACAACAGGATCTTCATAATCATAGTATCTGCAGGTTTGGAACTCAGTTTACGCAACGTCACAGGGCATGGTATACTCACCAAACTGTTCGCCTTTCAGTTCCCTCACCTGTGCTTCAGCAAGAATTCAACGACCAACGTATTCATGTAGCTGTTGATGTGTGTTCGCGAGCTGAACCTTGACGTGTGCAAGATCTTGAAGAATTGAGGTGTCGCACCACTCTGACAGCTCAGTGTGCACGACCATGTTTTTTGGAGAGGCATCTGAACTGCTTCCGGAGCCCAGTGATTTGTCTGCAGAGCCTACCACACTGTGTGAGAGCCAGAAAGGAAGCCCAGGGCATATACCCACCTAGATCAGGAGGTGCATCCTCAGACCCGCAATGGATCTCGGCGATGAACTGGCTTTCGGTTGTTTGCGAATCCAATGCGCCGCCAGGAAGGTAGAGCCTGCCAAAGGAATGCGACGTTGTTAGGACATTTACCGCTCAGCCCCATAACATGACTTACCCACTCGTCCGATGTCTGCCCTCAACTGCCACACGACGTGGTTCCCTCATTGTCGGCTCAGGGGTGGGTAGACGGCGACTGTCTTTCATGCCGGCTGCAGTACCCCGGTTGTCAACACAGTCTTCGATGACCTGGGAACCGTCGATCCAGTCTTCGATGACCTGGGAACCGTCGACCCAGTCTTCGATGATCTGGGAACCATCATCCCAGGTTATGTTGTCGGAAAATGTGGGGGAGGATGGGTGGAGTTCAAAGCACGTGAACGCATCATATGAGTCGCTCATTTGCAGAGCAGGGGTTGGCACAGAGCACTTGGAGGTTGAGTGCGCCGTCCACGTTCGGCCAATGGTGAAGTTGAAACGTGCGCAGCGTGAGCCACGTGGGTATAACGCGATAGCCACATCGCAGCACTCTTGCTGACGATGCTTGACACTGTTCATGCCATTGTCAGTTCTACCATTCTGAGCTGCTTGCTTCGCGGCCACCGTGTCCTTGTTCTGGGAGAATGGTATGAATATCTTACCTGCATTCCACCTTTCCTATAAGCCTGAGCTATTGGCTCCGCCTCGGGGTGTCGTTGTTTTGTGGGGCTGGCTCTCGGCTGTGCGGTGTGAAGCTGAACTGTTCAATCCCTTTGACAGCGCCCGGTTATCCACCATTACTATAGCATTGCAGCCGGTTGCTCACCACGACAAGATTCCGAATATCAGGATACCGAATCATTGAAGCTTCCAGCGGCATCCCAGCTGAGGTGAGCATTACGGTTGCACCTTACACGGAGTTGCACTGGCCAGTCTTATGATACCCGTCCCGACAGAAGTCGGCTAGAGTGCTATAGAAGCCGGGGCCAACTCAGGACTCAGTAGGACGATGAGAGTCTCAGGTCGTAGCAGCTCACGCGATTACATGCAGGAGGCGGGATGTCCATCAGACTTTGCCTGGGAGATGGCACACAGTTGGATGCACAGCAGGTTTGTTTTGGTCTTGTTTGTACGCGCATGTATTACGTAGAAGGTTTCAGGACGCTCTCCTGGTCTATTTCATGCCACTATTCATATGATATACCTGTACGAAACAGATACCAATGCAATGCGATGAACGACCTGCAACCGGTACGGGGCTGACTCGCAGAAACAAGCTATGGCTCTCCAGCGGGCACCCAGCGTGCCCCCAGATGGTCAATGGGCGCCACCCGGCCTCTATGTTTGTCCATGCCTGGGAGCGATCAGGCGCTCGTCTGGGTCCCAGCTGGCCAGCAGGCGTCGCCCATGCGCATCAGATTGATTGGTCCCAGCTGGGGCTGGATTGGCAGTGTAGATATCTATACCGACTTATATTGTGCACAGACGGCAACTACAGTTTGCAAAAGAAGACAAAGAAAGATAATTCGACCGATTCCGCCTTGAGCACAGGAGAGGGGTACTTCATCCCGCATGCGGAGATGTACTGTAGTGATCAGACCTTAGCGGCCCCGGTTGTGACCAGTGACCCATGAGTTTCGATCCGGGGCGGCGGGGAGCCGGGGTGTGACCGGTGACCTACCCAAACGGAGAGGCGATGGCGGGCGTCTAGCCCGCCAGAGCGATTTTGGCGCCCGCGGAGTCCGTCGGTCACAGCCGGCGGGACTTGCGGTGACCGGCGACGACCCAAAAATTAGCGGGGCGGGGCGGCCTTGTGACGCGTGACGCCCCGCTATGGTCTGATCACTACAGTACACTTATCTCAACAAGAAGTATCACGGCAAGGGGGAGGGAGCACGTCAGACTCAGGGGGGGCCTGCGGAAGACATTGTATGTCCATCTCTAGCGCGTTGGATGAGATGCTGACGTGTTCCTTAGTCTCTAACATGTAGCGGCTTCAAGGTGGTCCGATCGCAGCGGAAGGGCAAATTCAAGAATGTAGATGTCAGCAGCGTCATGTCGTTCTGCTGCGACCATCTTATCTTTCGGCCAGGCGCCACGGTGGACCTCCAAACAACTGAAACGTAAGTGTCTCCACATGAGCCTGTGAAGAGGGCATAAATATATATTCTTGCAGGTGGGGACACGGCGACTTTGGCCTCGCAGCCGCTTTGCGCGGAACCGAACTGCTTGAAGAGCGGGCGCTGTCTTATAACGTCATATGTAGCTACATCTGCCATGTGGTGGAACACTTCGAACAAGGGCACCCTGATCTGGTACCGATCATCAAGGAACTCAAGATGCTTCTGCTGAAGTTGCACATACATGCCCACAAAGAGCTGTGTCAGTTGGTATACGCTTTCGCGTACGCTTGAGGATTCGGTTTGGCCCATGGGGAGGGCGTCGAGACGCCTTGGGCAGAGTTGAACATCGCGGGATTGTCCACTCGAGAGATGACGGCGGGCGCACACCATGACACACTGACGTCCTTGTTCAATTATTGGGGGTGGCAGAAGATGCAAAACATGGGTGAGTGAGCCATGCCATGGATGCAGAGGGTGTGGCTCAAACTTGGATAGCGAACTTTTTAGGGTGAAAGCTCGAAGAGGCCTACACTACCCAAAGGCGCACGACGCGGCAGTTAGCTCATCTAACAATACACGCGGGAGAAACACTAGCACGGCAGTGGATAGAAACGAAGGTCGACGACGAGGCGCCCACCCCCACCATGTTTCGCGAGAAGAGAAGACCAAGCGATACAGTCAAAGCGTGTACCTTCTTGATAGGGGAGAATGTATGTCTTTGTCGTGATCACCAGGGCGTCCCTAATATAATTTTTCGAAGTGCCCAGCATGGACAGAGCGCTGAAAGATATTACGAGTCTGAAGGCCCCGAAGAGCAGCTCACACGAATCACAGGTGATGGCGCGTATGCACAGTGCAGCAGCATCTTTCGTGAAGACGGGCGTGGAGCTCGAGCAGGAACTGTAAGTGAATAACAACGCAGGCTCATCTCGGGGCATCCCCACTGAGGAAACGCAGGTTACATCTTTGTTACTTGCGAACACAAGCTCAAAGCGGGGCTGACGTGGAAGATGACGGATTCACGCGTAAAATCAGCCTGCCGGCATTCTTGACGAAGTTGGCAAAGTGGCAGAGGAGCCAACACAAGCACATGCACGCTTGTGAGGATGTGCTGCCCACGCTGGCTGATGACACTGCCGAGGCAGGGAGCGAGGAAGACGAGAATGACGTCATCGAATCTCTCACACTGGGCCTTCCCTCTGAATTTTGCGGAGAGGACAGGGCAGAATACGACCTTGGTGAGCTTCAGCAATTCGAGTATTGCATTTGAGTGGGGCTGGCATTCGATCAACTAGAAGCGGTGCGCATGGCAGTCAAATTCCGAGCCGCGCACATCGAGCACAAGAAGAAAAACGTCAGGTCGACAAAAGCGAACATCAATGCCAAGCGTGAGATCAAGCATGCAGAACAGCGAGCGAGGTTATTGGCCTCGCGTTATAACAGCAACTTCACCCGCATAAGCATGCTGCGGCCCGCTGGATCGAAGCATGCAAAGACGAAGTCGGCGGAGTCACGTCTCCGGGTAATTGATGTAGACAAGGACCTCGCAATCACCAACATGGCCATTCCGCGGTCTTTAGGGGACAGTCATTTGAAGCACTCGTGGATCTGGGGCGTATTCGATCAGTCAGGCCGGTCTAAGATGCGGACCAAAGGTGTTTGCCTGGGGTTGAATGGTAAGGTCACTGCGTGACCTTTGGGCAGATATCTACTAACCCTCCTCACAAGTGGACACCGTGCAGTGGTTCTGAGCAAAGGCAGAGAAAGATCGAGCAGATGAGGCAGTCAACAAGGTGTGTGCTGAATTCCGAAGGACAGAGGTGGGATATCACGCATATGCCGCACTGTGGACCCAGGGGGTGCAGCATTGCAAGCGAGGGGAAAGGGTGTATGCGCTGAAGACGGCGCGTATGTGGGAAGACATGGCTATGCATTGTGCAAAGGCCTACGACGCATCCTGGAGGCCAGGCGTTGGTGCAGAGTTACTAGATCAAACGAGGGTAAGCGAGGCTTCCTGTGCTACAGATTTCGACTTCTGACGTGCGTGAGGTCTATGAGGGATTACATTGAATAGCTCGTAGATGATGTGTCTATTTGGGAACCGGTTTTGAGGCTGCTGAACATGTAGCAGTGCGCGCAGGAGAGGATGAAGGATATATATATATATATTGTAAGATGTCTTAATGCATGTCCCCAAACAGGTTGTCGCTTAGTCATAGGAGGAGGAGGTCTATGGGTAGGTAAACGCGCACAAATGAAAGTTGTCTTCACTCCCAACCACATCACCACTCACCCCAAGTGCGTCTCCCTCCTTCCCAGTCCCCTGGTTTGTACTGATCCATTGCAGAGCTATATTAGAAGACACAACATGGGAACCCCAACCCTACTGAGCCGCATAGGCATGCTAGAAAAGGCCCTCAACAGGAAGCCGTTGGCCCCCCCCCCCTCACTAGCAGCACCACGACGGCCCCGTCGCGCCCCGCGCTGTCCCGCCACCCCGCGAAGTCGCGGCCGTCCCTGCGGCCGTCCGCAAGGCCGAAAAGGGGGGGAGGGCTTGGGGACGTGCGCGCGCGTCGCCAGGTGGATGAGGCTGGGCAGGGCGACTGGGGGGACCTAGGGCGAGGAGAGGGACGGCCCAGGAGATGGGCATACGAGCGGCGGCGGCGGGACGGTCGGTCGATCATGAAGGAGGGGGGTTCTAGCACGGATGGGAGGAAATGGGGAGGCCGGGGAGGATGAGGAGGATGAGGGGGGCATAGGGAGGGCGATGGGGGGAGAGGTGGGTGGGTAGGGAGGAGCTACACGACCGTACACGTTTGGATGCGTCCTACATGTTTGTAAACCCAATACACGTTGTTTTGCTGGAAAAAAACCGCGTGCAGACAGCTAGAAACCGGCCATTGAGACTTTTAGAGACCTTGAAAGCTAATCTATTCGGGTTTGGGCTAATCTACATGGGATTAATGGCGAGCTAATCTACATTAGATTAACGATGAGCTAATCTACTTGGGTGGGGGGGGGACACAGGGGAGGATCAACCCGAGAGAAGGGCTAATCTTTTGGGCTAATCCCAACGGTACTTTTCGGATTAAAAAAAACGTCCTCGGTGAGCCTGTTTTTGCTTGAACGAACGCGATAGGATAATACTATATAACATACATCCCTGACATGTAGGATGGAAGCACATACCTCTCGTACATGACAGGGTCGACCTTACTGAAGTCTGCGATGGAACTGTACATGGTCTGTGCGTCACCTCTGACGTGGCAGACGCATGAGCACACTCAGTGAGCATGAGCTGTAACGAAGACGTGGCAGCAGACCTACCCAGGCAGCCACCAAAAGCCATCGTACTTTGCTTTGGGGCCGAGAGATGGAACCTTCTCGTCCACTATTTGGATGAATGAGCGTGCCGATGCTGCATTCCGCTTGTCATTCTGCGGGAGCACAGCAGACTCGGGCGCGCTGTGCAGTGTGATGAAAGGCGTCCTCCGGCCGTGAACATTCTTCCACACGAGATATACAGAACAACTGTACAAAACACTAAGGATTGAAGTGCTGCAAACCACAGGTAACACACTGGTCAGCGCCGACGGCTACGGTCCGGGGTAGCTGGAAGAAACTGACCAGTCATCACACTTGACGTTAATGGCCCAGTGGGAAAGTCACGGCTTTCAAGCTCCGCTCCTGCCCCATCAGCTGCCGGCGCTCGAACGGCACAGCCACCTGCCCAACTCGGCGGGATTGCCTCACACGCCCCCTCCCCAGCCCACGCCCCCTCGCGCGTCCCCCCCCCCTCTCGTGCGTCCACGTGCGCACACATCCTTGCGCGCGCGAGCGCTTGTGGCGCTCTCCCGCATTTACCACACATAATCATAATATATTTAGCTGATATACAGTGCCATGTACAGAAAAGGCAAGTGAGTTAGTTACGGGTGTGGCGGTAGCCATATACATGAGTTGGCTTAGGGTCCCTGCGACTCTTAGAGTTAGTTTTTGGCATTGTGTGTCGTGTTGCATGCCGCTCAACATCACGCGCCCAGGACAGCACACCGCGCAGGCGATGCTTCGCCTCTTCAGCAGAGTGGCTGTCGCCCAGGTCACGCCACTCACAAACCAACTTGACAGCATGCAATAACGCCTGAACAATGGCAGGGATGGGCCAGTCTTCGACATCGTCATCCTGGAGGTCCGCAGTCCAATCGCCGGCGGTGGGTGCTATTTTTACAATCCAGTGTATCGCGGCACGAGTGGCGCGCTTGGCGTTTGGGACGAAGAGCGGGTCGTCTTGCTCAACAAACAGAGTGGCGGCGTATTGGAGAAGCCGGACGACTTCTCCGGTCTCCACATCTTCTTCATCCTCAAGCTGTAAATATAGTTAATATCCCTTAATATTGCTTTGAGTGGTTGTGGCACTTACCTCAAAGCCTGCACCACCACCAGCACGTGTGCGAAGAAGTCCATCTTGGCCTGTTGCAGGAGCTTTGCCCGGAGAGGATGAGATCTGTGCCCCGTGGGGGTTAGTTTTGCGATGAAGACAAGAAGATCTCACTTACCGAGCTCAATCGGGAGCAGGATACGGTCTCGACCTCTGGGATGCTGACATCACTTCCCGGATTGTCGTCGTCGGCGTCAGGCAGAACAGGTGGGGGGCTGGGAGTGACGCGCGGGAACTGAACAATTGGCGAAGCAGCGGCGGCAATGCGTGGAAGCCAAGACCAGTTGCGCATCATTTCGGGTGGAGGTGCGACAGTCTTCTTGATGGGGACGGTATAGAAAGGGGGGATATGATACCGCTCAGCTTTTGGCCACCATGAAGCATCAATTGTGCCTGCCGCGCGAACGAGGTGCTTGCAGAGCAAATGGGAGTGGTATTTCTGAGCGCCACAGTTGCATGTCCAACGCTTCACGTTGGTCATGTATTTCCCCCGGATAGGGACGTTGCTCAGGCGTTTCCATGCTCTGTGAAGGTCTTTCTGCATGTGAGAAAGAGACTGTGCGCGTGATGCGCATGGGTTCCTGAGAATCTCCTGAAGCCTGAGCTGGTAAGGTGGTAGTGCCTTGGTGACGACCGAATACAGGGCAAAATCCACAGGCGGGCAGTTGTAGCATGGGAGGACCTGATGCTTGATCCTGCGCCAAAGCGCCTCGACGATCATGGTAGTTCGCTTCCTCGGAATGCTTTGTGCGTATGCAGACTGGGCCCAGAGTTTCCATCGGTTGGGCTTGTACCAAGAATTCCACATGTATGCCCATACCTCGTTGAGATTATTCCGCTTGCAGTGGTTGTACATTTCGGAGACGGCGTCCCGGTGAATGTCAGCAGCCGACCGAGGTTGGCCGTGCCGTTCCGGAAGCAAAGTATGCTGGCACACGTGCTTCGTGTACAGCCGAAGCAACGGTAATTGGTGTGCAGCGGGACAAAATTGGTAATTTGGTTGTTTTGAACGCCCACCAGATTCAGAGGGATCGGTGGGTGCGCTCGGATCCACGTTCTCATTGTCAAGCGTGATATTGTCGACCTTCCACCATATGTCATCCTCATTGAGTCCTTCCCATTGTTCCTCATCGAAGTCACGGTCAGCATTGGCGGCGCGTGATGCGCTGGCAGCGGGAGGGTCGCGTGCAGGCAATGCTCCCTCAGCGCTGGGAACGGCACGGACACACCGTGATGTTTGTGTGGCGGGCGCAGTGGGAATGTGCTTGGGCGCAGTGGGAATGGGTTCGGACGTGGTGGGAACAGGTGCCGGTGCAGTGGGAATGGGCTCCGGTGCAGTGGGAATGGGCTCCGGCACGTGAACACCGTGCTGTGCTTCTTGGGCGGCAAGCGGGACTTCTTGGGCGGCCAGTCCGCCACCAGGCACTGTTTCACGGTGCGTAGTCGACGCGCTTTCCGCCCCATTGGGAATGGTACCGTCCTCCTCCTGCGGGATGGGTCTCAGCGAAGAAGGGCGCATGCTCAACATGCTGGCTTCGAGAACGCCCAACCCATCTTCAACCTCTGCACATGAGTCGGAGGGCGCAGAGGCGCGCAGTGCGTCTTGAATCACTTTGACGGGTAGGCGAATCCGGAGAGGTGGCATTCCTCCAGGTGGACGGCCATCGACCAGGAGCCGAACATGTGGGATGGGACGCTCAGGAGGTTCCAGTATCTAGAGATAGAGATCAGTGCTGTGGACCGGAATAGATAAAGATCTGCTAGTTACCGAAGCCATAGGTTTCATTTGCGCGATAGGTACAAAGTCAACTTCAATGAACAAAAACAAGCGGTGGGCCTCGTGTGCATTGTATGGCGCAGGGGTATCTTTGTTCTTCACCAGACGCTGCTTGATGCTTCGAACACCGTGCCACAAGCAGAGCTGGTGCTTGACACCCCAGACGGCTCGCATTGCCTCAATCTCCGACCAGTCCTTGTCGGTCAGCGTGAACTCGGGCATCACGCCGAGGTCTTTGAGTTTGCCGAGGAAGCGCTCGAGGACTCTTCGCTTAGCACCCGAAGTTGCATCTTTAGTAGTCGAAAGGAATAAAAATGCTAGTGGAAGCCCGAAGCCATTCATGTCCATCAGGAAAAACATCCTCTCCAAATAAGCACTAAATTATCACTAATTAGAGAAAATCCAGAAATCAGATCTTTTTTCTTTTGCATTGTTCTAGATTGAGGTTTGAGCACCTGTTACAGTATGTTAACCTTTATATATCATTTTAGACACACTCTGGACATATATATCACTTGATATGTGATGACTAAAGAAACTTGCTAAGGGAAACATTCCTTCTATCTTTTACTAAGGCTAGATAATTGGTGATAATGTTTTAAGTTTTTTATTTAAACCTGTTCTAAAGGTGTGCAAATAGCCCTTATAGATCACAAATGTAAATGGAAGTGCCTTTAGACATTGTGTGAAGAAGAAATATGTAGTGATTTAATGTCAAAGGGGTGAACATGGGCCAAAATGTCTAAGTCAAACAAAGCAAGGGATATATTGCATGTTCACATTGTATTGTGCAAGACAATGTGGTGTAGTGGGCTATAGCACTGCAGTAACATTGATGGTTGGAATCATGCTAAGGTTGCTGGTTCAATTCTGGGAATGGGTATTTTCTTAATTGCCTTTTTTTTCTTGGCTTCCACCCGGATTATCTTAACATAAGGTCATATGCTTAAAACATGTGTAAAGACCACATATAATCATTTATGAATGTTCATATGGAGCAACTGCATGGAAAATCCCTACATCTAATGGCATCTAATCAAGAATATTAGCAAGGGACCGATATAATTCGCACTAATTTGTGGAATAAGAAAATATGCACTAATTTTCGCAAATATGCACTTATTTGTTCTTATTCGGAAGGGATGTTTTTCCTGATGTCTGCGACGGCTGAAAAAAGCTCAAAGTTGCCGCCATTTGTGTTCCCTGCAAGAGCACCGCATGTGAGCGGATGTCACGACTGTTAAGGTTTAGCTGTGACGTACATGTAGAGTCCATTGCCAATTCTTGAGTGTGTGGGCCCCATGCCTTCACAAAGTCCTTCACATAGAACACAACCAACTCCGTGCCCGGCTCGGCCTCGATCACCAGTCTCTCAACGTTATACTAGGCCCCTTTCAGCTCCAAGAACTTCTCTGCAGAGGCAAGCGGCGTGGGCGCGAGCCGCCATTCATTTCGTGTGACTACCAACCAATGGTAATAGACGGACTTCTGCTTGAATTTGAAAAGAGGGTGCTCCGGATCCACCGCCCGACGTTGATCCTCGACCTGTACTATATGCTCCCAGATCTATCACAGTTCCGGTGAGAAATGCTCTTCTATATTTGGTGAGCTAACTTACCGTTCCGGGAGTTTGGGTCAGTCCCTGCTTCTCGATGTACCTTTTCCACTCATCCGGGAGGTCGATGTCATCATACGGCAGGTGCGCCTCAAAATGCTTGAGAGTAACTTCGACTATATCGCTCGCCGGGCTGACGGTGATATGCAGCCATCCATCGCACTCAAACCGCTGCATCCGGCGTGTGTCGCGCGCTTTTTCCCCTTTCGGCACCTTGGGTTTCTTTTCACGAGCGGTTGACTGACAGCAACTGTACATAAATATGATGTCTCGTGTTCGCTTCCGTTCTTGCTTTCCCTCATGCCTGTATTGATCCAGCTCAAGCATAGCACTAAATACATTTATGGCCCACTTACTGCCACCGTAAGAGCATTGCCACACCAATGCACTCCGAGATGCGATTAGCACGCTCCGTTGGGGAGTGCTCGCGCGGCGCGATCATCCGGGAATCCACTTTCCAGCTCTTGAGATGGAAAGTATGTTCATCGGCACCCCGGAGTCGTGCAAGAAGCTCCTCGACAGCGATCAGCTCCGCGTCTGCGGCAAAATCCTCGCGGCGCATACCTTGACCACCAGCGGTGGATTCCGATGGCACTCCAGGCTCTGTCTCCGGATTCTTCACGCTCTCCGCCCTCTTCCGCTTCGCCCTAGCCTTGCTCTGCCGCGCGTTGACAAGGTCCCGGCATGAGTTGCAGATCGCTGTGATCTCGCCTTTCTTGCCGCCGGCGCTGTTCATTTTTCTCACCCCGAACTCGGTAAGCAGCTTCTCTGACTTGCATTCTCGGCATCTTCGTGCTTCCATGGCTGCGGCGGTGTTTTGGTGGAGGGGCGGAAGGCTACAGACTGATCAGGCAAGCAGAGCGATGCAAAGATTGTGAAGTGATGTGAGCCATAGCTTGCCATGTTTTGGTGGTATATCAGCTAAATATATTATGATTATGTGTGGTAAATGCGGGAGAGCGCCACAAGCGCTCGCGCGCGCGAGGATGCGTGCGCGCGCGGACGCGCGAGAGGGGGGGGGACGCGCGAGGGGGCGCGGGCTGGGGAGGGGGCGCGCGAGGCAATCCCGCCGAGTTGGGCAGGTGGCTGTGCCGTTCGAGCGCCGGCAGCTGATGGGGCGGGAGCGGAGCTTGAAAGCCGTGACTTTCCCACTGGGCCATTAACGTCAAGTAGTCATCACCGAAGTCCTTCAATATGAAGAATACGTCGTCCCCTGCCGTGCAAAGAGCATTCGTTCTCAATGCAAGGGCAATGTATCCTATGGCTGACTCGGATAGTAGTCGAGCAAGGAGACTCTTGACGAAGAGGATGAGCTTCCAACCGGCCCAGCCACCATTTCTGACCTACCACACGAGGCATTTTTTGCCGTCGTGAGAAACCCCGGTGCTGGATGCGGCGCTTTCTTACTTGATTAGCGGGAGCCCCTCGAGGCATATCACCAACAAACGGGAGAATTATGAGGGTTGGGCGTGAGGGACCATGTACATGTTGAACGCGATGATTTCCGTTTTGACTCAGGAGTCACGGAGTCAGTCTGAGGGTCAGGAATTATCGGTTCGGCGGTACGGGCGCTAGCTGCCGGCGCTGTGATTGGCACTGAAAGTGCCGAAAACAAAATATCCATCTGCACTCTAAATAAAAAAAACATCGATTTCATACAGTAGAATCAAGATTCATCGCATCTCCGAGGTAATAGTCCCTCCAGGCAAGATGGCTGCTACGCCGCGCCACCCTGTATACTGGTACTAGTTCCCAGTGCCTTCGAACTGGTCCGAGCCTGGCCTACCAGGGATCACCGGTCTACTCGGAAGTTTCCTGCGCGCGTTAAACCCTAAAACAGGTGGGTGCCCCAATACCTTCGCCTCCGCGAGTAATGAGGGCCCCAAATCGATCTTTCTACCCTTGAACTGAAATAGGCACGCAGCGTGAGCTTGCGTTGCCGTAAGAGCCACAACACCCAGGTTTATAGACATACCGTAGCTTTAGGGTCATATACAATCTGCAATGGGTTTTCTGCCAAGTTGTCACGCACGACATGGTATACAGCCCACGCGTGACCCCCCACGGCAGGCCAGAGGAATTTGACGAGCGTGACTGATAGCGGCAGTTCGGGAATGAGATCTTCTGCAACGGTATGTAACCGCTTCGCGAACTTCTCGCTGGTGTAGTCAACAGAAGGGATAAGGTCCCCCGAGGGTCCAAGCGTACCCGGAGAGTCGAGAAGGTCTGGGTGAAAGCTGAACGTTCGTAGGTGAATGAGAGGGGATATGGCGGAAGTGATGGTGCCCTGATGCCCGAGCGCGGGACGTATACAATAGTAAGCATGATGCCTACACATTAGCAAACCTGGAGGGCTCACCAAAGGTGTGTCGTCACGATTTTGCCGACGGTACCGGAAGATCTTGAGGCGTTCTAATCCAGGGAACGCTTGAGCGATGTATCTTAATAGCCTGTCTTCGGCACCGTCTTCCCGATATTCTATCTTCAACGCGTCGAGGCCCGGAAGATAACATTTCCGTAATATGGCCAATATTTCGGAGGCTGGAGGTACGGGGATGTGCCACGCACCCTCAACCGTGTGCGCAGGCTGGTCGTAATAATGATACGAGTAACGGGGGAAGCAAACGAGTGCCAGGCTGTGTAGGGTAGTCGGAAGACGTTCATAGATCGTGTCCTCAGCGAGCGGGAAGGAGATCGTCAGATCCTCAATACTTGGCCAAGGGAATTCACCGGGATGATCTACGGGCCAGATAAGACGCGGGTCGACGCCGAGAGGCAGTGCCATTTGGAGAGAGAGCACTTTCAACCATGGCATGTGGGCGAGGGCGGAGATGAGGGGGAAAGGAAGATCTCGTGGTGACTCCCCTCGTAGCCGTAATTCGCGCAGCACGGACCACCGAAGGTGGGGAGGCGGTGGAAGGGCGTAGACTCTGTAGGCAGGGAAAGGATTTCGAGTGTGGGATACAGCGACCGAAGGAGGAGGTCTAATGTTTGTTCTTCCGATGTGTAGCTGCGTGGGGTAGAACGATAATCGTTCAATGTGTACCTGAAAGATGTTAGGGGGGAAATTTGATGTGTTGAACCTACCACCTCAGTAGGAAGTAGTCCGGGATTTAAAAGGTATGATTGAAGCGTGAAGTGTTTCAACTGCGGAGTTGAGAGTATATCGACTAGGGTGGACCAAGGAATCCCGTGAGCCGTCCGTTGTTTGAGTCGGAGAGTTACCGCCTGCAGCTGTGGCATGTTACCAAGTACATCCTTTAGGAGGCCTCCACTGTAGACGCGACAAACGAGTGTATCTCCCATGACTGGTGTATGTTTCGACCGGCCGCTGCTCCAATATTTCAGCAATGTGAAGTAGTCGTAACAACCGTCGAGTATTGTCATAGTTCTATACCGAAAGGGGTTCGACCCTCCGTTAGTGGACCGATAATGATGGAAAACCAGAATTACAGACCTAACGTACGACCACAACGATCACGGCATGGGAAATTCGATAACTGGGAGTGCGTCTTGCATGATGCAACTCGAAAATAGGAGTGGCATGCAATGCTGACGAATAACCCGGCATGTCTGTGAGAAACTCAGCAATGATCGGTTTACTTTCAGCCTCTCCAGTATGCAAACGAAAACGTCTCCGTCGAGTCGTAATAGGCTAGTGGATAATGAAGTCAGGATGGTATGCCAGTGGTTTTGTCCATCAGTGGTAAGCTTAGTGTCGGTCTCACAGGGAAGAGACGTCCGCTGAAGATATTGGCAATACAGTGGGGGTGTTCGACCCTCCGCCTCCGCTTCCAGTATCAAGTTGGAACCGCGGCGGATATGGCTTGAGGCCCGAATGCGGATGCCCGAACAGTGACTCCATACGTGAACGTACGCCGTGACGGTAGTACTAGTAATCGGAAGAGCCTTGAATCGCGATCGCGAGCTTGCAGTGAGACCGAAGTTGGTAACGCGCACACCTGATGCCGGAAACTCCCACGGTTAATAGGCGCTCATCAACTGTAAGCAGACTTGTAATGACGCCGTCAGCTCTGGCACTGGTAAACTTGAAGATCGAGTCTCGACGTCGTCCCTGCAGAGTCAAACGGGACTCACATTTGCATTCTAACAGGAGCAAAAATTAGAATAAAGCACAAGCCGTCTGTGAGTTCTCTAGCAACATCCGAATCGCATCATTGATTAATGGCGGGACACAACTGTTCGTAGTCGAGCGTACGTCGAAAAACGGTACAGATACGTACGTGCAGCATGTCCGGCCTCTGTCATCTTTCAACCTCCTAGACTAAAAAGCTCGACAACTTATCAGAAAAGTCCAATGTTGCTCCTAGATCCCAGTCATCCGTCGCCGCCCCTACGCTGGCCCGCGCCTTCGAAACCCATACCGGGGTGAGTTCCTAAAGGATGGGTCTTTTCAGCAGATTACTCATGCCATCAACTATACGCTGCTACTAGCCTTTCGGAGCTTAACGAGGATGTTCTTAACTACCTACTTCTCGAACTCAAAGCACAGATGCTCTTAAGGCCTTTCTCTCAAACGTGTCGAAAGATGAGGCAATCCTGCATGCCCATCTTGTTTCGCTCCTGTACGATACGAGAGTGCTTGGCGCTGCTGGCTTTCCCGCTGCCACAGTCATTGTGGCCCTACATCCAGTCAGTAAACGCCTAGTTGAATCACAGCTTTATCATGCAACTGAACCCTTTCATTCCAGAGACATTCGGTTTTTCGATGGTTGCTATGAATACCATGTGCTCACCCGCGCCTGGGAGAGTGGCAGATTATCCCACGTACCCTATCCGGGAGACGCCCTCTTATGTCGCGTCTACGAGGGCGCGGCCCTTGAAACTGCACTTCAAAGCATGCCCCGCCTGCGTACAGTGACACTTTTCTTCAGACAACCCGCTCTCCACGGCATCTCCTGGCCCACCTTGCGAGCAATTCTTTCCGTCCCGCAGCTCGAAAGGCTTGTCTTGCGCGGCTACCTATTGGTCCCCGAACTCACGACTGGAGGTGATGTATGCCTCGAATCAGTACCTGCTTTGACCACCTTCCGATACATTCAGCCAAAATACAATCTACGTCCGCACGACTACTCCTCGGAGATACGGACGGTAGATCGACTCTTGCATCGGCTCCATCGCACGCTCCAGACGCTCATCCTTCCTGTGGAATCCAGCCCCTTTCCTCGATTGTGCTCCCTCGATTGGCCCTCACTGAGAGAGCTACGGCTTCAGGGAGAATACGATGCGCTGAAGAGTGGATTCTCCCCCTTTATATTCTGCATCGCAAACATGCCGCGGCTTTGCATCCTCTGCCTTGAATTCGCTCTTCCGGCCGGCCAGGAACCGCTGCCGATTTGGCCTGCCGACCTTCATATTGACATGCTTTGGCCGCTCCTCGAGGAGCTGACCGTATCCTTTCCCGTCGCCAACGATAAGATCTATGCACACCTCCCCTGTACTCTGCGTCGCCTCTCTCTAACGTGTTACCCTCACTACGGACGCGAGAGGCCCAAGTACACGGCCGACGGTCGATGGCACAGCCCCCTGATCCCGGCATCGAATATGCTCTCTATATTGCAGAGTGGGGACTTCCCATTGCTGGCGAAGTTGAAGATAGAGTACCAAGAAGATTTTGCTGAAGCGCAGCTACTGCGGCACATAGGGACGGCCTTTCCTAAATTGACGACCCTAAAAATATTTCGAAATCGAGAACACGAGCGTGGAGAGCTGCCATTGGTGAGTCCATCCTAGCTCATATAGCGTGATGCTTACTCGTATGATGCGAGTCCAGGACATGATTGTCGAGTCTTTGTCGCCTCTCTCGCGACTGCGTACTATTCGTTTCCACCCGGATCTGACCGATGCGCCGGCTACCGGCTCGCTGGCTGGCAGTAACCCTGGCTATACGGTTTTCAATCTTTTCCGGACTACCCGACTGCGGCCTATTGCCGAAGCCTTCGCGAGTCGCTGGCATTCCATCGAGAGCATCAAACTGTTGTGCCCCTCAATCTCTAGACATACCTGGACTAACTACCGGGTTGTACGCCATTGCGATGAAGGACAGTCGACACACATAGAGGGTATTCCTGTATGCGCTTTGTGACCAAGTGTCGTCCTCTCGACTGACTTTGATCTAGGAGTCAGGAACGTTAGACACAGGATTATGGCAACTCAAAATAGCCTGGAGGAATGGCCGTCCACCCTCCCCCTCTTATCTGCACTAAAGTCGCACGCCAAGGTTTACCGCATCTAAGATACTGGAAAGTCGTTAATAACTCCCTGAGACTCCTAACGGACTAACGCCTGCCTCAGGCTTAGATACAAACCTTGTGGATGTAATGCGGAGCGCTTTTCTCCGCCCCGTTCACTCCGCTTGGGGCCCGCAAAATACGCGGTTGTCGTATTGGCATGGGCGGTCGAAAATACTAGTTCTGCCTACAACCGTCGGGTGCTGTACAACGCCGACTTGGGGACGGTTGAGTTGAACGCGCGCATCCTGAGGCGCTCGTTGTTGAAGCGCAATTCGGGAATTTTGTTTCCGGTGAATCTCGCTAACCACGCTAAGAATTCACCATCGTCCCTACGGGAGTGGCGCGAGGGTGAGACTAAGTGGATCCAACAGTGGGCCCCGCCCCTGTCAAGCCTGTTCCCCGAGGTTTAACGAAACTAACATCTCTTTAGTTATGTACCGCGATCTCGACGTTTTTGGGTGGTCGCACACGGAGACTTGGATGTCGTCGGCGATTCTCTTTGTGAAGTTTTGCGATACATATTCTACTCATTCCGGGGAGTCTTCGCATAAACACAAGCTGGGTGAAGCTCATATGATTGGGCAACTTCCAGATTCGACATCCCGGGCCCGTAGTACGTACATTCCGCGATCCTGCAACTATAGTAGACAGCAATGGCTTCAAACGTCTTGACGTGTATATCAATCGTGCCTCCGGGGTGCAAACAGCCATAACCTCGTACGTAGGAAAGAATTTTAAATTGACTTGGTGAATACGGCAAGTGCACTGAGCGGCTCTGGCTCATAGTACACTCTCCCCAGGCAGAAGGAAATTAGGAATTTCTTCTGGGAGTTGGGGGGCCAGCTTCACGTAGCACCGCCGCGGCCGTCCACGGTAAGGCGTCTCCGGCTCCAGATTGTGTAACGAGACGAACATGGAATGGAAGAAGTTCTGCATAATATACTCAGTTACAAATGCGCATAACGAAAGGCCCACAGCGTACCTGACCAAATATGTACACAGATCTTGGCGCGGGGTACAGGAGCCCCTCGTAGAAGTCTTCATTGGGGTCGACGGGGTTCGCTGTGAACAAGAAGGGGTCTACTGGGCCCACAACTCTGACATCCCTGCCATTCTCTCCTTGGAATGTGAACCTAACCGTCAACCACAAAGGCCGTACAGACTCTTTGGGGACGCGGTATGCAATGTCTCTATAATCAAATGAGGCAGCTGAGTCCCTCTGGGAGGTATCGAGCTCCTTATTGTGCGGCGTAGGGAATATCTCCGTACGTAGCATGCGCACCAGCTCGGGCGGAACCCAAGAAACGCTACTACCTACATAGAGGGATAGGATAATGTAAGTTGGGTAATTTTCCGTGCACTCCGCGATTGACTCACCTGTATCCAGAGTTACGGGCATGCCTTGATGATCGACATCACCAAAATTGTACATTCCAAGTGGTTTCCAAGTTGAGGGCGAGCCATTCTCAGCCGGTGTCCGCACCAAGACCTCGAGAGACTTGATCAAAATATTCCAGTGCCTTGAGTTCAACATGGTCGGTATTTTGGGCGACCACTCCGGCGTTTGGTCCTGATCAGGTAACGGCCACCGATTTAATCCCACCCAACTGGGGCGACAACGATGAGACTCGAAGACGCTCGCATGGTAGATACGCAGCGAAGGCTGATCCTACCTGCTATAAATTCCGTACTTCCGGAGGACCATATAGAATATAATGCCGGTTTCACTCTTCACGCAAATGGTTAGCTCAACTGCTGATGTAGTAACAGGCAATGCGGCGACGAAAGGAAACACAATCCCACTTACCGTGTCAGGATTGCGGAGCTTACCACGGCCTTCCTTCAGCGACAAAGCGGCGGGGAAGCTCTAGGTGACGAGTACTAACTTGAGAAATTGTCCCAAAGCGGTAGTCAATTGGAGACGTACTGGTGCAGAAATTATAGTGGGATCCGGTTGCATTTTAAGCGGTTGTACGCTGGATGTGAGGTTTGAAAAGCGTCAGAAACTCGTAGTTTGACTATTTTTCTAGTGTCACACCGCACTTGGATAGGCCGAGGGCCAATACACCGTTGAATGGCCTCGAGTACATACTCGAAGAGGCCGCGAACGCAACTCCGAACCGAAAAGACAAAGGGATGTATGCTTCCGAGGTGTAGGTAGGCTTGACGTCAAAGCATTGGCGGACTTCGATATCGTGTTTCTTGTCTGGTGTTGCTATCCCTTTGTCATACTAGTATTAGCTCGTGCTACCACCCAGAGTCCCGGTGGTGGTCGGCACTCACATACGCGGGTTCCATCAACGTATTCCACAATTTTTGTAGTCGAGCCCTGCGTCCCGGGAAGGCTCATCGCTTCGAGTATATCATGGGTGTTCTCCATATCCTGATAAGGGTTCGAATATAGTAGTTCTCTGCTTGTTTCTGCAACGCGGCCGCCCAGAGTGTACCCTTCGTCTGATGTCTTCGCCTCGGACTTACTACCCCCAGATTTGACGAGACGACGATAGTGATAACCGAAAAGCCATCTACGAGTGTGCCCAGATATCAGATGTCTTTCTAACAGTGTAGGAGGGAGCCTGGGCATGATGAAGTCAAACTCACGTCATATTCGAGCCTATGTAGCGAAACAATGTGGCGGGGTCTCGAAGTCAGCATCCGCCCAGTAGTACACAAGAGTTCTGAAGCGACCTACCCGTGTCAATGGCCAGATCGGGGCTGATATTATCAGAGAAAGTTGAGCCGCCTTCGGTGATCTTTTGATGGATCCGCTACACAAAGTTTAGGATACGTCAATGAAATCCAGAGGTGTGGAGGGAACCCACTCACAAGAATAGCCGTATATACCTGAATCCCGAAATTATACCTATCCCCGCTGGAAATGGGCGGACGGATGGTGGAAGTCATGACAGTTCCTAATGAATAATCCGAGGGACGGCCTTCCGCACGTCCCGATCCAGGTTGGGATGCAAGAATCATGCGGGGTTGAGTCTTGTGCTTAAACTCGGCCTGGTCCTGCAGTGTCATAATCATGAAGTCGATGATGCATTTGTAACTCGTGGACGTAAACGCTTACCACCGTTTCATCAGCAAGCGTGGCTGTCGTACTACTAGCAGGGACGCTGACTAGCGTGGCCTGAGAACGACGATCAGGGGACGCAGGTTCATCGAAGTGCATGTCCTTAAGAGCTTGATACATTGACCCTGGCAAGGGATTCGAAGTGTCGCTCTCCACCTGGATATTTCCTGGGACCAGAGTTTTGTAAGGTTCCAGCTCTGCCAGTACAGCTGCTTTGTACCAAAAGTCCCAAGCGCGCTGTGAACGCTCGTCAGCAATTAGTACGACCGCGGAACGTGAGCTGGAGCATCAAGACGGGTACCCTTTCGGCGGCGGAAGCTGGAGATGGGGCCTTGATCATGATTATCATGTTGTCCTGCGTGACATCGGTCGGCGTGTCTGGGGTCGGTGTGGGCGAGGACGAAATCGGGAAAGGCGGTGGTGGGTCCATACTGTGAAGGTACGCAGATGAGGACTGAGCAGAATGGGACTCGAGAGAGATGCTAGCCGGAGACGTCATACATATATATCAACGGGCCTGTGGGTCGCGGCACTTCAGCTGTGGATAGCCAAACAGTGCGTTATTAGTCACACGTCGGAAGGAAAATATATATCGTCACGAAGGCGATCTCAAGTCCGACATGGATAAGAGAGAATGCTCACGGCAAGAATTCCAATAAGACCCGAGTGAGAAAATAGGATATGCTTCGTTCAATCAGAACCACGAGTCGCGCTCATGAACAGCCGCGCTTCGCGACCGCCCAGTAGCGTAGAAGCGAACTTGGGCTTCTTTGCCGTTTCACGAAAATGACAAGGTAAAGGGGTATGATGCCCCGTGCTCATACATAAGTTTGCATTCGAGCAACGCCGGTGCGTTGAGAAACCTGGTAAGTCCTAGTGTTTCTCACTACACGCTTTACGAACTTGAATAAAACATGGCGACCGCCCACTGAGCTTCTTTCAGCGGAGGAACTGGTTCTCGATGTTCAGGTTGATTATCGATGGCGAAATCGGATAAGTAAAGATCCGCAGCGTATCGGAAATTATCGCAGTATAGAGTGGAAGGGTTTTCTGACTACTATTTCGGCTCAAGTGGTCCGCGCGCAGGATACGGTACATCGGGAGAAGGACGCTTGTATACTGCATGCGAGGTGCAAGGCAACAGACGGTACTTGGAGTCGCAAGCCACGAGCAGTTTCGAAATGACGGCCCGGAAGATGGGGCCGAAAGGGTCTGCTTCGTATTGCAAATGAGACTCGAGTTCGAAGCGAACAGGAACGGGCCCAGTTTCTGTCAAGCCCAACTTCGGGCCGAGACGCCATTATACAGAATGGCTCCGGTCGAGATTGCGGTCGCGTAGGGCTAACGTAGTTCAAACGTGACGTGAAAGCATACGAACGCATACGAGTCTAGAGATCCTCAAGTTGAACATGATGCACCATCCCGCACTGACTCCAACGACGAAGTGTTCGCCGAAGCGGGTGCAGTCAGGTGCAGTCAGCCAATACTGAACACAGATGACTTGTTCGAAGACTCTGAAAAGCGTCATGGCCATGGCAGTGTAAGGGCTTGTCGAGGTTGTGTAGATTTATGTGCGATGAAGAATATTTCCACCAAACTGTGGGATGTGTCCATTTGCATTCTGTGGTCCACTGGACACGACCGCATCCGGCCCGAATGTATCACCGCACTGCATTCATGATCAATTTTATAGGAAGACACGGTCCGTAGGTTCTTTCCCTTGTACTCTCTTGTACCTACGGGCCGCGAGAAGTGACGTTGATGATCAATATCAATCAGGGTGAGAGACGTCCCCAACAACTCCCATTCCGGGATACTTTTCGAGTAGTACGTAGTCCACGAGGCAAGCCTCACCACCCCGAGCGGTGCGCAAACCGGCCAGGGGTATCAAATTAGAAGCTAACAATAACTTCGGGACATTCAGACGAAACTCAGCAGCGTGCAACGAGGTACAACGCTGCTCAGCGCCGACCATGCTACATCACTTTCCAGAAGTCCACCGACTAAAAACGAAGCTGCTGCAAGTTCTTGGTCTGCTCACGGAATAAGTCGTTCCGCGCTATCTGGCCACCAGCTGCGTCGTCTTCTCGAAAAATGCTCACGCGCCGACACAGGCGTAAAATCAAAACGAACTCACCACTAAATATAGCCGGCAAGCCGTATCACAAGCTTGAAGAGAGCAGAATCCCGCACTCCATCAAGTTGCCCTTCTCTCCTCCGCTCCGTGCCGTACGTCCGGGCCTGAATCATTTGGTACGCATAGGCCACCGCATTCGAGTTGATAGATGGGTCGTTGCAGCCCAGCCTTGCCTAGCGTGAACAAAACCTGAGCTTGTCTCAGCCTGTGAAATTAGACGTAATCCTTACTAGGAATAAGTTTCAAGGTGTTCGCGATACTGCTATCGTTGGCCATTGTTACCGATGAGTCATGTGATGACGTGCTAGACCAAGGACGAAACACAAGCCTTAGCATGTAAACCTTGTCGCGATGTTGCGGATATTGCACGGGGTAATGTTGTTCGGGTTGGCCGCCAGACGTCCGGCCTTAAAGCCTAGAGACATATCACCTATTCCGTAGCGGGAATAGAAGATCATAAAGAAGGTAAGTAAGCTCAGGAATCAGCAGAAAACCTGCCCATGCTCAGCCATACCACATGCTAAGCTATACCTCCGTCGATGCTTGATTGTCGCGACTCGCGACCTACTTATGTGCTCACGGCGTTGGGCGCTCTCGCTGGGTCCGAGTGGAACGTCGGCAGGTAACAAAATCAGAATCTAAGCGAGCCCGATGTGTCTCCAAAAGACAGCTCGCGCATACAATTACTGATACAATCCAAGACTTCGTGACATGCGCACCTCAGCCCGCCAATATAGCACATGTAGCTCCGCCAATCTCCCCGTGCATGCTGAATAGCCCAGTCACACCCCAGCTGAAGTTCTGGCTACACCCGCGACAGTACCAACGCCTGACCCTGGGGGAGCGGCCCCGCTCGCTCTACCTGCACGCTCGAGTGCCCCATCCACGAGCTCGTACGCGGGCCGATACCGCGGTCCACTCCGACCAGAGGACCGATCCGTCGACGACAACGGCGACGTGGAAGCCTGTGAAGGGACTTCATTCGATAGGTCCAAGTCGCCCTCACACGTCGGACCCGACCCGCTCGTGAGGTCCGTGAGGAGCGAGCGGTGAGGAAGTGGATCTCCCGGGAGCGTCTCACCCACGCACAGCGCGGTGGGGTCCCCGCGGTTGAGGATGGTAAAGGTATCCGGGAGGGGCTCGAACGCACGCGCGCCGTTCTGATTCGCCGCAGCGGGCGGGTGTCCATTCACCAACGCCTTGGACGACCCGGAGACGCCGTTGGGATGCGCCGCATCGGGCACGCGCAGCGCCGGGTTCGGGAAGGTGTTGTACGTCGAGCCGAGCGAGGTGTAACCCTCGTCGTACAGGCTGCAGTACGGAACGGCGAACCGGCGGAGGTATGCCCACACGTCGGCGTAGGACCAGTCGATTATCGGGTTCACGCGCACGAAGCGCGGCCAGCCCGGGTCGGTAGGGTTGCGGAAACCGAGTTTCGCTGCAGGGACGAAGGGACGTATTCGAAAATGATGACAATGAGAGCCGTTACGGTCTCTGAGGGACAAGACGTACCTCCGTGTGGGTCCCCTCTTCTAGTCCCGATGAGGATGGCCTCTATCTGCGGGAAGCGCGACTTGTACAGCTCGAGCGCTTTGCGCATGCCCTCGCCGCCCTTGACGTGCTTCGGGACTGGTGCATTCACGGATCCCGGGGTAGGGACCGTTTCCACGGGGAAGGTCGGCCCAGGAGGGTGAGTACAGTGGAATAGATTGAGGCTGTATGCCTGGGCAGCATCTTCGATGAACGCTTCGAGTTGAGGGAACGGAGAAGGAACAGGGATGTATACAGCAGCCAGAGATTTCGGGAGTGCTTGCGGAGACCGACGGCCCAAGGAAGCAGCCACGAGATGTAGGAGAACGGTGCCTGTGCCGTATGAGCACTCAGTCTCCCAAGGACTGCGGGAACGTACAGTCTTTGCCTCCGTTGAAGCTTAGCGATATACGCTCTTCCCTGCCAGCGGGTTCAGACCAGTTGAACCGTCGACAACATTGAGGACGCACCCCCAAGTGTCTAACGCTTCGTCTATCACTTGCAGCGCCTCCTTCACCGGCCCCGCGAGCTTGTCTTCAGACTCGGCGAATGCATACACCTCCTGTGCGATCGCGGCAAAGTCTGCTTTCTGCATGGTGCGAGGGCGACGAGGGTGGTATCGACAGAGATTAGATGTGCACAGCGTCCTCTGCGGATCGTCGAGGGACGTCACCAGAAACTGTGAGAATGGCCCACGATGCGCGATATCTTTGGCCGCTCCGAGGGGTTCGGGAGCGCGTGTTGCTCCTACAAGTAAGCTTGAAGCTACTAGTACTAGGTCTGACGCTCAGTGATGCTGCGCGTCCACAGTTAGTGGTGGTGGATACGTGTCGAGCGGGGATTTCGCGACGCTACGCTTGAGCAAGCGGGGGACGCGGAGTACGGCGTGGAGGAGGACGCGTCGTTGCGGCGAAGAAGGGAGAGCATGGGGACTCGGGCAGAACGCGCTTAGATCGGGCGCAAGCCGATCATTGGGTGGTCATTATCAGTGACTAGATTTGGGCATTTTGTTACTCCAGGTAAGCTTTGGATTGTAACCAAGGTTTATCTGAGACTTCCTGCTCCGTTTACTTGCGTTAACGTCCACTACCCGACTGCCTGACCTCTCGTTGACTCTCATCGGGATGCCGACATTCTCCTCACGTACCCCGGCTATGTGTACTTTCATGGGGACCTGGCGACGGCAGAGTCCGCCTTGCGGGCCTGGGAGATTCAGGCCTCTACCGGCTCGGAGATCTTGTCAATGCCCGAGGCTTTTGATAATAGCATTCTACCAGTCACCGCCCCCATGCCGCCGGGGCAAGAAACATCCCTGTCTTCCCCACAACACACCCTTTAGAAGCTGGCCACTGCACAATGGAAAGCAAGTCGTACCTCTTCGACCCGCGCCCGGTGTTCCCGCTTCTTGTCACCGCTCGGCAGTACTGGACCGCTGACTGCGCGCGCGACGACCCCGACGCGCTCACCCTCGTCTTCGCGCATGCAACCGGGTACCACAAGGAACACTGGGAGCCCACGATCGAGCATCTTTTCGCGCTAGCGCGGGACTCTAAGAATGTGAAGATACGCGATGCGTGGTGCATTGACGCGCCCAACCACGGGGAAGCTGCAAAGCTCAACGAGAAGAAGCTGCAGTGGTCTGGGGGTTACGTGCCCATCTGTGTGTAGCCTATGTTTGATCGCCGCTCAGCGAATGGGGTGACGTTTGACCTAAAATACTAGTCCCTTGGGAGGAGTACGCGCGCGCAGTTCATCTATTCCTCGCCGGACTCGGGAAGGGCGTCGACGTCGACTTCTCGACCAGGAAACTAGTGGGGATAGGGCACTCCATGGGTGCCACCGCCGTGTACGTCTACTCTCTCTTCCTCGCGAGCACATCGTCCCCCCCCCACTCGGTCTCACTCGGTCTCGCTTCGTACTGAGCATCCCAACGTCCACAGAATCCTTTCGCACACGTACCAGCCGCAGCTCCCTTACGTGTCTGCCGTCCTCGTCGACCCGATGCTGATCGCGCCCAAGCTCGACACTTCCAAGGGCAACTCGCTCGCCGCGGGGGCGGAGAAACGGCGGGACATCTGGCCGAGCCGCACGGAGGCCCTCGCGCTGTTCCGCTCGCGACCGGCGTGGAAAGATTGGGACCCGCGTGTGCTTGCGCTGTACATCGAGCACGGGATGCGGGACCTCCCCACTGCGGAATACCCCGACAAGACGGAGGGCGTGACTTTGACGTGCACAAAAGTGCAGGAAGTGGTGCGTCGACGTCTTGCGCCTCTCGCCCTCAAGTGAGCTTGTGCGACAACGACTGTATCCTGACAGTCGTGCATTCGGTAGGCGTCGTTTAGCGACCGCTTCAGCCAGAAGAAGGCGTACGGCTACCTGTCGCATTTCGGTGGCGAGATTCCGTTGCATTTCATCTTCGCGGACCCGGACATCCCCAATGTCGTGTTCGTAATTCCTCCAGTGTAATCTTCAGTGTGACCAACGTTTCATTGCAGACCTGAGATAGTGAGGGAGACCATGGTCACCGACGGCACAAAAGGGAAGCATACCTCGGTGCAGCGCGTTAGGGGTGCGGGACATCTGGTTGGTCTATTCTTTACGGCCCCACGTGTTCCTTCTCTAACGTCCGGCCATGTCTGTTGCGCAGATCCCACAGACGCAGCCTGAGGGGCTTGCGAACGCACTTTGGGCTACGCTAATTTCCGACCAGGGCGTCAAGCGGGGGCTTCGGAGCCGTTTGTGAGAGCGTGGGTCCAGCGCGTGCTCAGCATGTATAGTATGTATCTATGAGTGTCACACCGTACATAGTGCTCACCTACAACCTACAAATCGCTTTCCCATTTTTTCCATCTTAAAGGTCACCGGTGACCCCCTATGTGCCTCTGCAGTTACGAGTCCGTTTTAAATCGCGAATGACGGTTGCCGTCGAAATCCAGCAAAGTTGTAACGTGAGCTTGGGGCATATCATGTAGGTTTTGGATATCAGTCCTTCTGTTTGTTGTGTCACAGAGGCTGTGCAACCCAAAATGCGAGACTGAGTATCCAGATTCGAGCGGGTACTGCCCCCGACGCTGTCACGGGCTCGGACTTACACCGCCCCTGCATGGGAGGTCGGCTTCCGCAACTCTCCCAACCCCAGCTAGCCGCGCATCGCAGCGTGAACTCGATTACCGGCTAGCCGTCGGTCGTACACGGACGTGCCATGATGGTCGCCGATCTTACGGACGGCGTGCGGCGCCCCCAAGTCGGTTGGCTGTTACATACCGCCCTCTTCCTGACGAAGACAACAGCACCTCTCTGCCAGACATACAACACCTCCTGGAAATATGCGCCGCGTGTATCCGGCTCAGTGCCCCCGATGTTTTTCCTGGGCCCTGGCTTGTTCAAGGCCGCGCTCGACGGCGGCCGACAACTGCGAATCAACGGTGCGTACGCGTTCGCGCTCCCTCACCTGTGTGGTCGTCGGTGGCGAATGGAATCCCTCTCCGCGATACACCGGGAGGCAGGTTCGCGCACACGCCCGTGAATAAGATGTGCGAGCGTATGGGTTGGGCGGCGCATCTTACACAGGGAACAATGATTGCACTTGCAGGGTCGCCGCTCATCCTTGGAGATATCTGAGCGAGTACGTCCACAACTAGCGCTAGCAAATACACTCGCAACTGACTTCCGGGATATCTTGACGTTGACTTTGGGATATCTGGCTAAACACGCTGGCAGACGACCTCCAAGATATCTCGACATGGTCTCGAGTTATCTCGTACTTGAGCATATAATCCGCTAACTGGACGGGCGTTCTATCGGCTCCTACTAGGCACGCAACGCTACGACACATATCAAAGCCATGAATCATAACACATACACTGTGCGTTCCTACTAGAGGTTCAATTCGTACCAACGCAGACTAACTAAGGGGACTCGCTTTTAGTATACCGAGGACCAAACGTCGGATCCCTCGATATGTATGGTAAGCGCTTCGGATCCTTCAACGCGTTTTATGATTTTTAGGTCCTTTAGGATGCCACCGCTGGGCCGATTTCCCTTGGCTGGTATAACAGCTTAGGGTCACCACAATGGGACAGCGTTACTCAAGATACGTTCGAGGGGTCACCTACCGCACTTCACCAATCCAGTCCCTATTCCTATTTTTCACAGCCTCAGGTAAGCATAACACGCGCGGGGGATATTCGGGCGCCAAACTTAAAACGCTAACAGGACGAAGGCTCGTATTCCATTCCTGCGGCCTGGGTCGGTAACACGGAGGCGCCGCCCAACCACGCTGTCCAAGAACTTGAAGCAGCTGGGGCGCTATATACTGCCCCTCCCGACACCTGCAACCCGGCCAATCTCCTTTTGCAGCTCGCTCTTCCGGTAAGTATCACATACACATACACCGGAGAGTACTAGGGCGTCAGGCTTATTCACTATATCAGGGAGGAGTTCCATGCCCTTCTTTCGACAGAAACACTGCAGAGGAGTCGCATGTCCCTCCCCATTCCTACAACCAGGGCAATCTCCCTTTGCAGCTCGCTCTTCCGGTACGCATCACGTACGCCAGAGGGTACCAGGGCGTCAGGCTTACACATTGTAGCAGGGAGGAGTTCCATGCCCTTCTCTCAACAGGAACACTACAGAGGCGTCGCATGTCCCTCTCCATTCCCACAACCCGGATATATCGACCCCTCTATCTTCTCATGTGAGTGCTGACGACGCAGAGTCTCATAATGCAAGACTGATACACATGTTAGGGCGCGAATCCACACCAGCAGCTCGATTCAAGAAACGTCCAGATGAACGAGTCCGGTGGTGCGGACGGTTTCGCTAGTGCTGTACGTATCACTGCCTGCATATTCTACAGTCGACCATCTGACGAGCTATTAAGGCGCGGCTTAACCCAAACCATGCCTTCGCTCAGCCTCATCTGGATTCACAACCCGGGGATATCATTAAATGGTCTTTAATCTCCGAGAAGAGCAATGTTAGGCGGAGCAGCGACCATCTCTCTCAACACGACTTGCATCCATCTGAGTGGTTTGGCATTTCCGTGAGGGATGTGTTGAACCTGCAAGCAGCATACGACAAGATCAATCAGCCGCACGCTCCCATATTTCAGCAGTCCCGCGTTGAAGACGAATCGCCACAGAGAGACGATATCAAACCCTCCACCGCAATAGATCCAAAAGTAATGTTTTCACAGAAGGCAAGCATCAGTACTGCGTAGTCGGAAGAGTCATTGACCACTTTCCAGTATCAAGGACGCGATGAATCCATCAAGTCGAAACAGTTCCCGCTCTATTACTCGGCCGAGAACTCTAGAAACGGTGCAATCCAAGAGCTTAAGAAGCGCTGTCCCCCCGAGGCCATGCAAATGTTGAAGGCCGCCGACAATTCCCTGGTCGGTTCGAGGCTGAGGATGACTCGCTTCCATCTTGCCCACAAGTGCTCTCTGTTCCTCCAGCAGGCAAGTCCGAATAGTTTGAACTTGTGAACCCGCATAGGTAATCGCCCTGACTAGAATCCCCCGACGTTCGGCAAGAAGCCGGTAGATCTCGACGATGTCATCATCGTGGAGATTTTTCGTCGTACTAAGGGTAGCTTGGAAGCGTCGCTCGGTGTCCGTCGGGGCGCTGAAAGCAAGTACATCGATGACACTGATACGTCCCCGGAGTAATCGACAAGGGATGCCGTCCACGACCTCTTTCACCGTCGGTTCTCGCTCGGCATGTTTTCTACACGTAGCCCAGTGCCCCTCCTAATAGTCGTCTTTCATCTTACATCGAGTTCTATAAGCCGTGCATCGTACCATCACCGTCCCCTGCTATTTCTTCACTCACCGCATCCTACCATGATTATATCGTAACTATCGTAACATTTGCTCTGTCGTACCTCTCGCACCGCTTTCGTCCCACTCACTTGTTTTCGTTGGTGTTATTTATGTGCCGTCATCATGCTGTAATACTATCTTGGAAAATCTACCGAGTTGCGCTGGCGACCCATGTCGTTTTATAAATTGTGGAGACTGCCCCTTGGAGTAACTTAGAAGCGTCCTGTGCACCCCATCTTGCCCGGAGCCACTCATCCGCTAGTACGCCACTACGGCGGCGGCGGTGGCCCGCCCAAAATAGCAATTGCTTGGAATTTTGTCTTCCGCGCCTCGGATATCGATGTAGATTTCCCTTCCCTTAAGGATGCCGCACGTATAGCACTTTCTACGAGCTGGCGTACAATGGCAAGGCCATACCACCTAAGAGACTGGTTCTACAGTCCCGAAATCACTTATCATACTCAGACATTCGTATCGAAATCCAATGGGCGGCCGGTCCTCTTGGCTTGTTTGAGGAACAATGGCCCTAAGTCGATGTATTCTTCCGCTCCCTAAAAGTACGTGAGCCAAGGGAACATGAATAAGACCTGTGAGACAAACCGGAATAGGTTTCACATGCGGTGATCGGTCTCGGCAACGCACAACACAGTAACTCGCCCATGAATGATACGGCAGTTTCGGTGATAGGAATCGGAGCACCTCGACGGAAGGCCAGTTATCCACGATTCGGTTGGCAATCGGCCGCAGCCTGGTTTCTTGAAAATTATGCACGGCGCAATCATCTGTAGGTAGAGTTTTTCCTGAGGGCGATTGAGAACCCGGCGCATCCACTAAGTCTGGGTGGAAGCCGAAGGTCCGCAACCGCGATAGCGGTGACAGGGACTCTATAATCATATCCTACCCCCGTATATGCCACCGATGAGTACCGGATGAGTGCTGGTATGCTGCACAAAAAACTGTGGACTCACCAACGGCAACTCACCACGCTCCCATACCCGATTTCGGAATATCTTGAGACACACCAGTTCTGGAAAAGCCACCCCGACGTGCCGCAGTAGTTGCTCTTCGGCCCAGTCCTCCTGGTATTCCAGCTTCAACTTCGTCAGTAGGGGTAGATGGCATTTACGTAGAATCGATAACACATCCGATGCCGAGATCAGGGGACTGTGCCATCGACCGCTAGCCGTGTACATGGGCAAGTTGCGCATATAGTGAGGGTAGCACACTAATGAGAGGCGGCGTAGCGTGGGCGGAAGGTTTGAATAAATTGCGTCGTCGGTAACGGGGAACGACACCGTAAGCTCTTCCAGAAGTGGCCACGGCAAGTCGACGAGGAGGTCTTCCGGCCAAATTGGTGTTGGTCCCTGGTCTGTAGGGAGGGCGAGTTCGAGGGCAAGGATTCGCAGCTGCGGCATGTTCCCGAGGAAGGAGATGATCGGCGAGCACCCGGCTTTCAGACAATCGTATTCTCCTCTGAGCCGCAGCTCTCGGAGCGCGGGCCAATGAAAGGTAGATAATTCGAAGAAGGGCATTAACTCGACGGGAAGGAAGAGTGTTTGAAGAGTGTCGTGTAGCTGCCGTAAAATAAGTTCGATCGTCTGCCTCTCAGAGGGATAGACGGCGTCTGAACGTGGGCGCCGCTTGGCAAAGCAGTATTGAAGGGAAGTCAGTGCAGGAATTGTGTCGAGGCACACTACGTCTCCAGTCAAAAGCTCGGGGACCAAGGCGGGGCCGCGCACCGAGAGCACTTCCAGTTGCGGTACAGAGAGTATTGCTCGTAGCCCAGCCAAAGAAAAGCCGTGCGAAGTGTTTATGCTCGATGCGAGCGTCACCGCACGCAGGCCGGGCATGTTATGGAGTGCATCTTCAAGGGCTGGGCCCTCGTATACGTGGCATGTCAGGGCGTCTCCGGGGAACGGCACATGCGACATACGGCCACTCCTCCAAGCACGGACAATCAAGGGGTATTCATAGCAGCCGTCCACGAGTTCCAAGTGTCTGTAACGGAGCTCGTTCAGCCATATAGCGTTTTGGTTGGACTGGACATGTAACCGCTTACTTGATATAGCGCCACAGCGACCGTGGCAACGGGAATTCATCAAATGGTAAACATTCTCGAACCGTGCAAGAACGAAAGAGGATAGGCATGCAGCGCTCCCTTATTTCTCTACATGTGTGTGAGAAAGGGGCTAGTAGCTTTCGGGCTTGGAGTTCGTCAAAGAGATGGTTGAGAACATCCTCGTTGAGCGTCGATAAACTGGTGCGGACAGTAATTAAGAAGTTCAATGCGCAATCGAAAGAATCCATCGACACATGCTTAACTCACCCTGGTATGACTTTTCCATCCCAAGGCGACGGGTTGCGACGCATGTAATGGGAGGAATCAAGCAACATTGGGCCCCTAATCTAACTTGCTCGGACTCGACGAGCAGCAAGCGTTTAAGTTTGGGAAAGGACAAAAGAGACCGCGGAACGTACGTACGTGCGTGGGAACATGCGAAGTGTTCAGACCCGGCTCGATTTGACGCCAGCGGTACAGCAGGGTATAACTTTAGATAATTATAAAGTTAAACGTTAAAGCACAGAATCGTCGTAATTAGGCAGAGTGACTCAGACGCGTCAAGTAGATGCTACTCTCGACAAAATCATAAAAAATGCTGAGGCCGGTATACGATTCATTTTACTACGAATGAGTAAACATGGGTTGCGATATTCACCGGACCATACTGGTTTGGATTATGCTGCAGCCAAAAACGCGAACCATTACCTTTCATTCGCTAAACGATAGAATATGAGCGACGATGAACGAACGCTACGTGGACGAAAGGGGTAATATCACGACACGACATAATCATTCGAACGAGGTTGGTAATGAAAAGCGACCAGTATGGCGGAGTGGGGTGTAGCAATATGATACGACGATGCGGTAAGCGTCGATGATACAAGACTGAATGGACATGTGTATTATATAGTGAAGTGTGCACTGCTGGGGCTAGAATACGGGTCAGCATGCGCGACAATGATCGAATGAAGGCATCGCCAAGTACGTGAGTGCGCCAGCAGTCTTAGATGGACGAGACGGAAACGGTGGTGTGAACGCGTTCACCTCGGCGTGTGGAGACGTACGCGGTACCCTAACCGCCGTTGGTGATTGTAGCCCAAGCTCTACTTCATTATCCGCTGAGCGACGACACGCTTGTTCCGGACGGAGCAGGGATAGGCGTGATGCTGGAATCTCTGCATGGTGCCCGCATATAGCGTCGCGCCGAACAGCAACCTTTGCAGGCCGTTGAAGGGCCAGAACAATACCGGTCGGTCAGTCCTGCGCGCAAGCATCCCTAGAGGCACGGAGAGAGCGAGTAGGCCCAATGGGAAGCGCGTATAGTCCTGTCGAGTAGATCAGAGACAACTGAGCTGCTAGAGATTAACTAGGCGGGTTGTGGTGTGCAACATACCCGCAGGCCGCTGTGTCGGACCACATGTGATTGTGCCACCACCATATCTTCCCCAAAACGTCGAGATCGTGGTACGCAACTAAAGGGATGACGGTTCTCATTAAACCTCGGGGAACGAGCCAAGGCTCAGGGCGGGCCCCACTGTCAGGTCCACCGAGTCTCACCTTCGCGCCACTTCCGTATGGACGACAGCGTATTCTCGGTGTGGTTGGCGAGATCCGTTAGAAACGACGTTCTGGGATGGCGCTCCAACAATGAGCGCCGCAGGATGAGCGCGTTCAACTCCACCGTCCTCAATTCGGCATCGTACATCATCCGGCGCGTGTAGGCAGAGCTGGCATTTTCAACCGCCCATGCCAATGCGATGCCCGCGTATATCTCGCGGACCCCAAGGGGGGTGAGCGGGGGCAGCTGTCGGGGGTAGCGTCCGCGCAGCGCGACGTGCGCGGCGAACGCGAGCATGACCCCAGGTAAATGGCCGAAAAGCGTCGTCCACTGCATGTAGACGTGACACCTCAGTACGACACTGCGAGATGTTGAATGGCACTCACGATCAGGCTGCCCGTGCTGAGGGTTATATCCCTCCAGCTTGCTGGTAGGCTCGTTACCTCCCACGGTTCGAGATTTAGACATCACGTCGCCCAGCAATCCCCACCAAGTCCCGGGACCCGTCGACATCGAGCACGCGTGGGACGAATATTGTTAGCGGTTTAGGACGAAGACGAACAAGGTAAAGCGCGCTGGAGAGCGAGAACAGCGTTCTGGTGAGCACCAGCAAGGTTGGGACGATGAATATGCATAAGTAGTGATCTGTAGTGGTGGGTGTAGTAATTAAAGGCATGGTGCCGAGCGAAAACGTATGCTCGGGGAGCGGAAGAGAGAGAATAAACGCCCATCAAGTCTTCGACACTTACGTAAATGATTTACTCTGTAAGCGTCTAGTGAGTCAAAGATAAGTGAGTAACTTGGTGATTAGACTTCGGGCTTGGTGTGCTACAAACGATCTCTTTAGCTCCTTATCCTCTCTACCATACCACTACCGTAGCCGCAGCTACATAATTCAGACACCAGTCGAGCACCTCTTGAACATCCCTTGCTAGCCTTGCACCTCTACAGACTTGTTTAAAGTACGCCCGCCATGTCCATGGCCAGCACGAGCGCAAGCAGCCCGGATTCTTGGGGCGGCCCCGCACTGGCAGTACGTCCCCCGCGCCCGCCTCTCCGTCGCGCTCCCCGCCGACGCACGAACGTCTGAACACTCGGCAGCCCGCCCTGTCCCGCGCATGCGCGCCACCATCCGCATCGACCGCGGTCCGGGACGACTGGGACGACGACGATGACAACGACGACGATGTGTCGGAGGCGGCCGCGACCGCGGCGAACCCGCAGAAGCTCTGGGAGGAAGCGTGAGTCTTGCTTGCAGTTGCCTTTATCCGTCCCCACGGGTTTGCTCACGGCGTCGCTCTGTGTTGAATTTGGGCAGAAATCAGCGTGCGCCGATGCCGCAGGTCGTGATCGCGAGCTCGAGCACGAGTGGCGCAGCGGTGCTCTCCCCGCCACCCGTCGCGATACAGCCCGTGCTGCGCATACTCAAGCGCGCCCCTGCATCGACATCCTCCTCCGCCACTAGCGGACCGACTTCATCAGGGTCTGCGTCAGCCAGTAGCTCGGCGTCGTACGCAGAGCGCGAGGCGCGATACCAGGCCGCGCGAGAGCGCATTTTCGGAGAAGGCGGGTCAAACGCCAATGCAGGTGAATCGAATCCCAAGGCTGCTTCATTGCCGAGCCCGAAGGGTGGGCAGGTGGCGGCGGTGCAAATCGCTCGCGAACCAAGGGGCCCACCGCCCGGCGGGCAAGGAGACTCGACGACGATTTCGCCGGACGGGAGGCAGCAGGGTGGGGACGCGCGGGGGTTCTCTAGCAGGCGGGAGAAGAAGAGAGGGGGAGGGAAGCCTTGAGTAGGTCTGTCTTTTGGCGTGGATGTGGTTTGGGGTGAGTCCTTGTGTGCGGATAGTGTACGATATTGTTCGATGATTACTCTTTCACTTGTAGACACGACGACGCGTTGGTGCTTTCGTTTGGTGCTACTATGGGCATCCTCATTATGCACCTCGTTCTTTTTACAGAGATGGCGTTGGTGTCGCTTAGCTCGCATCGAGAGACAGCTATCCCAATCATTGCTGAGGCACCACTAATCCTACAGGGTTTTTCACTCGCCATGGCCCATGTCTGAGTAGCCCCTGCAGGCCGTGCGCCGAGATCAGACCTTTACTTGTTCACGTTCATTTCGGTGGGCTTCGAGGAGAGCTACTACTATATATTTGTGCCACTACTTTGTTGGAGAGTTTCTACAATATACATTGTCTACCTAGGGCGATTAGTACACGCGCTTAACTGGGACTTCTCGTGATCGTGTTTGACGCGTCGCGCGGCGGGGACACGGGGAGCGCGTCATCGGTCACTTTTGGACCGCTTGCACAGTCGGCCCATCAACGACCTTTCTTGACCCCGAACCACTACCACCGCACCATGCACGAGGGCGAGGACGCCCAGGAGGACCCCCTCGCCGCCTACTTCGAGAAGAGCGCAACGGCAGTGCGACACTCCTTTGGCCGGTGAGCGTGCATCATAAGTGTGGGGTAACGAGCTGGGACGCGGGGTGTTGATGCGTGTATGCGCCTGATTTGGGTCCTGGGGGATTGTGTAGGTTCGAGAGGGAGCTCGCGCGGCCGACTGTGCGTTATGTTCTTGAGTCTTTCAAGGAACATCCAATACGTTCGGTGAGTCTGCATAGAAGGTGATCGCTAGCTGACCCTGTCTTATTATCCTTGAGTAGACTTTCCTCGCCAACTACGCGGTACTTAGCGTGCTTCCCATACTCTCGTTTTTGTGAGTTACCTCAATGTCTGCTCCGTAGCGCTATAGTTGACACTCCGCAACAGAGGTTTCTCGATATTTGTTTTCTCGTCTCTAGTCTTCTTCGCTCTGTCCGCCGCTATCCTCGCTTCTTCCGCAATCGTACTCTTCATCGGTGCGCACCTCTTCCAGCTTTCCCGTACTGCATGATCTCACATTTTCGTCCTCGCAGGTTTCTGGCTGACGTGCACACTCATCTTCCTCCTTCTGCTCTCCATCCCCCTCACAGCAAGTACGCTCAGCACGTACCTACTCCTCCGCCTCGTCTTCATCGCACGACGAGAACGCTTCGCACGTGCCACTATTTCGCAATGGGCGCAGGAGACGAAGGGGCAGTTCTACAAGGCCGCTCCTCCTGTCGAGGAGGAAGAGAAGCCTCCTGTTGAAAGCGAAGGGGAGACGCTTATAGTGGGCTCGATTACTCTGGACGCCATCGCTTCGACAGAGAAGCAAGAGCGGGCGCATGCCTCGGAGGACACTGTTGGTGCAGTAGATGTCGTGCCGACGACTGCGACGACGGAGGGCGTGAAGGTCGAGGGTGTGCCTTGATTCATTGCGTTAAGCTCGTTGCTCTGTTTATACGTCGTCGTTTTCGTGTATATTTTGGGGAGCAGGCGGCCTCGGTTCGCGCGTATGGTCCCCATCCGCAAAGTCGGGCCCTATGTGTTTTGGGTGCTGTTCCTGCATGCAAATTTACATGATGCATATAGTCTATATAGCATATATGCAATCCGAATCTGGGGAAATGTGGGGAACTTTGATAGCACTAACCATATCCAGACCAGATCGATCAAAGTAGCACACTGCGATCGCCTTTTGGATTTGTTACTCACAGCTTACGCCGCCAGCTTTGTTCACTCAACCAGACATCGAAGCACACAAGGTCCAACAACTTCGCCCCAGCTTGGAAGGTTACGTATTGTGAGTCCCTATATCATCAATCGTTACTAGTCATCCACTATGGAGCGTCTTACACGTTCCACCGTTCGCGGTGTTAAGCCACCTCATGCTCAGCTGGACTGAGGACTTCTTCTGCATACGAACCTCTTTCCGTGCGTCCGTGCTTAACCTGGTGCGGGGGTCAATGCGTCCTTTAAAGGCAGTAGACATTGTTCCAACGCTGCCAGTGCATCTGACGTCCTCATTACATGGAGGTACGCGGTGTTGTGTATTGAGATGATCCTGATATCGCGGGACTTTAAGCTCCTTTGGGTACTCTGGAGGCCTGTGTTTGACTGAAGTTGACCGCAGGACACTTTTTGGGCTGGCGCGCCCGAGTTTACTCGGCCTCGAGCTTCACTTCAAACCGCAGCTGCCATAGGGGCGAGCTGTTGTTTCTCTCGAAATCTCCTCGAAACTCGATTCGTCTACTACGAGGCCCTAGTATATCAGTGCTCCCTCAAAAGTCACGCAACCTTACGCTCATCAAAAGATACGCCATACATCGTCTCCCTCACGCCCACCGAGGCCCTGGCGCTGTTTTCACAATGAATGTCCTCATCTACTCCGGACCTTCCACGTCTCCGCCGTCTCTCTCGCACACCCTCTCGACCCTCCGCGCCGTACTCGTCCCGCACTACGCCGTCCAGCCCATCGCCCCACAATCTCTCGCAGCTCAACCATGGGCGGCAACATGCGCCCTGCTCGTCATCCCCGCTTTCCATCCCACCAAGTCTGCGGGGCCTATCCCCCCTCCCGCGGCGTCGGAGGTGCAGAAGTACGCAGAGCGCGGCGGGAAGGTTCTCGTTCTTGGAGCTGCTGTGCGCGTGAGTGCAAGCAAGGCTCGGGTGTCGCTCGCGGCTGGGATCGAAGGCGTGACGCTTGAAGAGGAAGGCCTGCTTACGCTGAGCGACGCCCAGTCGAGACTGAACTTCTCGGTCATACCAGAGAAGGGCGCCGAGCAGAGTGAAGTGGGCGAGCCTGCTACAGTCCAGCTTGCGGGCGGGGCATCATGTAACGGGCTACTGAGCGTCCCCGGCGGCACGATCGATCTGATAGACATCCCGGACGCCGACGGCCCTGTCATCCTCGCGCGGTATGGTACAAATGCGCAAGACAAGGGTGATGCGGCAGGTATCAAGGCGCGCATCGGGGACGGCGCGGCGGCATTCTGGGGCGTACACCTCGAATACTCGCCGCGCGAAGAGCTTGCCGCGGCGATCCTCAACAAGGGCGCGGCCTTTTCACCAGAGGACGTCTCCAAGGCCGAAGAAGGGCGTATTCGCATTCTCCGCGAGACACTCGAAGCTCTCGGGCTCTCATTGCCCGCGCTGGCGAGCGGGGTTGCGCGCCCGACTGCGCAGATCCTCACCGGGGCACCGTGGCGCGCGGGCGTCGTTCGGAGAGTGCTTAAGGAGCTGGACGTATCCCAATTGAGCAGCGTCGGAGAAAAGGGGTACGAGTTCAAGGACAGCAACGACGCGTTCGTGATCCACCCTACCTCAGCGGCGGCCCAGGTTCTGGGTGAGGAAGGTGCGACGAGATATCCGAGCGAAGACCCCACGACGTGGAACCCGAAGCACATCGTGGTGTACGAATCGACCGGAGAACTGCCCGCACGCGAGCTTACGCCACGGTTCGACTTGAAAGCGTACTACGCCGCGCTTGAAGCGGCACGCAAGGAACAGCAATGCCCCGAGAACTACACGGATGAGGGGTGGGGGACAGGCGAAGCGCTCCTCTACGGAGAGGTCGTGACGAGCACGCAAACGCTTCTCGACAAGTACGCCACATCGCTCCCTCCTCACCCCCGCGAAATCATCATCATTTGACCTCCCCATCTCCCCGCAGGAATACGCGTCTCCTCTCGACGCTCCCCACTCCCCTCCTCTCTCTCGCCTCCGCGCAGCTCACCGGACGCGGCCGCGGCGGGAACGTGTGGCTCTCGCCCCCCGGGTGCCTGCAGTTCTCGCTCCTCCTGCGCGCGCCGCTCGCCGCGCTCCCCGGCGCCAAGGTCGTGTTCGTGCAATACCTCTTCGCGCTCGCCGTCGCGGAGGCGTGCCGCGACCCCGCGGTGCTCGGCGCTGCGGACGGCGGGCGCGTGCGCATCAAGTGGCCGAATGATATTTATGCTGAGATGCCCGGCTCCGGCGAGCGGCGCAAGATCGGCGGGATTCTTGTGAACACGAGCTTTGGCGCGGGGCGCGTCGAGCTTGTCGTCGGTGCGTCTTCTCGCTTTCTGATCTGTCTGACTTTCTCCTTCTGTGGTGGCCGTGCTCACGATTTGTATAGGATGCGGACTTAACGTGCTCAACCCCCCGCCGATCGCGTCGCTCGCGCAGCTCCTTCCGCCCGGGTCGGAACGGCACCCGACGATGGAGCGTACCCTCGCGGCGATCATGGCGCGCTTCGAGGGCATGTGGGCGACGTTCATCGCCGCGCGCGGCTCGTTCGAGCCGTTCATGGACCTCTACCTCGACAGTTGGCTCCACTCGTGCGTACCCTCCTCCCTCTTTCTCTTTTTTCGGGTGAAGGATACGACCGGCTGACGTGAACGTTGTAGGGACCAGCTCGTGACGCTGACGACGGTGAGCCCGCCGCGCAAAGTGCGGGTGGTGGGCATCACGCCCGACCATGGGCTCCTCCGCACCCTGCCTGAGCGCGACGGGCGGGGCGGAGGTGGTGGACAGGGCGTAGAGTACATCGACCTCCAGCCGGACGGCAACAGCTTCGACCTCATGGCGGGACTTATCAAGACGAAAACGTAGTAGAACCTTAAGGGGACGTGTGTACATGTTAGGGAGCTGCAAAGGATGTGGATGAGAAGGGAAGCAAACGGAGCGATGTGTGTTGTACAATAGGTCCAAACGTAACGCGTCCAACGTCATCTCCGCCTCGTACCATGTCCATCCGGATTTGACCACTTGTACGCGGTGCTGTGGAATGTGGGCTAGTACTGCAGAAAGAGATTTAGAGGTCAAGGCGTCCAAACGCTAATGTTAGCGATAGGATGACCAGACAATGAAACAGGACGCACTGGTCGGTACGAAAGACGTTGTGCGTGCGCATTGTTGGCGTTGAGGACGATGCGGAACTCCACCCTCTCACTCCCAGTGCCAGACGCTCGCGGTTTGAACATAACGATGTTTTCGACCGACGGACTGAGAGGAGCAACAAGGGCGTCCGCTACCGATTGTAGCTTCTCTTCGAACTTGAGCAACTGCCTATAGTCGAAGGGGTCCGAGTACGCGTGCGTATTCCAAGCACGTTTCGGGGTGTCTACCAGGTCCAAATGCAGACGGATGGTACGTAGTCTGGTTAGCATGGCCAGGTTTCGCCCAAGGTTCTCCTGTGGAGACGGTGAGTTCCTGTGTGCGCAGGGTTACTTTGCGTGGAAGGTTGGGCACTCACGATGGAGATATCAGGGCTGTCCTCTCTGCGGGCGCGGCGGATAGTAATGGTTGTCATGGTTTGGAACGTGGAGGTTATGTACTGCAGCAGGTCGTCTTCTGCACCGTCTTCTTGGTACTCGATCTCGAGGCCCTCAAGCGACGGTAGCCGGAGTTTCCGTACGATTAATTCCATCTGGGAGGCGGGAAGGAGTTCGAAGTTACTCCATCGGTCTCCGCTACTATTATTCAACCCGTACATCCAGACGCTCGTCGCGAAGTGGGGGAAAGAACGCAAGGTGAGGCTACGAAGGGACGGGGGTAAGTTCGCATAGATCCTGTCGTTAACAACGGGGTGGGAGATAGTGATGTGTTCGAGTTCCGGCCACGGAAACGGCACGTCGAGCCCTGGGGGCCATAGAGGTGGGACGGGATCGTCGAAGACCTGGCCCAGTCGAAGATCCAAGTACCGGAGGCGTGGCATGTTGGCAAATACTTGAACATACGATAGAGGAGGGGAACCTGTTGTGCGGTAATCGCCCCGAAGGTGCAATTCGCGCAAGGCAGGGAACCGGGCGGATGAGAGGTATTTGAACGGAGCAGCTTCGGTAGGGATCGTCAACTTTTCAAGTGTTGTGCAGGTGTTAGCGAGAATGCTTGCTAAAGCTTGCTTCTCCGTCGGCCAACTGCGAGATCCGAGACGAGTGTCGTACAGTTGGTATGTGAGACGTGTGAGAGGAATAGGGTGGTGTAGGCTGATTGTTTCCGTAGAGAGTGTTTTAGGACACAAAAGGAAAGCCGTGATGCGAAACTCCTGCAGGCAGGGTACAGAGAGTACTGCAGCAATGACCGGCCATGGTAGGCCGTGGATTCCGTCAGTGTCTAGATGAAAGGTGACGCTAGAGAGTCTTGGCATGCTTTGTAGGGCATTTTCTAAGAAGGGACCGTCGTAGATACCGCATAGCATGGGATCCTGTGCGAACTGAAGTGGAACGTCCCAGTATTCCGCCTCAATATCCTTACATCTGTCCACAAGTCTTAGGTGTCTGTAAGGTGGTCATGAGAGTGGGTATAGGGTAACGTTTCGGCAACATACTTGAAATAAGGCCATAGGGTCTGTGGTGGAAATCTACGAGCCACAGGGATATGAGACGCCACAGTGCATCTGCAGAAGAGCAGGGGCAAACAACGGATCCGAATGTCTCTGCACGTTTCAGATAGAGCTCTAAGAGTCCCAGATTTTTGAACATTATCTAATACCTGGAAAAAAACGTCGTCGTGTACGACCAGCAAACTTGAATGCGGTTGTCCGTACGGGGGCAGTGGGTTCAACATCGTCGATCCCAGGAGGCCGGCGGTACCGGTTACTTCACGATCCATATCTGTGATCTTTAGATTGCACCTGAACTCGACCTTGAACTTGAAGACGTCGGAGGTCCTTGCTACCTAACGGTACACCGCAAGGTAGTGGTGACAGTAGTGAAACATGATATTTGAAGTAGCGGCGGCGGATAATAGTTCGGAGTCTTCGGACCCGTCCGCACATCCTCAAGCTTATCGATATGGTTCAGGGCAGACACGAGATTATAACCTTGGTAAGAGCATAAACTCTAATCGTGAGAACAGACCCTAGACTTGAAGCTTGGGGGTTTGATTATTGTTCAACCATCGCTGGGCCCGAGCCTTATCATCGGACGTGGTTGACATCGCAATGTAGGAAGTTCTCTTTGCTAACTAGTAGCTCTGCGATTTTCCGTTGACACTAGTACGACATCACTCCGCCGGTGCCTTGGCCATCAAACGTGGCAGTCGTATAGACCGGCCACTAAAACTGTACATGCCTATGCCGAACGTAAGGAAAAACGAAGTCGGGCACCACATAGTAAGATCCCTCGAGAAGAGCTGGTTCGTTGGTTGATACCACAATCACGATCTAGGACCACTAAACCATATTTAAACGACAGCACTGTGACTAACGAAAAAATGTAGACGTACCCGAAGTGGGAGATGTTGCACGTGTACACCGCTGGCGTCGCGGACGACGCGATACTCCAGTCTTTGACTCCCCGGGCCGAATTGACGGGGCCTGAATAGTACGATGTATTCGACCGACGGCCCCAGGTTAGCAGCAAGGACCTCTGCGAGTTTGTGTTGCCTCTCCACGAACCCGAACAGTTCCTTGCTGTCGAACAAGCCTACTGGCATACGTTCCGATGGGGTGCCTGAAACATCCAAATGCAACCGGACGGTGCGCAAGCGAGGAAGTGTGGCCAATTTCCGTGCAATGTCCACCTGTGGGGAGGGTATAGAGTGTAGAGCGGTACTGTAAGCACGACTTCCCATGTATGCTAGGGCAGAAAGACTCACTACAGGGACACCTGGGCTGTCTTTCCTACGGTAGCGACGGATCGTGATAGCGACAAGAGTGTGAAATGTGGAAATTATATATTGTAGTAGGTCTTCGTCTGCATCGTCTTCCTGGTATTCGAGTTCGAGACGCTCGAGTGATGGTAACTGGAGTTGCCACAAGATCGATTGCACTTGAGAGGCCGTCAGGAGGACGAATTTACCCCACCTATTCTCCTCGTGACGTTGGATGCCGAGTTTCCAGACGCTCGTCGATAGATGAGGGAAGGAGCGCAAAGAAAGACTACGAAGGAATGGAGGCAAGTTGGCGTAAATCCTATCCTCAACGACAGGGTGGGAGATAGTGAGGTGCTCGAGTTCTGGCCACGGAAACGTCGTTTCGAGCCCAGCAGGCCAGAGAGGTGGAATGTGATCGTCGAAGACTTGGGCGAGTCGAAGATCCAAGCATCGGAGACGCGGCATGTTGGCGAACGCTTGAACGTAAGGTAAAGGAGGCGAACCTGCTGTGCGGTAGTCGCCCCGAAGGTGTAATTCGCGCAAGGCGGGGAACTGGGCGGACAACAGGTATCTGAACGGGACAGCTTCGGTAGGGATGGTCAACTTTTCAAGTGTTGAGCATACGTTCACGAGAATGTTTATCAGAGCTTGCTTCTCCGTCGGCCAGCTTCGAGGTTCGGAGCGCAGGTCGTACAATGCGTAGTCGAAAGATTTCAAAGGAACAGGATGGTGTAAGCCAATTGTCTCTGTTGGGAGGGTCTTGGGACATATGAGGAGCGAGATAATACGTAGCTCCTGTAGCCCCGGCACAGACAGCACTGCGGCAATGACTGACCACGGTAGTCCGTGTATTTCGACCCCCGGAATTTTGAATGCGACGCTTGAGAGTTGTGGCATATTTCGCAAGGCGTTCTCTAATCGAGGGCCATCGTAAATGCCGCACAGCATGGGGTCCTGGGCGAACTGAAGCGGGACCTCCATATCTTCTGCCACAATGTCCGCGCATTTGTCTATGAGAACGAGGTGCCTAGCCGAGGGATATAAGCTCAGATATCAGGTCGCTTCCTACACCACTTACTTTATGTAAGGCCACACAGTATTTGGCAAAAACGCGTACGCCACAGGGGTGCGAGAAGTCACGGTGCATTGGCTGAAGAGAAGGGGCATACAAAGAGTCCGGATGTCTCGGCACGTTAGAGCTAAGGCACGCAGCGTCCCCTCAGACTGGACGTCCTGCAATATCTGGACCAAGATGTCGTCATGCAGATCGAGCAAACTTGAGGGGGTGGGCCTAGAACTATGAGACGAGTTCAATGCACCAAGCGAACCAGATACTTCGTTATCCATAGGGCGCCGCCTAGTGGATCGCCCGAGACTTATACCGCACGCGCGAATAGAATGATCTTGATAGCAGCACACAATGTCGTGGGGCAAGGAGGGTAGATCGTAGGCCTTCCGAAAGAGCCTACTAGCACTCGCCAAACTGTTCAAACCGTCCGAACACTAACAATTATCGGAGCTACCGGGCCACTGTCAGGGTAGGCTCACAAGTCACGTATATTATTACAAATAGATTATTGCGCGGCTAATAGCTTATTATGAGCTTGAGTGACTATAAGATAGTACCCATAATTATTTACAATCATTTTACCCAAAACCTAATATAGATGGATTTAATTACGACTTGCCACGGCGGACGCCCAAGGGATTCTTCCCCTAGTAGGCCTAGTTCATCGGACGACCGAACGCGCCGTTGTCTTTCTCGACGTCGCTACTAAGTATATGTGGCAGTACTTCTTGAATCTCAGTCGGTAGGTACCACGGGACTCTAATCTCACGCATGGCTTAGGTCGGCGATTTTTTAACTTGAGAGCACGCCCAACTCGAAGTTCAAGTAAACTTGGCGTAAGTACTCTTTTCAAGTTGCCAGTACTCATACGTCGGAGTCCCTTCTCGTCCCTTCTATGTGAATCAAAGCTTCTTCCCATAAATGCAGGACCTCGCGCCGAGCGATACATGTCGCACGGCGGTTATCAGTCAACCATCAGTGTTATCATTTTCGGACCGTACTGACATTGACCGGTTATCTCGCGGCAGCTACACCGCCTTGGAGCTATGCGTCGCCTCGTTTCTTGTTTCTTTCCTTATCACGGTTCTATTTTTGGCTACTTACGGACGAACTTAGGTACAGCGTGCTCTGACACATCGTCGACACGTCGACGACACGTCACCACTTCCTATTTCGGACTCGTCTCCCTTTTCGGACTCGCCACGTCGCTGCCACGTCAGCGCCACATCATGCCTTCCTCTTTCGGACTTACCACGTCGCTGCCACGTCAGCGACACCTCATGCTTACCTCTTATGGACTAGTCTCGTCGCTTACTAAGCCTCCTCCCCATAGTATATAAACCCAGGGGGCGCCGCTCAGCAGCCCCAGCTTCGATCTCCTCGTTTTACCTCGGCTTTACTCTTGTAATACTTAGGACAATCAGATCTCGTTATTTATAACCTGTTGGTTGTAAGCTCGACAGCTTCAACACAGCGTTATCATAACATTAGATCGAAGCTCTGGACTCCCCACCCAACACTGGTGTAGGGACACACCGACTGAGGAAGATAGCTCGAAGGCTACCTGCCCTTATCCGACGCACTTTGCCCGCCCTGGCAACTCGAATCACCGACGAGGAAAGCAGCCCGAGGGACGAGCACGATCGCTCGAGCCCAATTCCACGACCCCGGAACCCAACCCCGTACCCATCTACCTCGCCGGACGAATACATCTTCTGGAACCAAGCGACGTTCGAAGACCCCATCGAAGGAACCAGCTCAGGAAACATAGCTGACAACGAGGAGTCACCCGACCATACTCCTAACGACACGACCGAGTATCTCAAGGACAAGATACGAACAGGACATAACTTGGCACGCGCCATATACGAAGAGTTCAAGACAGACCCAACGGTCGATCACGAGGCACTCTTTCATATTCAGGACGCCGCATACCACCTCAGCCAGTCATACCGCCGTCTGGCCAGACTGCCGCCTTACCCACCTCCGGAACGACGAGCTCTCCACTTCTCTGAGTGGTTGGAACAGCAAATCGGCATAAACCACGAACTCCTCCAGACTCTCCACCCTCGCGACCCCGTGCACGCATACATCGCACAGAAGATTGGAAACCAGACAGCCGCAAAGAGCCTCATCATCGAGTGGTTCTCTGAGATCCCACCCCATCTTCACGCTATCCCTCACTACTACCCCTACTAAGGACGTCGCATGAACCAAGGAGACCCCGAATTGCCCTGTTACAACGCTTACCACTACTTCAACATCAACAGCAAGAGGGACAACTACGACCTAGGACGAAAAAACCTACTTCTCTGCCAGTACCAACCATGCCCTAATCGGAACAAGCGAGCAGCCCTTGCCCGACGCAACGCGACTCAACAGCCACCTCGCAAGACCGACCAAGTAGCCCGAGAATTTCCACTACACCCCCTAGTATCTGCACAGTCATCACCCGTAACAACCTCCAGACAAGTCCAGCTCGCCAGTCCCGCTTCAACGACTTCTTCCCCGCTCGTACCCATCGGACTTTTTTCAGACCCCGCCCCCCAGGCCAGCAGTTCGCTCGAAAGCGAACCGGCACCAGAGACACCCCCTGCTAAAGGCAAGCAGCGGGCAGAACCCGAAGACGAACCGGAACCCTCTGAACCCGTGGCTACACACGCACAGTGGCCCGAACCAGGAACAGAAAGTGAATCAGAACCTGACACACCCCCTGCTAAAGTCAAGCAGCGGATAGAATTCGAATCAGACTACCCAGCAGAGCCAGAACCCATGTCGGTATCCCAAGGACCCCAACTAGTAATCAGCCGGGCAAAGGCGTTCCAAACCGCAGCCTTCCCGACTGGGGGAGGAGGCAACGGGCCACCTCCGGACGACGAAGACGAGCCAGGAGGAGGACAGCCCGGTGGAGGAGGACCTCCAGGAGGAGGCCCACCAGGCGGAGGAGGAGGACCAGGCGGACCAGGCGGAGGAGGCCCACCAGGCGGAGGAGGCCCACCAGGCGGAGGCGGGGGAGGACCCCCAGGCGGGGGAGGAGGACCACCGGGAGGAGGACCACCGGGAGGAGGACAACCGGCAGGAGCTGCGCTCCCAGGAATAGGAGCTCAAGTACCCGCCGGACACAAGGCCAAGGTCAAGGAACCCGAGGTGTTCACCGGGAACAGAGCTAAGGCCAACGAGTTCCTCACCGACCTCTACCTCCTGTTCCAAAGCCGGCCCCAGGACTACCCCACGGACGAAGCCAGAGTTGTCACGGCTCTATCCTACCTCCGAGACGACGCTCGGTGGTGGGCTGAAGCACGAGTCGACGCAGCCCAGCTGCTCGACAACAACAACAACCTTCGAGGCTTCGGGACCTGGCAATGCTTCCGCGAGGACTTCCTCATGGTGTTCGGAGAACAGGACCCGGTACAGACCGCAGCCACTCAGCTGGCCACCCTGCGCTACAACTCTTCAGAACCGTTGGATCAGTTCAATGCCAAGATCCTTTGACTCTTCATTAAGGGACAAATCATGGAAGACCACGCGCAGATGGCCTGGTACAACTCCAAGCTACCTGGTTTCCTCCGGGACAAGATCGCCCTCACGTACCCGCAACCGACCAACATGGATGAGCTCATGGACCGAGCCATTCAGCTCAACCGGGCCTATCTCCTCAACCGCGAAGTCGACGCCTCGCAGGGCCGACAAAGAAAGACACGGAACGCGCCTAAAGGCAAGGACGCCTCCGTGCGCGCAGTCAATACCGGAAAGTTAGACGACAAGACCAAGCAAGAACTCATTAAACAGAATCGCTGCTTCTACTGCCACGAGGTAGGCCACCGGGCCGCCAAATGCCCCGCGAAATCTCACAAGGATCCAAAGACACGGGCTGTCGAAGAAGACGACAACCGCATCGAGGAAGTTGAGGAGGACACTGAATCGGACATTGGACTAAACGCTATTGGCATGGACATTGGACAGGATTTTTGAACGGAGGGGCTGCTCCGACGCCAGCACCCTCCAAGGCTTGGGACTATACTATCTCGTTTGTAACCCTGGGACAGCAACGAAGACTTGCTTATCTCCTCCCTGGCTATGTCGAGTGTGGACCCAAAGTCGTCGGAATCCGCGCCCTTTTCGATTCGGGCGCAGATGCCACCATCATCAATCGACGAATCGTGGAACGATACAACCTGCCAACCGTCCGACTGCCAAAAGAAATCCGCTTCCGAAATGCCGATGACAGTGTCAACACGATCGGATCGGTGACCCATCGAGTCGAAGCAAACTTTGTTGTCCGAGGACATCCCCTGCCAACCAACTTCTATGTTGCCGATCTGGGGCGCGACGATGCCATCCTGGGCATGCCTTGGATTCGACGATACAACCCCAAGGTTGACTGGCTAACTGGGCACTTCAATTTCGACCCCAAGGTCATCAAGAAGCAGCAAGCCATCAAGGAGTACCAATCCAAACACGACCCGCCACCAAACATCCCCATGTGGGGACTACCTCCGGGAGAGGTCCAGGATGCAGAGGCAGTCGCACAATATATCGGAAAGCTTGCAGAAGACCCCGACAATGACGACCGGTGGGACCGACCACCTAATGTAGCGCTAACCAACCTATGGAATCAGAACCACGAGGACCCAGCGGTACGACGTGCCACCATGTCTACTAACCTAGCAGTACAGGCCAATGAAGGCAAACCAGTCAAAACGTTGGACGAAATCCTTCCGGAATACCTACAGGACTTGCGAACAGTCTTCGAGAAGAAGTTGGCAGAACGAATGCCACTTCCACGACCCTGGGACCATGCCATTGACCTAAAACCGAACTTTACCCCGAAGGATTGCAAGATCATTCCCTTGTCAATACGCGAAAGGGAAGAGTTGGACAAGTTCATAGACAAAAACCTGGCCAAAGGCTACCTGCGACCCTCAAAGTCCCCCATGGCATCCCCACTGTTCTTCGTAAAGAAAAAGGATGGCTCTCTACGGCCAGTACAAGACTACCGATACCTGAATGAAGGCACCGTCCGGAACACATATCCCCTGCCCCTCATCTCAGACCTATTCGACAAGCTGGCAGGAGCGAAATATTTCAGCAAACTCGACGTCCGTGCTGGATATAACAATGTTCGGATCAAGGAGGGCGACCAATGGAAGGCAGCTTTCAAGACCGCACGAGGCCTTTTCGAACCTACTGTCATGTTCTTTGGCCTGTGCAACGCGCCCGCTACCTTCCAGGCCATGATGAACGACGTCTTCAAGGACTACCTCATGGAAGGATGGATCGTAATCTACATGGACGACATCCTAATCTTCTCCGACAATCTGACGGACCTGCGAAACCGGACACGCCTTGTAGTACAACGACTGCAAGAACACGACCTCTACCTGAAGGGCGAGAAATGTGAATTCGACAAACAAGAAGTCGAATTCCTAGGCGCCATAATACGACCAGGCGAAATCTCGATGGACCCAATCAAACTCGAAGGACTCCGCGAATGGCAGACGCCAACCACGGTACGACAGGTGCAAAGCTTCCTAGGCTTTGCCAATTTCTATCGCCGGTTCATACGGGGATACTCGGACATCGCGAAGCCCCTAAACAACCTCACCCGGAAGGATACGCGCTGGGAATGGACCAAAGAATGCAATGACGCCTTCCTCTCCTTGAAGAAACGATTCATGGAGGCACCAATCCTAGTAACACCGGACCCCGCTAAACCCTTCCAAATCGAATGTGATGCATCCAAGGTCGCAACTGGGGCAGTTTTGCGACAAAAAGGGGGGGATGGACTGTGGCACCCGTGTGCCTACCTGTCAAAATCTTTCACTGAAGCCGAACGCAACTACCAGATCTACGACAGAGAGCTATTGGCAATCATCCGAGCCCTGGAAGCATGGCGACATTACATTGACGGAGCGGCAGAACCCGTGGAAATCTTGTCGGACCACAAAAACCTCACCTACTTCCGCAGCGCGCAAAAGCTGAACCGACGGCAAGCACGCTGGAGCCTGTTCCTGTCCCAATTCAATTACAAACTGGTCCACCAACCAGGCAAGACGTTGGTCCAAGCGGACGCACTATCGCGAAGATTGGACCACGACACAGGGCTCCACGACAATGAGGACGTCACCATGCTCACGGAAGAAATGTTCGCCAAAGCAGTACACATAGAGCTCCAGGAACGCATACGAGACACAACCTCCAGGGACAAAACTGTCATGGAATCGCTCAACGGAGCCTGGCATCTGAAGAAAGACCCCACCATCGGACGAAAAGAGGACTGGGCAATGGACGACGGAATCGTACTCTTCAAAGGAAAAGTATACGTCCCCCCGGAAGAAGACCTACGCCGGGAAGTAGTACGAAACCATCACGATCCACCCATCATGGGACACCCTGGGATTCAGAAAACATGGGAATTGGTGTCAAGAGAATATTGGTGGCCAGGCATGTGACACTTCGTAACCCAATACGTCAAGGGATGTGCCACCTGCCAAACCGCCAAAGTAAACACGCACCCCACGGACCCAGGCCTTCTCCCAGTACCGCACCTAGGCAACCCACGGCCATTCAGCACAATCACCATGGACTACGTAACAGGACTGCCCACTTCGAATGGCTTTGATGCGATTCAGGTGGTAGTAGACCACGACGTCTCCAAGGCCATCATACTCTCCCCATGTACGAAGGAAACAAGCGCAATGGACACCGCACACCTCCTAGTTGAGGACGTATACAGCTGATTCGGACTACCAGATAGGGTCATCTCGGACCGAGGACCCCAATTTATCTCAAAGGCATTCCAGGAGCTGAATAAGCTACTAGGAATTAAGCAATCACTCAGTACGGCACACCACCCCCAGACTGACGGGCAATCCGAAAGAACCATCCAAGAACTAGAAGTCGCGCTGCGCATCTACTGCGGAAACTACCCCGACACATGGAGCACGCTTCTGGCGCAGTTCGAATTTGCCCATAACCAGCGAACCCATTCAGTCACTGGGAAAAGCCCCTTCGAACTCCTCATGGGCTACCAACCACGCGCCCTCGGAACAGTTCTCCCGAGGCCGAAACACCCGAGTACGGAGGAACGACTGGGAAAACTCCAGGAATGGCGCGAAAACGCACTGGCCGCCCACACTAAGGCCGCGGCGATGATGGCTAAACGAAGAGCCGCGGGCAACGTGGTCTTCAAGAAGGGCGACAAGGTCTTCCTAGAAGCTACTAACCTCGCACTGCCATACCCAAATCGGAAACTTGCACCCAAGAGGGAAGGACCCTTTGTCATCGACCAAGTCATGGGCCCGGCCACGGTCAAACTCAAACTTCCAGCCTCATGGAGGGTCCACCCTGTATTCCACACCTCATTGATTACTCATTATCGCACCACCCTTGAACATGGGCCCAACTACGTGGCACCACCCCCGGAAATAGTAGAAGGTGCAGAAGAATGGGAAGTCAAAACTATAATTAACCACAGGAAGCCGGCACGAGGCGGCATCCAATACCTGGTGACGTGGAAAGGCCGGCCGAGCCACGAAAACGAATGGCTTCGAGAAAAAGACCTCAAACACGCACAAGCAATCCTCACTACTTATAAAAGGCGCCACAAGATGGCCTAACTCCCCAGTTCCGGCCTCCCTTCTCTCTCGCTCCCTTCCCTCTCTTCACTCTGGATTTCCTCGACGCTCTCCCCCTCGACTTACTCACCATCGACGATGCCCCGCTCTCGCCAGACCCGGAGCTCCCCCCGCTTGACGCACAGGGACATGGGACGCCCGGGCAGCAGCTCAGGCCAGTCCTATCGACCGGCACGCCCCTCACCGTTGGCTCAGGAGATCTTGGCGGCCTCCGCTACCCCGCCGACGACATCCTCGACCTCCCAGGCAGCCCCGACCACCCCTCCGACAGCTCCGACCTCCCAACCGACCCCCGCACCGACCCCCGCTACTCCACGATCCACATCCAGGGCTACCCGCTCCCCTTCACCTTCTTCAACTATGCCCTACTCCCCGACACCGGTCCCGCCCTACGACGTCTTGGCTGGACTCCCACACGTCCCGACAATCGAGTCGATCCTGTCACAACGGATCTCCTACGACCACCTCCCGCGCATCCCGACCGCCACATACACCGACGGAACCGTCGCCGACCGGGTCGGCTGGACTCTCCTTCAGCCGGATCTGCGGGCGCCGGGGAACGCGGCCCTCGGCATGATCCAGCCGGGGCTGGTGAACTGGGCGGACTGTTACCGGGCGACGGCCGACATCAACGTCGCCCTCTCCACCCTCACCAAGTTCGTCTGGGCGAACCCGGGGACGGATCAACACTTCCATCTGGAAGCTCGGGCCGCGCTCGACGCCGCGCGCACCTGTACGCTCGCGCTCGCTGATGGCGCGCTCGGGCGCATCGTCTCTCATACCTGGCAGAATGGCATATTCACCCGTCTGGTACCGCCTCCCCCTCCGCCGGCCTGGTTCGGCCCCAACCCCGCTTTCGATGGGCCGACCCGATCTGACTACCGGATGGCACTTAACGGCCACTACGAGAGGGAGGTCTGGGAGTGACTAACAGCGTCGGCGCCCACGGCCCCCTTGGCAAACTCAGACTGGGGCGCGCCGACGGGGAACTGGGAGAATCTGGCAGCGGTGGACACAGACCACATCCGAGTAGAAGTACGTGGCCGCACCGACCCATCTAACGGCAACGATGACAACCAGAGCAACGCCGAGAACATCCCCCCGGCACGCTCCCCCCTGCGCGACATCATCGACCGACTCGCCACGGAGCCCCTCGAGTCCCTCTTCCCACCTAGCACGCCCCCCGACCAGGACACGGAACTCGTCGACACCCCCCCACCTACGCAATCCACCCTCCAAGACGTCCTCGACATCATCGCTGAGGACCCCCTCGAATACCGCGACATGCCCAACACGCCCCCGGGCCACCCACGCCGGACTCCGGGTCAGGTCATCGCCGACGACCTGGCGAACGGAGAGGAGTTTGAGGGCGACCCCCAGCTCACGGCAGCCATCGACGCTGCCCTCGGGGAACAACTCCGCGAGGCGCCAACGAGGCCGAACACCCCGGACTCTCTCCCCCCGCTCGAGGACGTCCAGTTCCTCCCCATCCGTCCTGACCTCCCCAACGGCGGCGCGTTCCTACGCCTCCTCGACAGCAACGAGTGGACGGCCAGCAGCCAGCCTGCGCTGGACCTGCTTCGGCGACTCGCCGAGGAGAGGCGCCCGGCCATGGTAGGCCGCTTCGTCGATGACGACCTCATCGTCGTGCGGGACCCGCTCCACCCGGAGCTGGGCCTATTTCGCCTCACCCCGCGGGACCCTGGGAACGGGGAGTTTCGACTCACCCCCGCCCTACAGTCCATCCGACTTTGGACGGAGGAGGCTGCGGCGACGCATCAGGACATCATCGTCTACCACGCCGCCGTGCAACGGCGCGACGGGTCGGACGCCGACGGATCCATGTCCGAGGACGGACAGGCTTGAGGGGGGGGTAATGTTATCATTTTCGGACCGTACTGACATTGACCGGTTATCTCGCGGCAGCTACACCGCCTTGGAGCTATGCGTCGCCTCGTTTCTTGTTTCTTTCCTTATCACGGTTCTATTTTTGGCTACTTACGGACGAACTTAGGTACAGCGTGCTCTGACACATCGTCGACACGTCGACGACACGTCACCACTTCCTATTTCGGACTCGTCTCCCTTTTCGGACTCGCCACGTCGCTGCCACGTCAGCGCCACATCATGCCTTCCTCTTTCGGACTTACCACGTCGCTGCCACGTCAGCGACACCTCATGCTTACCTCTTATGGACTAGTCTCGTCGCTTACTAAGCCTCCTCCCCATAGTATATAAACCCAGGGGGCGCCGCTCAGCAGCCCCAGCTTCGATCTCCTCGTTTTACCTCGGCTTTACTCTTGTAATACTTAGGACAATCAGATCTCGTTATTTATAACCTGTTGGTTGTAAGCTCGACAGCTTCAACACAGCGTTATCATAACAATCAGTGACTCGGAGCTGGCTCGATGTGCGATATGGTGCTGTGGATGGCTGTCCTGACTCCAGACTCAGGACGTTCTTCGTGAGTAGCTCGTCAGATGCCCATGCGGTTACATACGTTGAGCGCTCGCCATCTAGCTTCTAGCCCGCCGCCCAAGAACCCGCTGGTGAGAATGTGCAGTCGACAACACGTTCTTGTCGGAGAGAAGACAAGAAGCGAACAGCACGAGGTATGTCTGTTGTTTCTTTTGGACAAGGCCAGATGACTCTGGACGAACGGACGGGTGTGTTTGAAGGTTCGAAACAGGTGTCAGCCCGGAAACGCATGGGCAGATGGTGGGAGTGAAGAGCAGAATGCTGCAACGGCGCGTTCTTCTCTTTTGTTCAGGACCATTTCCACCAAAACATTCCGATCTCCCAAAGTGAGTGCACGCAGGGTGCGGGCGGTTAGGCCGTTCAGGGCTCGAATTTCATGCTTCCCGAGGGGACGGTTTTTGAATATAAAGCTAACGATAACGCTGTGTTCTTTTCTCCTCAGGCTCTACCTCCAGAGCTGTCCGCACCACAGTCGTCCTCATATCGCTCATGTCCGACATTCGTCAACACGAGATCGTCGTCATTCACCTCGACGCGCCTAGCTTTGGCACGGCACTCAAACGCGTACGTGTTGCTTCCTCGTAGCTGATCGCTGAAGGGGAATGCTCATCCCCGTTGTCGGTCGTAGCATGCTTGGGATGCCGTCTTCAAAAGCGCCGCCCTTGGAGGGCCCTCGGTAAATCCAGAGGATGTTCGCGCAATGCTCAATGCAGTCGTTGAGCCTCCACCTGATCCTTCACTCGATCCCGATACCGGAGCGTTACTACAGCCCGAGCTTCCTTCCGTCGCGAATACAAAGGCCTCGGAAGGTGTTCATACCGCGGCAGCGCATTTAGGTGCCATGGTAAGCGATCGCTATGTGAGGTATATGATATCTGATCGTCATCGTCGACCGATCAGTCCCTAGTGGACAGGCGTGGGCAAACAGTCCCACCGGGCCGCACCGTCGCGAGCGAGGGGTCCTCACCTCGCGTCATCGGCAGAACTTCACCACACGTCTTATCCCCAGACAGTCGGCCGAGCGTCAGTGGGCTACCTCGACACCTTGGAACGTACGCGGATGTCAACCGCAGGTTAGAAGATTCCTCTCAAAGTATGAAAGCACAAGTCTACACTATGACCATTGTACGTTGCTAGATATGAGTTTGCCGACCATCATCGAGACTAACATTATGTATCGCTCAGCAAATGAATCAAGCTTTGACGCCTTACCAAAAAGGCGTTCTAGGAGTCTCGACATATATCAGCAACTCTCGCTTGGTGGTCGACACAGGTATGTGGTTTTGCTCTTCTATGGACCAATATTCACCGATCATTCGCTGGCCAACGGTGCTACCCAGGTTCTATTGATTCGTGAGTGCTTAAACACTTCGAGCATTGATATCTCCTCACAAGGCGAGAAGATGGGTCTTCGGAGATCAATACCTCCAACTTCTTCCAGGTGGTGACGAGATTAGGAACTGGGATTCCACTGATGGTTTCAGTGATTATGCATGGACAGACGTCATAATGAACCACGACTATTCAAATGACCCAGACAGTGGGCGACCACTGGGCCTTGATCCCAAGGCGATCACTGGGCAGGTGAAATATCAAGACGGTACGAGAGCACGTGAGTTGTCTAGTTCTATCTTGAGGGCGATTGGACAGGACTCAATACTCTCGTTGAACCATCCGCAAAGTGTTGACTTTGATGCGAGAAAAGAGGGACCTCATATTTCCACAAGCTTATGACTGGGCTATTACCAGTCGCAAATCGCGTTTCCGTCTGGGGTATCGCCTTGGTGTCGCGTACGCAGTCACTGACATTGTACGTGAGAGAAAAGTGGGCGGTGTTCTCGGCTTCGGTCTTGGAAGGTGAGTACGCAGCACGCCTGGAGCATTCAGAGTCCTTCGTAGGCCACTACTTATATACTTTCAGATGGCAAATCGCCTACTTAGCGCCCGACCTTCGCGGGGGGGAAGCTTCCGACGTAAGCATCAATGAAACGATCGGACGCCCGCCCCCTACTGACCGTTATCTTAGTCGTTCCCTGCTGCGCTCATAGACAGCGATGGTCTACACACACCAGAGACGGTCAGTGCCATTCCTTCTTGCCGGGGCAGATAGTGCAGTGTATGTTGAAATCACACGTCTAGGGCGAACGTGGCATCATATTTTATTTCATCATGCGTTTATCGGGTCGAAGGTAAATACTATGCGCGTCAACCCGCGGGGCGACGTTGAATATGTTTGCATAGCTATCTCGCTTTCAACCTGTGGCCCTTCCCGGGGGCCGAGAAGACTCCGCACTGGTCTCTCGAAATTCCGGTCGTACAGGATGGACCGTCTTATTCTGTCTGCCTAACGAATATTTCTTTCTTGCAGTACTCCAAGAGCTCTGGGACATGGCATATACTGGATCGCAAGGAGTACGGCGTCAGACTCGGGCCGTATCAGCTAGAATCTCCGGTGAATGTGCTACTCGACACAGGTGAGGAGTAATATATGCTCGCCATATGGCCCAGGAATACTGATTGACGAGGATTCACACAGGCGCCAGTGTCTCTTGGATGCCTGCGAGCATGGTCAATTATATACGACGTCACATATACGGCCACAAATCCAACATCGACCTCGCAGATAGAAAAGGAGATACCGGGTTGCTCACAGATCCAGAACCTCCATACCGTGTGGCCCGCGGTACCACCCCTGACCAATGGCGTATCAGGTTCACTTTCAAGGGCCGAAACAATATTCCGGTGCAGGTTGATTGTCCAGAGACACCTTTCCTGTACAACAACGTGCTTCCGGAAGGCTTAAAAGGAAGGTGGTACGATGGGCTTGTCCATACGTCCCCGTGGCAGACGTACATTCTAGGACTGGTGTGTGCAAGTTATCCCTCGTCCCTAGCGTCCATTGACCCGCGTTTTACACAGAACTTTTTTCAGTCCATGTTCGTCTCTATGCACAATCAGGACCCTGCGAATGCCAGAGAAGCGTACGTACGATTGGCCCCCCAGACGCCGGAATTTGCGGGACTGGAACCCCCCGAACGAGGGTATTAGGATGTGTGGAAACTACAGATGGCACATGAGGCGCTTCTTGTAGTGCCATCCCCAGTGGTCGGACGGAGTCCGTTCCATATACCCCGGTTCTACGGAAATTGTGATCAAGATAGTGATGTAGGATAAGAATTGATCAGTGTGCACTACCCTCTAAGCCGGCTCCAATAACTTGATCATTAGTGGGAGCGAAGGCGACCGGTTATAAGCATCATACGCTTGCACCGCGGTATAGGATCCTACAGTCTTCGACTGGGCTTCGGTTTACGCGTCATGACTGAGCCTTAGTTTATGATTGGACTAGTTGAAAGATCATGCAAGTCTCCGCTTCATGAATCAATACAAGCCTCGCCCCAAAATCGTCACTGACGACTAATGGGATTCACGACTGAAAGGCGCGGGCTGCGGCTACCTCGTATAAATACGTCCCCAGAAGCTTGCTCTATAAATCCAACAAGCATATTAGCAACACTGTCTGGATGTACAAAGCGAGACACACGCACCCCCTCGATGAAATTCGAGCGGTCGAGCTTCTCGTTCGTCGAGCTGCAGGCCCCACTGTTAGTGCCTGTAGATGGAAGCATCTAGTGGGCGGAAGCACTTACTGAGCCCCGTCGTCGCCCCGACCCATTGGCAACAGGAGCACGTTTACTCCAAGGCTCTCCGCGAACGTGAGCGTCACCGGGATCGAGCCGCCTTCTCTGGTTAAGTCGGGGGAACGTCGGTACACCGCCTACATCGTATGAATGTCCACAGTTAATCAGCATTGAAACTATGGGACCATACCAAGAGCCGAAACGCACCTCTGTTGCGCGACGGGCCGCTTCGTAGTTCCAGTGCTTGTAGTCCGCGGCCCACGACCGGCCTCCGCCCATGTGCTCGACCTTGAGCCTATTCTTCGTCCCGAGCTTCGCGAACTCGCTCTCTATGTGCTTCACCACCAGCGGCTCGACGTTCTCGGGCGTCTGCGGCGGCACCAGCCTGCGCGGGTACCGTTTTGAGTGCAGCCGTTCTTTGATGGACATCGAAGCGAAGAACAGACAGCGTACCGGATGGAGAACTTGCCCGCGACGGACGAGGGGATGACTGTCTTCGCGCCTGGACCGCCGAACGCGCCCTCGATGCCGTGCAGGGAGAGCGCGGGCATGCGCATGCGACCCATGAGCGTTGTGACTTTATCGTTTGAGAGCGTGACTGACGCCCCCACGGCTTCGTCAACATCTGCGATCGAGTAGTCCATTGCCTCGTAAATCGCACTATACGACGCTCGTTAGTTCTCTCTGTACCTCGTTGTGGGAGCCAGAAAGAGTGGGTAGCGAGACGCACCGCTCATCCGCGTCCGGGGGCGGCACCATATCGTCCACGCCGGGTATGAGGATGGTCCCGTCGGGCGCAACGAGCTTGCCCATGAGCACGATGAGATCCGTGAGCGGCTCGTGCACGACCCGTCCGAAGCCGCCGGAGTGCAAGTCGCGCGCGGGCCCGGTGACTGTGATCTTAAAGTACGCAAGCCCGCGCAGACCGTATGTGAGGCACGGCGTGCGCGAGTTCTGCCAATAATTGTCGCACTGGGTAGGCGTTAAAACGTAGTTATAAACGAGATCGGGTGCCGAGACGGGAGACAACATACTATGCAGACGCAATCGACACCCTCGAACCACCCGGTTGCGCCCTTCGCTGCCTCGGCTTCGACGAACGCGTCGAGCCCATCGCTGCCGCTTTCTTCCATGCCTTCGAAGCAGAAGCGGAGGTTTACAGGGAGATCGAGCCCGAGCGTCTTATGCGCCTCGAGGACGTTCAGCCAGCCTAAGATCGGCCCCTTGTCGTCCGTAGAGCCGCGGCCGATAAGACGCCCGGTTTGCTCGTCGACAACCAGGATGAAGGGCTCCGTGTCCCATCCATCGCTTTTCTCGGCCTGGCATAGGATAACCAAGTAAGCAACAACGGTCGTCTACATAGTATACAGGAAGTGATGTACCGGCTGGACATCGTAGTGACCGTATATAAGAACTGTCTTCTTTGCCGGGTCGTCGCCGATCCGTCCAAGAACCAAAGGGGGAAGAGGTAGTTCCTGGCCATCCATGGTGTGCTTTCCGAGAGATACCATCTCTGTGGTGACATTTAGGCGTTTAAGCTGGCTGTCGAGCCATGTGGCCATCCTAATGACATCAGGTCGATAGTCCACAACACCGCTCACGCTATGGAAGTGCAGCGAAAATGAGTTCGAAACAGAGGTGTACGCAGTATGGACAGATCGCCAACCTGGGGATTGCAACCGCCTCCGCGAGTCTGCTGATAAACTTCGGGGCGTTCTGGCCAACAAAATGCAAGAATGAGGGTGGAGTCGTCATTGCTAAATCTGTTGACGATCTCGAAAGGATTTTGTCCTTCAGTTATATAATCTAGGCAAAACTGCAAAGTAATATAGCATGATACTCACTAATATTTCCTAATTGCAGCTTTGGGTATGACAGACAGATCGTGTATAATGTAACTGAAGGCTTTGCGCTTTTCGCGGCTCGCGTTAGATCAGAGTCCCTGCTTCAAGAGAAGGTGCCAAGGGCAGACGAGTGTGGGCCAGTTGCTTGACGTTCTCATCACGTGACCAGCGCGTCGCGCTTGCCTTATACGCGCTTTCTGCATCCTTCAAATGTCCGCACCAATACAGGTGCACCCCAGTCGGCCGTTCATGACCCCGACAGGAGGGCACGCGGAACCTATGGGAGAGCCTCCAGAGAGGAAGTAGAATAGGCCCACTCGCCCTGAAGATGCTGATGAGAAAGGCGGGTGGCCGGTTACTTACTCGGTGGAGAGGGCCTTACCGAGTCCTGACTGGCCATCAAGGATCAGTCACCGAGTACAATACGGCCCCATAATCTTCAGGCTCCAGAGGTCTGCTTGCCAGAATGAGCTTTCAGTTATCTGCGAGTACTTTGATGAAAAGCTTTAGATCAAGCTGTAGCTGAAGCGTTTCCTGATGAACCTGGGAGCAGACTGCCGTTAATCAGGGTCAAACCAGAGTGTGTGAGAATGGATCGAGGTCTTTCGTACGCCCACAAAAATACATAGGAGGAAATGCCCCGCACTGAGTGAATGCTGACGGTACGCTACATCGGGGCGGGAGAGTGTGGCAAATAGAGGCGCATGGACGCACCATGCTCTTGGCACTATGTCGTGAGGCCAGTACACTTGGATAGTCACATGCTCCCTATCTAGGATTCTTAGACTTGAAGGTTATAATCGTACTACCGAGAGGGCCGCAACATAGTACACTTAGAGTTTTCAGCCAGCACTGGCTACGAAAAGTGCCCTAACCAATTCACGAATAAATGAAGCACAAGCTTTGAAGACGGTAGCATAATAAAACTCACTTTCAACACAACTCCAGGGTGATATGAACATCATGGATTATCGTCGAGCGGTTGGCAGAACTGGAGTAAACCCTATCTCAGAGACGTGCCCACTCATCACGGTTCACCTGCCAGTGTGTTCCCCCCAGCATTGCAACCTCATTGAACGAGCAGATCTGGTTATTGCGGCGCAGTAGTTGGAAACCCGAGATGCCATGGCAGGATGAAGTAGCCAGCGCGATGGTATTAAGACAACCCAGGCCGCAAGGGGAAAGCGTCCAAAGGAACGAGGTCGAGGTCAACTTTCGCGGTAATGTGATTGGTAGGCCTTTTTCTCTCTTCTGATTGGCTGACGGCTGACGACCCGAGGCTACGGAACTCGGTCCGGAGCTTATTTCGATCGGTGTTTATCCGAGGCATCTCCTCCTTCGCGTATTCCAGTTCCTCTCTTCCTCTCTCTACCACCATGGCCTCTCCTGCTCAGTTCCTCCAGTTTATCGACCAGAATGCGAGCAAGTTCATTGGGCGACTCGCGGAGGCCGTGGCGATTCCTAGGTGAGCACACGCGCAGAGGGGCGCGACAAGCTGTGATTAATGCCGGAATGCGTTCGCAGTGTGAGCGGAGACGGATCCCGCCGCCCCGATGTCTTCAGAATGTCTGCGTGGCTCGATGGTCAACTAAAGAGCCTCGGCGTCACAACGAAACTTGTAGACCTCGGCAAGCATGTCATGGACGGCCAGGAGCTTCCCCTGCCGCCTGCGATCCTTGGCAGGATCGGAGATGATCCCAAGAAGAAGACCGTTCTCATCTACGGCCACTATGATGTTCAACCTGTGCGTGATTTTCTCGTTTATTCGGGTACGCATGAGAGGAAAGAGAGTGCATCCTGCACCGAGGGATCGACATACACGACACAAACAGGGCTCTGTTCTTTCGACCCCGGTTTGTTCAGCTGCTCGCCTGGTCGATCACATTCACGTTTCGCGAGGCACCAACAGCCCATACGGTATTCCTCTATTTCACAAATTATTATCATCTCATATCGCAGATGTGTCTCGCGTATGTGGCAAATTCTTCATCAATGGCCAATCATGCGAGTCCAGAAATGAATGCACTGGGTTCCGCCTCTCACTTGAGCTAGCTGGCCGGGACTGCTCTGCGCGTCATGCCAAACCAGAGTCTCCCTGCCGTGGTAAGGGCGAGTCAGGGCACCCGCACGCAGGACGTTTCTGGCCCTTCAACATCCTAAGGGATAAAATCCACCATTAGTTCCAGACCGCTAACTTGATACCGCGTTACTCATCTGTGTTCTACTTCTAGGCGAACAAGAGTGATGGCTGGGACACCGAACCTTTCACTCTCGTTGTCGATGAGAAGACCGGACGCCTGATTGGTCGTGGGTCTACCGACGACAAGGGCCCGATCCTTGGATGGCTGAACGTCCTCGAGGCGCATAAGACGCTCGGGCTCGATCTCCCCGTAAACCTCCGCTTCTGCTTCGAAGGCATGGAGGAAAATGGTAGCGAGGGCCTCGATGACCTCATCAAGTCCGAGACCGCGAAGGGCAACGATGGCTGGTTTGGTGGTGTCGATTGCGTCTGCATCGTACGTCGCCCTCTATTCTCCCCATCCATCGCGTGTAATGAACACGAGTATCCCGCGGGCAGTCGGACAATTACTGGTTGAACAGCCGGACACCATGTATCACATACGGCCTTCGCGGGCTCGTGTACTTCAAGCTGACCGTCTCAGGCCCCGCGCGCGACCTTCACTCAGGCGTGTTTGGACGCATGGTGCACGAACCAATGACGGACCTCATCCAGCTCATGAGCAAACTCGTCGCGCCGGACGGCACCATTCTCGTACCTGGCGTCGACGACATGGTCTCCGTCGCGGACGCCGAGGAGCGGTCAGCCCCCTCTCTCGTTCGTCTTGCTGGACTGAATAAATATTGACGGAATGTGTCGTGTCACGCGTGTACAGTCAGATTTACGAGAAGCTCGACTACTCGGTCAAGGATGTCGAGGATGCGGTCGGCGCGCCGATCACGCTCTCGGACGATAAGGTGTCCGTGATCATGGGTCGCATGCGCCAGCCCTCGCTCTCACTGCACGGCATCGAGGGCGCGTTCTACGGCGCCGGCGCAAAAACCGTTATCCCTGCCTCCGTCGCGGGCAAGTTCTCCATCCGGTACGTGCACCCTCCCTGCGGTGCGGCTGTGCAAGCTAAAGGAAGGCTGCACCAAATAGTATCGTGCCCCCGCAGACGCCAGATAAGATCGAGCCGCTCGTGGTCGACTATGTCAAGGCTGAGTTCGCGAAGCTCAACTCGAAGAACCAGCTCAAGATCGAGAACTTGCACGACGGCCGGCCGTGGCTCGCGGACTGGAAGCACTGGAACTACGAGGCCGCTGTCCGCGCGACACAGGTACGATCCGCCCTCCTCACCTTCCCCTCCTATTCCCACCTCCATCTCTGAACGTGTGTCCCCTGTACAGGCCATCTACAAGCAGTCCCCCGACCTGACGCGCGAGGGCGGCTCGATCCCCGTCACGCTCACGTTCGCCGAGAGCCTCGGCGTGAACGTGCTTCTGCTGCCCATGGGTCGTGGCGACGACGGCGCGCAGTACGTGATCTGTTTCTTAGCATTGGCTGGACACGACTGACATAGACGGGGCGAACTCACACAGTTCCACGAATGAGAAGCTCGACCGCTCGAACTTCATTGAGGGCAGCAAGCTCCTCGGTACGTACCTCTATGAGGTCGCCGCGGCATCCACGGCGGCGTAAGCGTCGGGAAACGGGTCGAGGCTGGCCGCTGGTGCAAGAAGGGATGGAACTCTCGCAGTGAAATTGTTGAATAATGTATCACAGTGTACACCAGTGTGCTTGTACGTGCCACAGGCGTCCGTCGTTGTAGCGATGTTGCTTTCGCAGTGCGGAATCTCATGTAGCAGAAATTTATACCTACCAAGAGTGTCGTCGTCTCCGCCTGCGCTGGTCGTTGCAACGAAAGACGGGTCCACTCTGAGGATATTCAGATGATGGGAATGCATACCGAGGCACTCTCTGGACGATGGGGCTCCGTACAATTAACCGCGAGCCTCCCAGCCATCCTGGTAACTTGAACGTACGCACAAAACCGCCACATACGCACCCCCTACACGCGCTGGTACCTCCGCACCATCAACGGCATCTGGTTCCCGCCTGCAGGGTCGCTGCGCAGCGCGGGCCGCTGCACGATGCCCTTACCCTTCTTCACGTCCCCCGGCGGCACCGCGAGCGCGAACTCGAACGCGCGCACGAGCACGAACACGAGCGCCTTCATTTCGACGAGCGAGAAGCGGTACCCGATGCACGCGCGCGGCCCGCCGAGGAAGGTGAGCAGGTGGCCCCACACCCCCGGGATGGACGAGATCGCGTCCGGGGGGTGCGCCCATCGCTCGGGACTGCATGGGGGTAATGGTGAGCCAGTCGAATTACGAGCAGAACGAGGAAGGGAAGAGAGAGGACGGTGCGCGTCCTAGGGGGACTCACCGGAACTCGTGCGCGTCGTCGCCCCAGAGCGCCTTGGACCGATTCATCGTCGCGATCGGGATGACGATCTTGTCCCCCGCCGCGATCCTGACGGTGTCGTGCTGCGTGCCGTCGCGCGCGGTGAACGGCGCACTGAGCGGGACGACGTCGTCCTTGTTCGCGACGCGCATCGACACCGCGACGGGCGGGTGCAGCCGCAGGCTCTCGCGGACGACCGCGTCGAGGTAGGGTAGCGCCATGAGCTCGTCCATCGTTGGGGTGTCTGTCTCGACGGCGAGCAGCTCGTCGCGGAGCTTGGTTTGCACGGCGGGGGCTTGGGTTAGAGCGAAGAGGCACCAAGTCGTTGCGGTGCTGGTGGTTTCGTGGCCGGCGACGAGGAATCTGCGCGGTCGGTCCAGTTGCGACCGTGGGTCAGGCTGTTGAACGGGCAGACACTCACGTTGGAACCTCTGTATAGTGGGGTGGATTTCGCGTTCAGCATCCGTAACTTAGACACGAAGCGCTGATCTGGATAGATACTCACGCGCAAGGACATCTTCATCAGAGAGTCTCTGGCTGTCCGGGATGTCCGTCGCCATATTCGCCTTGATAAGTAATGTGAGCAGGTCCCTGCCCTGTACGCTCTGGCGACCGATCTCTGCACCCTTCTTTGTAGAAGACTCCTGCAAAATGGCTGCCTTCTTCTCCGCGATGAGCTGCGAGCCGATGCGCCGCATGGCCTGTTGCGCTTCCTCCACGCGCCTCGACCTCGCGTCTTTCTTTAGGTCAGACGTCAACGGCACATCCACGCGACGGGGTAAAAATGAGAAAGGCTCACAACGTAGTCAAAGATAGGGAAGAAGTGCCTCAGGATCAAGAGCACGGGGACCTTCTCCGGTATGACGAAGATCTCCTCAAACGCTTTGGCGAGTTCGTTTAGCTTGCCGTTAGGGTTTAGCGAATCGAAGTCGTAGTTGAAGCCTAACGACAGTAAACACATACCCCCATCCGGGTGTAACGGAATGTACTCACCCGCGAGGCCAATGACGTCGAGCGTCATCTTGCTCAAACCTTTGATCACGTCGATGCGACTTGGCTCATCCCGTACGGAGAGCTCAGAAGCCCACAGGTCTCGGAGCTATAGGGTGAAGATGGACCGTGACGGTCGGCTGGTCCCACGCAGAGCAAAGACGGAGAGAGCTTACTTCATTTGATTTCTCCACGAAGATTTCTGTGAGTTCACGTATTTGGGAGGGTCCAAAGGCGGGGTTCTGCAGTGGGGTTAATCACTATGCTAGTCTTATGCACGGACTGCGTCGTTGCTCACCATGATCCTCCTCTGAGCACAAACGCATAGAGCGAATCACGTCAATGTCCGTCGCGCTCTGGACCCTGTTTCGCTTACTTGTTGTCTGTGTTGCTCCCCTTCGGACTGCGCCTCAGCAGCGGTGTATGTACCTTTGTGCTTGAAATTATTGCTTACCTTCGGTGATCAGGACTCCTAAACGCAAGATGATATCAAGGGATTTCCTCTATGGTTCGCACATACTCACCTTTCCCGAGAAGAGAAGACAGCATTCGCCGTGCTTGATCAGGTTTCTCATAGTCGGCAGAGTGCGTCAGGATATGGTTGATCGCCCGGGTGTCGACAGTGAACAGCCTGGGCATCTGGGAGGGCCCAGCAGCATTGTCAACTCAAAAGTTGGGGTATGTAATGGTATATGACTGAAAGCAGCTCACACTGAAAAAGCCCCTGTGCATCACAACCGGACCATACTCTTCGGTCCATTGTTCGAACACTATTGCCTCAGAATCTGATTCGCGTAGCTGCCTTAGGTTACCGAAGAACCAGCTGGGGGAAGGCGGTCCGGAAATGACAAGCAGCCAAGATGTGAATGGTGCAGCGAGGGTAGGATATACCTTCCATAGCACAACACTGATAACCACCAAAATCACGGCATATGAACTTTGTGCCAACAAAGTGAGCGCCATGACTGCGTTAGCCCACCGCCGCGTGCTGTGGGACAAACTAAGTTGGCGAAATCGGTGGTAGGTGGTGGGGCAAGTTAGAGTAACCAATCGATGGAAATAGATCGGAATGAGGCGTGACGTTGGCTGCTCATAGGTACTTAAGCTCAATGTTAGTGGGCGTCGGAAGACGATGCTTTGTCCCGGCCCTGGGAGTGTGATAGTAACATACCCGACATTCCCGCAGTAGATATGATCGACAGAAGATCCTTGGACAGCTCCCGGGTCAGACACTGAAAATTGTGCATGAATTGATACCAGCACCGCAGCTGCCAACAGCTCAACGTGCACGTTACGGCAGCAAGCAGTTCGAACACTGAGAAACCATTGCATATCAGATATGGCTACGATTCTCGGGGTTGACGACTTTGCTCACCTGGTCGCTGCGAGCATATGCTTATACTCGCGAGCCTGATGTCCTGAGACAATGTCCGAAGTGGACACATCCGGACTTCCCGATCGCAGCTCGGCCCGGGCAAGTTCTCGTGGATCCATTAATAGCGAGGGGCCTTCATGCGGACTTTACCCTAAAGCCTAAAGACCCCTCGGTATCAACATGAATGCTTGAAGTAATGTCAAAGTACGGCTCTAAAGCGGGTTAGTGATGCCGGTTATGGTATGCGATTAGTTGATTCGAACGTCGACCCGGCTGAGAGCGGCCCAATGTGTGTTGGCCAGGGCTGCCAGTGCTTCTCCAACCATGTGAGCGCAATAAGTCAAAATGCAGTATGCTCACTGAATGATGCACGCCAGATACGCGTGCAGCCATGCCACGGCACTGCAGGTATGATGTCAAGAATATAAATGCATGTCTTCGTACGTATGTGTGAGCGCTCAGACGACGACGTCGGTGTCCGACTTGCAGCTGCAGTGAGTCGTGACTTGGTCGTGACTGGGTGGATGCGGTCTCCAGGCGCCCGCACCACGTGGGAACGCGCACTTTGCCGGTTATGCGCGCTTCAAGGCGCTTCGCCGCGGCTTCGGCGTTCGCCTCTTGGACTCGAGTGCCACATCTTGCGTGTAAGTTATAGCTGGTCATGCATAAACTCGGAAATATGTGCTCCTGCTCGACCAGTTTTCGCCGTCAACCGTAGGTAACACGGTAAGGAGGTGAACTCGCCAACGATAATGCGCATGAAACCCTATGACAGTGCTTCATGCAATACAGCTCTATAAGGCTCATACAACAGCACTCCCCCGGATGTTTCGAAAAGTATCAGCGCAGCTGGCTCAGAGGTAAGAATTTATACTTCCGGTATGCTGCATGTAAGGCCTGAACACAATGCGATGCTGTGGCGGATAGTGTCTGCGATTGCAAGGTACACTGACACTAGGCCTAAGTAGGCCTGAAGTCGCAGATTTGCCCAGCCAGCCATCAATGACTTTCAGCAGCCTTCAGTCCATATACCCCCCTTCGCGATACCCTCATGCACACCTCACCTTCGTAGTCGAACGCCACGACGCATCGGCAGACCTTCATTTTGTAGATGGCCATAGCCTATCGGACCGCCCAAGTGGGAAGGTACGTAAGCCCGTCGGCTGCTGAGGTACATCACTGACCTTTGTGTTCGTCCGTGACCGGTCAGCATGTTGACCATCGTCCCGTGCGGTAGCTGACAGAGGAGTGCAGGTACATCCGATGTTCCTCAGGACTGGTTGCTAAGTGCAGCAACTTTTCTTTTGGTCCTTCCCAGGAGTCTCCTTGTTCGATAAGGACTGAGACGCACTGCTTACGCTGGCCCGACTACTTGAAGTTGCACGGTTCCATCGGGATATGACTATTCTTTCCCCGAGGAATACACGTTTAGAGCTGCAAGCACGTCCGAGAGAATCGACTATTACGACACAATATTTGGTTCTCTCCGGTTTACGGACTCTCTGCCTGCCGGACGACTAGGTGCGTATGCTGTCATCAATATATTGCTCTCAGTACACTGACGTATCAGAGCGCGTAGTAGAACATGTGTGTACGCCGCGCGTTCGTATTGAATGCGGCGCTGTGGTTCTAACGTTGACATGTCATTCTCTTTACGCAAACCACGACTTCCCGCGCTTTGCGTGATCAACAAGCGGCCCCTCTCCACCCGAGAAGCCGCTGCTTGCCTCATCTTTCTCAAGCCGACCCAAGGCGTCAGCGCAACCCCGTACTACTCCGTTCTCCAGATTACCCCTCAAGGCCGTATGTTCTCGTGTCGAGCCGGGCTGAACGCCAGAAACAATGATCGTGTTCGGCCCATCAAGCTTGGAAGTCGGTCGTCGACGGCGTCGGCAAGCGTCGTCCGTATAATTTAATGTTTTCGGTGCGGCGACATTCCGTGTGGCGGTCCATTTCTTGGCGTTCATACCTAGCCGTGGATATGACGCGTCGTCTCCTGGCTCAACGGTTTACTCCGTGATGCTTCGTTCCTACTCTATGCATGCTAGAATGTACATGTTGGCAATGTTGATTCTCTAAATGAAGACCTGAAACGCATAGTTCATGCTAGTTGATGTCGCGCCGGTGCTGCATTTCATGACTGTTGGCGGCTGTTGGCATCTTGAAGCAAGCCGACCGGATGATCTCTAGTAGACTTCTTTGATGCATCGATATGACAGACACAACGGACCCGAAAACTCCATCGGGATGTAATAATAATATGGGGAATTTAGCGAGCTCGAAACTGCCCCGGAACGGACCCGGCGGGGCAAGGTCGACCTCGGCGCCGCGTGGAACTTGACCGCTCACCACCACCATCTTATAAGCCCGCAGTCGCCCCGTCCTCCTTATCACCCTCATCTCCAATCCTACCACCATGGCACCCGTTAAGGTCCAGAAGATTTGCTGCAGTGAGTCGCATTGAACGTGAAACATGGAAGGCGCGGAGCTCACCCGTCTGTTCCGCAGTCGGTGCTGGTTATGTCGGTGAGTACCCCTCGGGAAGCAGTTATGTCCCCCGCGGTGTGGTGACGCTGACACCGACGTGGCAGGCGGTCCTACGTGCGCCGTCATTGCCTTGAAGTGCCCCCATATTCAGGTCACCATTGTCGACCTCAACCAGGCGCGCATCGATGCGTGGAACAGCGCCGACTTCAAGCTCCCAATCTACGAGCCTGGTCTCGAGGAGGTCGTCCGGCAGGCGCGCGGGCGCAACCTCTTCTTCTCGACAGACGTAGACAAGGGCATTCGGGAGGCGGACCTCATCTTCGTGTCGGTGAACACCCCTACGAAGAAGGCGGGTGTGGGAGCGGGCTCTTCTGCAGATCTCACGTACGTCCTCATTTGGCACGCGTTCTGAAGACAACGGGGCCACTTACGCGTGCGCATGAACGCATATAGCTACGTCGAGTCCGCGACGCGTCGCATTGCTGCCGTCGCGACTTCCTCCAAGATCGTGGTCGAGAAGTCGACCGTGCCGTGCAGGACAGCGGAGTCTATGCGCACCATCCTCGAGGCGAACTCCAAGCCCGGAACCCGCTTCGATATCCTCTCCAACCCCGAGTTCCTTGCAGAGGGAACTGCCATTAACGATCTCTTTGCCCCTGACCGCGTCCTCATCGGATCCCTTCAGACTCAGGAGGGCAAGGACGCGTGCGCATCATTGGCGGAGGTGTACGCGAACTGGGTTCCGTGAGTGTTTTATCCGACCTCCGCGCGACTTTAGATTCAGCCGGTGCTGACCCCGCGGCGTGTTGACCGCAGGCGCGAGCGTATCCTCACAGTCGGCCTTTGGTCGTCTGAGTTGACTAAGCTTGCCGCGAATGCGATGCTCGCGCAGCGGATTTCGTCCATCAACGCGCTCTCCGCGCTTTGCGAGGCGACAGGCGCGAACGTTGACGAGGTCGCACACGCCATCGGGTACGACTCGCGCATCGGCCCCAAGTTCCTGCGCGCGTCGGTCGGCTTTGGTGGCTCGTGCTTCCAGAAGGACATCCTCAACCTCGTCTACCTCAGCGAGAGCCTGCATCTGCCGCAGGTTGCGGCGTACTGGCGGCAGGTCGTTGAGATGAACGAGTACCAGAAGAGCCGGTTCTCAAAGACCGTTGTGGACACGCTGTTCAACACCATCACGGGCAAGGTGAGAATGCTCCGTGTGTCGCTGCGGTGAACCTGGCCTGACATCAGACTGCGTACGCAGCGCATTGCGGTCCTGGGCTTTGCGTTCAAGGCCGACACCGGCGACACTCGCGAGTCGGCAGCGATCTCGCTCATCCGCGATTTCGTCACCGAGCGTGCGTATGTCACGATCTACGACCCCAAGGTGGAGGAGGCGCAGATCTGGCTCGACCTCTCCGAGGCCCTGCCCTCAGTACCTCTCGAGACCATCAAGAAGCACGTAACGCTTGCGCCCTCGGCCCTAGATGCGTGCAAGCAGACGGAGGCCATCGTGATCGCGACGGAGTGGAAGGAGTTCAAGGAGATCGACTGGCAGACCGTCTACTCGCAGATGTCGAAGCCCGCGTTCGTCTTCGACGGCCGTCTCATCCTCGACGTGGAGAAGCTCAAGCAGATCGGCTTCACGGTGAGTGGGCTATCCTGGGCGGTCGCCTGCGGCGCATGCTGACGGGATTGGCAATGCGCACACAGGTCAAGGTGATCGGCCGCGGCGACCGTCTTTGAGTAGACGTGCCCCATCATGTCGACATGCTACGCGGCACCGGTGTGGTGTTCTCGCGCGCCTCCCGTCCTCTGGAACTGCTATGACATTTGAAATGAACGCTCTTACTGTCGGATTTAACGGCAGCCGTACTGTATTTCTCCCTCGTCGATACCACTGGTCATAATAGAAATAGAGCGTCTGTGTTATAGTCATTCTCATTGCCTGCCGTCAGCACGCTCGAAGATTAATTTCCAGAGATATGTATATGTCCGAATCTCGTTCGACCGACTCTCCTTTCTCCGTCGGTACCGCGATACACAAGAGCACCGGGGGTGCATTGAAATTCGCCCATTGAATTGTATAAATCAACCATTCTGGTCCCTGATCTAAAGGAGCCGCTGACTGCGGTATGTAGGTCAGGTCGACAACCTGTGAACCGTGCGAGGCCGCCCACGTCGGTGACGGTCTTGACGGGTGCGGTGCGGGCGCAGGCACTCTCGCTTAATTTAGCGCCGTAGTAGTAGTAGTAGTACATAACAGAATCTCCAAAGAACATCCTCAATGTTCGCAGTGCGTATACATTGCTCTCTTCGCAGTTTATTTCCCTCTCTTCTCGCCGTTCTCGTTTCTTCCTGCATACCCTATTCGAACCCCTGAATTCGGCGTCTTTCGTAGCGGGATTGCCTCGTAGCGCTCAAGCGAGAGCTTCTTGCCGGGTATACCCTTCCAAACTCCGATAGCGGCCCCTTCTGGAACGTGAAGTTTCGCCTATTCTCGGCCGTTTACGCCGAGCCCCTCGTTAGTCGCCGTTGAGGCTCCGCCCCAACAAAACCCGGAATTAATCACCTCGCTCGCTTTCCCGTCATCCTCCTTCGTCGTCCTCCCCTCCCGACCGTCGGCATCGTCGTCGAGCTCGCTGGAAATGCCCTCCAGGCCGTCGCCTATCGCTCTGAACCCGGCGTCGCCGAGCTCGTCCATCTTCAAGAAAAAGTCGTATTCGACGATGCCGACCGCGGCCTCGTACCTGTCCGCTGTCTCGGAGGCAGACGCACGCGCCCGCAAACATGGAGGCACCCCCGCATCGACCCCCGCACTCTCCATGTCGTCTTCCGTCACGTCCAGCTCAGAGGACACCGTGCTCGAGGAGAACGCTGACGACTTCACCGACGGCCTCTCCTACCCTCGTGTACCACCCACGTCCTCGGATGTCTTCACGACCGTCCACGCCGAGTTCGGGCATTGTGCGAACGAAGATTACCGATACACGTCCCAGCATCGCAAGGGCACGCCCTACAAGAGCATCCCCGAGCGGGACCCGCCGTACTACGTGCTCCTCACGACCTACATCAGCTATATTCTTGTAATTTGTCTAGGCCACCTTCGGGATTTCGTAGGGAAGCGGTTCCGGGCCATGAACTACAGGCACCTGTTGCCGTGGAACGTGAGTATCTTCTCTGCATGTCGCACTTGCTACGTGTCTGCGAGTCTGACCGCGTCACGTACAATAGGGGTATGCCGCGTTGAACTCTGACTTCGACTCGTTTTACACGCGTCGGCTCAAGCTGAGGATCGACGACTGCTTCTCCCACCCCGTTACCGGCGTCCCTGGGCGCACCATCCTCCTCCTCGACAGGTACTCCCCGGATTACAACAAGACCATGGTTCCGACCGGCACGCGCACGCGCGCTCTCAACATTTCGTCATACAATTACCTCGGTTTTGCGCAGGGCAGCGGCCCCTGTGCCGATGCCGTCGAACGCTCCATCGAGCGGTACGGTGTCGCTGCGGGTGGGACGCGTCTCGAGGGCGGCACCCTGGACCTTCATGTCCAGGCGGAAGCGCTCGTGGCCCGGTTTATGGGTACGGAGGACGCCCTTATTAGCTCCATGGGCTTCGCGACGAATTCCACGGTCATCCCGGCGCTTGTTAGCAAGGGTTGCCTGGTCATTTCTGATGAGCTCAACCACGCCTCGATCCGGTTCGGTGTCCGCCTGAGCGGTGCCAATGTCCGCATGTTCAAGCACAACGACATGAAGGCTCTTGAGCGGCTTCTGAGGGAAGTCATCAGCCAGGGGCAGCCCAAGACGCACCGTCCCTGGAAAAAGATTCTGCTCATCGTCGAGGGTCTTTACTCTATGGAGGGCACGCTCGCGAACCTGCCTATCATTATGGAGCTCAAGAAGAAGTACAAGGTGTGTTCATTTCTTGACGTCAGTCGGGGCCTCGCTTATATGTGCATTAGTTCTACCTCTTCGTTGACGAGGCGCACTCTGTCGGCGCCCTTGGGCCTCGTGGTCGCGGTGTCACAGATTACTTCGGAATCAACCCTCGCTCGGTCGACATCCTCATGGGCACGTTCACCAAGTCCTTCGGAGCCGCTGGAGGTTACATCGCTGGTAACAAGGACATCATCGACCGTCTTCGCATCCAGGGCCACTCTGGCACGTACGCGGAGTCTATGACCCCTCCTGTCCTTACCCAAGTCATTGCAAGTATGGCGAGCATCATGGGTGTCACGCTTCCTGCAGAGAAGCCGTCATCTCCTTCATTGGCTCTCCTTCGCTCTAGCGAACCTGCCGCCCTCGTCGCAGAATCAGAACTTATCCCCGGAACCGCCCCGGCCCACGCTCTTCCGCCCTGGATGACCCTCGCGCCTGCTATGGTCGATGGCTCGGATGGTCGCAACCGTCTCCGCCGCCTCGCGTTCAACTCGCGCTATCTCAACCGTGCCCTGCGCAAACTCGGATTCATCACCTACGGCCACGACGATTCCCCTGTCATCCCCCTGCTCCTGTTCCACCCTGGCAAGATGGCGGTCTTCAGCCGGATGATGCGCACGCGCGCGACGCCCATCGTCGTGGTCGTCGTCGCCTACCCTGCGACGCCGCTCGTCACCTCGCGCGTGCGGTTCTGCCTGAGCGCGGCGCACACAAAGGAGGACATCGACACGCTCCTCCGTGCGTGCGACGAGATCGGCGACCTGCTCGACCTGAAGCAGGCACCCGGAGAGCGGTGGCCGGTGGAGGAGATCATCAGCCGCGCCGTCGAGCTGGTACGCATGCCTGAGGCGCCATAAGCCTTCGGAGGCGGCGCTGCGACCTTCTCCTGCGACCCTCTTTCACTGCAGCGACTGTTTGGCCTCCGGGATTGGGCCGGTCGGCTTGCGGATTGGGCGATCGGTTGACTGGTTGACTTATTCTCTGTAGATATACCCTACGCTCCTCGTTTATTCGCGCCGATGACCATCTTACACATACGTACTTTCTGCCCCGATGTAATTATAAAACGACACAACGAAACTATTAGACTCTTGTTTGGCCTTAACACCATGCAGTGCCCCTGAATGCCTGGTTTCGTCGCAACGTTTAGACGTCTGAACGGAGGTCGCGGACCGTCTACCGCCCACCGTGTGGCTGCGTGCTAGTAGTACGTGACCTCATACCACAAGCTTCTCTTCTCCCTCCATCCTCTTTGCGCCGTATCTAGACCTCATTGCCCTATCCTAATTATTCGTGGTACATCTTCAGCCCCAAAGGACCTGTGACAACCGTATTGGAAGGTCTCTAACATCGCACGAGGCTCAACGGCTCACTTCTGTGGTGATATCTGCTTAAGCTCTCTGGCCTCAGAGAAAGTGATTTATCGGCGAAGGCTCAGGGATATCAAACCCTATACACTTGACTGTGGTCGCATTACGAGCTGCGTTATATCAAACAGTGAGTCCCGCGAAGTTCGAAGCTCTCCGAGCTTTACCTCAATCAACACCGTTTGCCACTCGCGGAGGACATTCGACATGGGTGGAGGAAGGGTCATGCCGGCCACTCCGCAAGAGGTGGCAGACATCGAGATGCTGAGTTCGATGATGGGAGGCTCGCTCGACCATGCACATGCACTGCGCCTCCTGCGCAAGCACCAGAACAACCTCGAGAAGGCCGCCTCCGCACTGCTCGAAGGGGACAACGGCGAGGATGCGGGGGCCTTCGCAGACCTGCCCGCCCTAGAGCCGCTGGATACCGCGACCGTTGGTCCCCGCACGCCTCCCCGTACGTCGCCTCCTTTCGTTTAAAGGTCGGGGTCGGGCTGTGAGCGTTGAACGTTGAATGTTGAGGGCAGCGTCGAGGCCGGAGAAGCCCGTGATCGACCTCACAAAGGATGATGACGACGGGGAGCTCGCGCGTGCGTTGCAAGCCTCTCTGGAAGACCAGCCGACTACCTTCGGGCCTAGCGATAGGGCGCCTGACCCTAACTGGGCGATGGTCTCATCTAACGTACGTCTATGGCGCCTTGGTAGGCGGAGTGTACGCTGATGACCAGAGGTAGACAGCCGTCGGTGCGCCTTCAGGGATGTCCCAGGATGAGGAGGCGATGAGTCGAGCTATCGAAGCCAGCTTGTCGCATACGATCGGAGAAGACATTTACGAAGAGCTCCCGCTGGAGGAGAGAATCCGCAAGGGGGATACGTAAGGCAAATGTATAGTCGACTGGGTATGCGTTCTAATCATGCCAATCTCTCCAGTCCGGTGGCATTGCGCCCAACGTCGTCGGGTCTGACATACGCTGCACTGATCCTACACGGAATATTTTTCATCCCGCAAGTAAGGAATGCAGTAGCAACGTGGTTGCCTAAGCCACCGTCGGACGACGAGATGGATGATGACGATGAAGAGGACGAAGAGGACGAGAGGGTTGAAGAGGATGAAACTACCACCGAGAGCGGACCCCGCATGTCGGGGCTTAGTACGCCCCGCCTCTTATTTTATCCCTATACGCCGAAATTAATATTGAACTGCAGCACGGCAGATGTGGAGCATAATGGAGTTGTTCACCAACATGGATCTGGCTCGGATGAGCGAACTCAGCGTGGACGCCGTTATGGAAGCGTTCAATGTCAAGAAGTGGAGCAGTCCCGCAGAGCGGCCGGGAGACATGTCCTCGAGTAAGTCCCCATCAATGTAGAGACTGGACGGCCGGACCAATCCTATTCAATACACAGATTTCTACCGAAGCGTCACGTACGTAGTGGAACAGGCGCTGGAGGCTGACAACTTAAACAATGTCGAGGGAGAAGAAGTCAGGTGAGCCCGAACTACCCCTCCTTGCCTCCCGACGCTAACTGTTCTCCAGGTTGCTTACCCTCCGGTATGGCCACCTCGACCCCAGGTTGAGTTCTCGCGGGGTGTCGCTGCTGGCTTGCCTGTCTGTGAACGTCGGATCAAATCCAGAAACGAACGACCTAGTCTCCTCTCTCGCCGCCGAGTTGATACCCGATCCTACCAAGAAACCAGTCGTCAGTCGTCAGGTCATCTTCGACGCCTCGGAGAGCATCTCGTTCCAGCTCGTGCGCGATGCGACACCTCCTTCCTACGACCCGACGGTGGGACGACGGTCTGAGCGTGCGACGTTCAAATACCCCCTGAGCATCTACCTGGACCAGTTCATGGAGAAGTCGTACGAGCTCGCAGACCGGAAGAGAGCGGCACAGCTCACCCTCTTGCAAAAGGTCAAGGACCTCGAGGCAAAGAAGAAGGCCATTCTCTACTTCGAAGTTGGTATCGAGTCTCCTTCGTTTGTCATCCACGGCTCACCAGGGTATGCAATGCAGTCCAAGGACACCCTCGCTGACTTGCAATCGTGTCTATATTACTACGAGAATGTCGCCGAGAGCGATGGCGATCCGAAGCGTGCGGATGAGATCCGCGAGAACAAGGAGAAGCTGAGGCACGCCATCGACAAAATAAAGGAAGAGGTTCACAGTACGCGTTTTCCCCTACTTACTGAAGTGGCTTTGTTATTAACTTCTGTTTGCTCAGATATCGATGTGTCGGTAGAACGGATGAGGGACGAAGCGCGCGGCATGCTCGACTGTCCCGAGTTGCAGAAACATCGCGTATGTAATGTGCACAGAAGATCTGTTAGTTTTGTACTGAACACCACTTCAGTACGACCTGCGTGCCGTCATTGTGCATGACGGTTTCTTCGGCCGTAGCCATCTTTACTCGTATGTCAAGTACAAGGGCAAGTGGTGGAAGACCGTTGACTACCTCGTCACTGAGGTCAGACCTCCGTCTTTTAATCTCTTGCATCGCTTGTTCACACTCTTACCAGGTATCCGAGGACACCGTGCTTAACGATCCGACGGGCCTTCATCTCGGAGCGGGACCATACATCTTGATATACAGCCGTCCGTTATCGCAGGAAAAGGAGAATGCCCGTGCTCCTTGGCCGCATCACGTCAAGGTGCGTCGTTCGCACTACCTATGTACTCCGCGTTCTAAACAGCACAAACTCAGGACTCGGTCAAACATAACAACCGTATGTTCTTTGCGCAGCTCCCCCCGGAAGTCGCCTCTCGCGTCGAGGACCCTAACTCGCCGCCGTCGTCTCCCCCTCTCGCTCCGACACCCTCGGAACATACCATTGAGTCGGACATCGTGGAGCCCCCGGAGTCGCGGGACGAGCCGATGGACCTGACCGTTTAGGCCTGATAGGGCTTGTACGTCCGGTAGCATGCGATGTATCGATAGCACTACAACTATTGGGTGTACTTGTACAACAACGATGCGTGCAGCGTCTGTGTATATGCGCTCTGTACGGTTTCTCTTCTCTACGTGGGCATGACTTGGACCCAGCCTAACCTTGGCCCTCTTCGTTGCCGTAGGCGTTGCTTTTGTGTTTGGGCGTAAACGTCCACGACTCGGGTGCTGGCCCGAGGAACATCTCAGAGATTTTCACCCAATCGCGACTGTCTGGGCTGGCCAGAAGTGTTTCTAGGATCCGGCAGGATGAAGCGAACGGAATACACGAAACGGACAAAATCACATACCTAAGTCGTCGCGCCCTCGGAATGCCGGCGCGCGGTCGTTGATCCGTGACGGTAAGGTCTCCAGCAGGCCGATTGGGACGTAACGGTATTGGAAGGATAACGCTTCGCATAGGTACCGCCGCGTCGTGTTTACACCTGCCGTGTCCGAACCGAAGTGGCTAGTCGACGTAGGTTAATAATGGCTTCAACCGATGAATACGTGGAACGGCTCACTTTAGACCATACTCCGCGTACTACCGAGTGCTGTGAGTAACGAGTGCGACGTCATAGAAGTAACGCCTACCTTGCGTACGAGCTCCAAGCGTTCGCGCGAGCTGATATCCCATTCCCGCCGTTCCTTTATCTCGGTGAAAATCCAAGGCTTGATCAGAGCCCCACGGCCTATCATGACGCCATCGACGCCGTAGTTGTCCATCTTGTACCAGTAGTCTTCAGAGGAGAAACAGTCGCCGCCACCGAATATAGGGACGGGTGGTACTGTCGCACGATTTCGGCCAGGATTAGTAGTGACTGGAAGGAAACAGAGAAATGAGAGAAACGTACGGTCTTCGTCGGCCTCGCGTGCACGAACGGTGTCGACGCATTCTTTGATGTAGTCCCAATCTGCAAGTTTGGTGTAACGTTGCTGCCTCGTGCGTCCGTGGAGCTGCGGGCCATACAGTGTTATCCGCAAATCCCTGAGGCAGCATGAGTCAGACCTACGGTGATTGCAGAGGCGCCGAACTCGGACTGCAAGCGTGGCATAAGCTTGTGCGCCGTGTTCTTGCCATCCTTGACACCCGTCCGGAGCTTTACGGTGACCGGTATGTCTCCAAGTGCTTTGTTCATCCCGACTAGAATCTTGCCCAACCGCCCGGCAGCATCCAGCACTTCACGAAAAATGAACGTGATTAGCTCTACAGTCTACTCCCGCCCTTCAAAGTACGCACGAGCAGAGCCACTACCGGTCTTGTATACGAGGTCGATCGGGCAACCGCAGTTGATGTCGACGAAGTCGAGGTTGCCGGCACATTCTCGGCCAATGATCTCCGCGGCCGGGACGAGGAGCTGGGGCTTACTGCCGGCTATTTGCATGCCGAAGATGGACTCGGAGGGGTGTCTTCGGACGAGAGACCATTCCTCTTTCGAGCCTTGCAGGAAAGACATGGCCAGACCCACTGTTAGGGCACGTGAGGACGCCGATCAGCATGAAGAAAAACTGCTCAAGGGGGTAACGGAGACTCACTTTCACCACAGGTGATGTCTGCGCCATAGTCGACGCAAAGACGCCGGAAAGGCTGCACAGGATGCATATAGTGACCGAAGCACAAGACTGGGGTACGAGGAGACGTACCAAGTTCCCGACCGTAGTAAGCGGAGCCAGATCTACCAAATAGAGATGGGGGTCGGTCAAAAAGGTCATCCGACAATTGGAGAAACGTACAGGTTTTCCCAGTCCAATGCAGGCGTTTCTTTTCCATGAAACGCAAGGGAACATCTGGCGTATCATCCTGCGCCTCGTCAGCAGCCTTTGTGGTTGTTACATAAGGAACCTCGACAGGTTTCGCCGCGGTATCCGCTATATCTCCAGGCGTAGCTGAGGTGTCCCCAGCTGGAACAGTATCCTCCACCTTCTTCTGGTCATTTGCGTTATTCTGAAGATCCTTCAGATATGCGTCCGCGATAGGATGCGGGTACTATAAAACTAACCAGGTGAGGGCGACATTAAGCACAACGATTTCCGGGATTACCTTTTTCGTTCGAATTTTCCGCAATGTGTCAGCGTCGATAAAGTTGACTTCGGTTTCTGCGGCGGCGAGACGCGCTTTCTTCTCTTCGTCGACTATCAACTCCAGCTGTCCGTCCTCTTTGGTTCGGACATGGTTCCCAAGGAAACGGCACTTCAATCCGTGTTTGCAGTCGCCCGTATGCTGGAAAATAGCACACGTTGTGGTAGGGTCCAGAGAGGTCTTCGACTCGGATATGTCTCCACCGTCTCCCATCTCAACGTCCGGGACCCGGACGAATGGAGGTTGATCAGAAAGGTCTTTAGGTGAGGGGAAGTAGATGTCCCTAGGCTTCGCAGAGAGGTACGCGGTAACATCATGCGTAAAGCGACATCTACGGAGCCCTTAACGAAAACGTTCCCCGCTGAACAACTAGAGAGACGTACTCGTTGCCGAACTCGCAGTCCTTCCCTCCCGCAATCCTAAAGCACAACTCAACCTCGTCGCGCACTTTTTGGAAGCGCCTGCCCTTGTTCGCGCCGCGTTGTTTCTTGCGCTCTTCCTTCACAAGTTTCTTGCGTTGGGCGCCGGACAGCCTTTTGCCCCCCTCTTCAGCGTTCCCCTCACTAGAACCCGCATCAGGTCTGCCGTTTACATGACTCGTGCTTCCTTCTGCAGCGTCGTCATCTGGGATGTCGCGCGGCTGTAACGAGACCAAAAACCTGGAAAAACATTCGGATTTGTTGGATCGCTCGTTGAGAAACAACTCCATACTCTGACTTGATCGGTGCAGTCCCAGGGGGTAATTCCGGACTACCCATTTCGTTGGATTTGCGACCGGGCAGTCGCGGCTTATGGGTTCTGGAAAGTAGTCAAATGTAGTAGCCGGAGACAAAAGACCAAGAGTAGCAGACTATTAGCACTGGCAGACTACTGGCACTGGTTCCGAGAGAGAATCTACTATGACAGTTGGCAAGATAAGATAAGATGTACATTACGTACTTGAACGCAGGCCACTGCGCAGTAGTCCAAGACTCCAAGTTGATCCCGTTTAGTAGTCGGCTTTCTGCCCAGCTTATTATTCGCCTTCCTTGCTTTTTGCCACCATGAAGGCCGTGTCACAGGATGGCGCGACGACCGAGGAGTATGTACCGACATGGTGCTCAAGTTCATCATTACCTGATAATAAATCTTACACTCGTTATTCTCTAGGTTCAATCAGTGGTTAAGTAATTCAGTTGGATGAGAACACCCTTCTACGCATCCTGCGGAAATGACGCAGAGAACGGGCATTGTGCCCACTCTCAAGTACTTGCAAATCCTTTCGTGCTCTCTTCATGCCCCTCCTGTTCAGTGACTGTACCTAGAGCGCTTGATTACCTGTAACCGAGGAATTCCTTGAAGTTAGAAACGATTTGGCCCTACATTAGGTGAGGATATACGAGATCCACTCGTTGCAGTCGGCTGAATAAATGCTGAAAAACACGGTACAGGACGCTCACGCTACAACATCGTGACCCGCCCCCTTGACCGCTTTCAAGTATCGCGTCGAGCGCGGCACCTTAAAAGTGATTGAGGAGGATGTACTGGCATTCATCCTAATGAAACTTCGCCTTTCACTCGAAGACTTGGAGCTCCCTGCGTCCCCCAGGCTGATTACTACTATCGCGTCCATTCGATGCCTCTACCTACGCGAACTGAAGCCTTTTGGGTACCGCCAGGCCCGCTTCCCAAACATTCACATCCTAACGTCAAAGCTAGTCCTTCAGGTCCTCGAACTGAGACTTTTCCTGTCCGAGTCCATAAGAGACCCGCTCCCGCCCGTGTGGCCTTCCGAAATGGCCTCGGCACTTCCGACCTTTCCTTGTGGTATCCTGCAGCGCCTCGTTGTAGCCTTCCCCCACCGAGAGGACGAGCTTTATACGAAGCTTCCCCAGACGCTCTGCCAAATGGCGCTCATATGTCACCCGCATATCTCTACGCGGCGTCCGACATGCTCCATATATTGCGACGGTGCTGCCTTTCTGGCTTGCAAGCGTTGACGCTCGAGTATGGCGAAGACGACGAGGAACAAGAGCTACTGTGTTACATCGCAGTGAAATTGCCTCGTCTTACCACCCTCAAAATTCGCAGGTACCGTAATACGGGAAATCGCACTGTCCTGGTAGTAAGTCGTCCTGCCATACCTTCAACGCTGATCTCAGGTCGCTGCTGTTGAATCCGCTGTGATGATTACAGGCCGTTTGCGGAGGCCATGGCACGTTTTCCAAGGCTGCGCCAGACTTCGCTCCACCTCGACCTCGTAGTACAAAATCCGTCGCCCTGGGTCGGATTGGGCGCCTCAAGGGGCGACGATCCCCAGCGCGAAGACATCGAGGCGTTGAAGCGCAAGTTGGACCAGGTCGCGAATACTATCGTGAGCAGCTTGACCCCCACGTTGTCGTCCCTTCCGTTGCTTATCGCGAGGCGCGACAAAGACGAATAGGTCGAGTATCAGATTGTACGAGACAAGGCCAGGAACAAAGCGGTAAGATGCTAAGCTACTCCCCGAATTTGTCGTCTCCTAAATCCGTAAGTGTTTGATCTTGAATGCCACCGTTCAATGAAGCTAAGGCCGGCTTGTAGGGGCGAGTGACAAGTGTGCGTTTGGTAGCTATCATGGTATCACACCTCTTCTTGCTTCAGGTTGTCGCCGTACGTTAGTAGGTATAACGCCGCTTATTTGTACTGACTTATCCGATAGCAAATGCTCAGTATTCCTGACTTGTACTTATCGCCTTATATCGCTGAACTGCACACTGCACACTGCATTCTTCCCCTGGGCTTCATTCCGCCCAGTTCTTTGCAGCATGCCAATGCACGTGGAGATCCGAAGTGCACCTCTACCTATCAGCTCAACGCTTTCCTAGCAGCTCTTGGCTCGTATGGCCTGCCCTGCCACCGGACCGCCCAAGGAACACCCAGCGGCCGAGCCAACTTATCACACTAGCACTCGCCATCGCCTCGCGCCCTAGGATTGCATGGTTACCCGTCCATGTCGCGTGCATGTTTACACTTGGCGTTGTGGCTCCTGTTTCCCCGCGAACATTTCGAAGGTTGGGATGCGGAGGCGGGCAAGCCGCCGGCCGGCAAGCGCCGCGGGGTCGTCCCCCTTCCCGGCTTGGCATCGCGTGGTACCAGCATCGCACCAGCATGCTCGTTCTTTGACCAGGTCGTTCGGCATGACGAACCCCCGGAAGTCTGCTGGTTCCTCGGAGACGGCATCATATAAAACACCACATGGAGCGTCGTGGCATGCCCCGGGCTGACCTCAGTATCTGCTCGGTACTCATATAGTGCTCGTCTGCGCGTAGTTGAACGCCTTCGGCTGCAAGATATGAAGTTTTCGTCCGTTGGCTACCTCCTCGCTGGTGCTGCGGCTTTCGGCGCTGTATGCGCGGCCCCGATCACACCTGCAGAGCTCGTCGACAAGGCGGCAAAAGGCTACCGCCTGCTCAGCCTTGCAGAGGGCGCGGAACCCGTTTGGAAGACTGAAGAGGAGAAGCTCGAGCTCCTTCGCGCCGATGTTCACTTCGTAATCATAACCTGGTAGCCTTTCTTCCACCGAACACCTCTGACTATATTTGGTTGGCTAGTTCGACGTAACGGAGGTCTATGACGCAGAGGAGCCTGTCCACTTCAAGTCTCTCGCGACAAAGACGACTTGTGAGTGGTGGAATCATCCTTATGTGTAATCGTAACAAGTACTAACTAACATCAATCAATCGCTGGTGCAGTTCCTGCGCCATCGCATTCGTCTACTGTCTCGTCCATCCTGAAGTCCCTGTCGACCACTAACATGGAGTCATACCTGTCGGTGCTGACCTCGTACAACAACCGGTACTATACTAGTTCTACGGGCAAGGCCGCTAGCCAGTGGATCTTCGACAAGGTCACCGAGGTGCGCCCGTCCCTAGCGTATCGCGCCGGCTGCGAGGTATCAGTGACTGAAGTGGTTCGCCAATGCAGCTTGCGGGAGGCCGCAGCGACATCAAAGTGACGAAGTTCGCGCACTCGTGGCAACAGTTCTCCGTTGTAGCGCGCTTCGAGGGCAAGTCGTCCGGCGCGGTCACTATCATTGGCGCACACGAGGACTCGATCAACTTGAATAGCCCATCCAGCGGGCGCGCACCCGGCGCAGATGACGATGGCTCCGGTACCGTCAACCTGATCGAGGTGAGCCTGTTGACTTCGTCCGAGTCTCTCGCTGGTACTTACTTACCTGAAATGCATCTTAGGTCTTCCGCGCCCTTGTCGCAGCCGACTTCAAACCGTCGACGCCCGTCGAGTTCCATTGGTACTCGGGCGAGGAGGCCGGTCTGCTCGGCAGCCAAGCGATTGCGAAGAGCTACAAGAGCAAGGGCACTAGCGTCAAGGCGTTCCTCGAGCTCGACATGACTGCATATTTCGCACCCGGTTCGAAGGAGGTCATTGCGCTTGAGGCGGTGCGTCTTCACGTAGATACCGACTGTGGGAACATCTGCTGACAGTGCTGAGCAGGACTACATCGACTCGGGCCTGACCAAGTTCCTGCAGCAGCTGATCGACACGTACTCCAAGCTCGACTGGGCGATGGATGAGGAGGTAAGCGCGCCCTGCCGATCCCTGTCTCGCGACCCACGTTGACAAGTTAATAGTGCGGATACGCGTGCTCGGACCACGTGAGCTGGTACAAGCAGGGGTACACGACCGGCATGCTCTACGAGGCGGTGACGGGCAACGACAACCCGAAGATCCACTCGAGCTCGGACACCACCTCCGTAAACGGCTTCTCGTGGAGTCATTCTCTCGAGTTTGCCAAGGTCGCGCTCGCGTACGTGTACGAGCTGGCTATCTAAAAAGAGGGTCGCTTCTCGTGGTCTGCTTGGGGCATCGAGGTCTCATTCTCGACCCGATTCGACAAAAATGAGGAGTCTACTTATTCATGCCCTGTTCTGCAATCCCGAGCGCACTATATACCTCCTTACCCCTTCAGTTGTTAGTCTCTGAGGGCGCCCCTGCAGGAACGCTGCTGGTGGGTGCGGATCCCTGGGTGAGCTTGAAAAGCTGAAACTCAGACGCGGGCCTGATCCTGCCGCTCCCGTACACATCTTTCTCCGGGGGCGCGATGAAGGGATGCGCTTCGGTGTTGAACACCCCTGTATCACCTGCGATGAGCCCGTTGCGCGTGGTATGCTCGCAAAGGACCGCTCACATTCGTCTAAATGGATGTGCGTGGGGTCGTCGAACGTCAAGAACCTGTCCGATGTGCCCTCGGTCAGCGCGCACGACGAGAAATTGTGCAGGAAAAGGCGCAGGGAAATACGCACAGGTATTTTAGCACCTCCGCGAACCAGAAGCTTTCTTGATCGTCCATGAACCCTGAGCTCGTCGAGTCCACGTTGTCGAGCGGCGCGAACGCGCCCGTCGGGGTCTTCAAGAACTCCGCCAAGCTCGCCGTGGCGTCCGCCGCGCGGTCAAAGAACTTGGTGTCGCCCGTCGCGCGCCATGCGTAGAAGTTGGACTCGAGCACCTCTGGCCGCATGAGGTAGTTCCCGTTCGTGATGTAAAACCCGTGGGCGTTGTAGAAGGCAAGCTCAGACGCGCTAGGCGTGCCACCGCCCGTGAAGTTGCCATCGCTCGAGATGTATGCGAACGTCTCGGGGCCGATGCCGGTGCTGATGCAGATAAGCGGGTGAGAGGGTGGGGGGAGGAGGGTGGAGGGCGCGACTCACGCGGTGCTCGCGTAGGTGTTCCAACAGCCCTCGTTCAAATCGAGACCGATGTCGACGATCGTGTCGTTGTTAAGCAGCTTGCCGCCCATGATCCAGTTCCCGGCCATGAAGCACGCGAGGTGAGAGCCGACGTGGCGGATCCGCCCATTGTCGTCGAGGTCGGCAAGGTATGTGTGGTTACCCACCGTCGAGGTCTGTCAAAAGCTGCATGAGCAACGTGCCCCCTATATCTTAGGGCGTGAGGACGCACCCTTAGAAGTGTGTGGATGGATGAGTCAACGGCGGTGTGCCAGGTGTCGGCGAAGAGGTCGTCGTCTGTGTTGGTAAGGCGGGCATATTTGATCAAGTACTCCAAGTAGCTGTCTGAGCTTGCACCCCATGTCTATGCGGCGTGGGTCAGCGTCATTCTCCAATATCACGGTTCTGTCACTCACGATGTATGCGCCTACGGGCTGCCCGGTTTTAGGGTCTATTCCTTGTGGAGGCAGGCCAGGAACGGGCGAATGCTAAAGGGAGACGCGTCATAGCTTGATCCTACGACGTACGCGTGATACCTACCACAGTAGCGATCTGTCCAACAGCGCCTTCTGCAAGTGCACGGAACGTGTCGTTTCCACTGTACTTTCTGTGGCGTCCGTCAGTTACTTATATCGGGTGATTATACGATCTATGTACGTACGCAAGCCTTGACCATTCCAGAGTGAGCTGTGACAGATTATAGTGAGCCTTTTGAGTACTCGGAGTATCCAGCTATGTCGCTCACTGTCCCAGCTCCAGCAATGCTGTTCTGTATAACATAGTATTATTAGTGACGATATGTGTGCTATGTACGCATCAAGTGCGTACGGAAGTAGAGGCCGGAGTGCTTGTGTTGAAGTTGAGCTGTCCGAAAGGGATCTTGTTGCCCTTGAATCTACATGAAAGACCGCACGATTATACGTAACTCCCACTTGTACACGTACGTTGCCCCACGCGGCGCTCATCTTGCTACCCAGTACTTCCGCTTGTTTGACCAGGGCGGGGTACTTCTGTCCGCTGAGCTCATATGCACTCAGGATGCCTCCGAGGTACCTGATGGTTGTCTCAAATATACTATGCCATTACGGCAAAGGTAGTCAGGACGTCTCCCATCGTGCGATATAGCCGCGAATCGAAGATTGGGTACCCACCTGACGGAATCCGAGGTGTGCGACACGGTGAAGTCGATTGTGCTTGTGAAATTCACGACTTCCTCGAAGATGTCCTGGTAGCAAGATGTCCGCTCTGATCTATAATCTGCATTGAGGCGGTAACCAGTGGACGTACTTCCTCTCCCATAATGAACTAGATAATAATGATGAGTGGCTGAAAATGTTCTCGAGAAGTAACCCAAACCTACCAATGTGCTGAGAGCATCGACAGCCGAAGCGCCCCACCCGTTCCGGACATCGGTGAAGCTCTGCGAAAGCGGCGTCAGGTCATCGTGTGGAAACGCAAACTTCCTATGACAAGAAATCGAGGTGTGAGCGTCCAGACGCCGAAAATCCCGTAAAGCTCACTTGTATGCGTTCCAGCTGGTCAGGAAGATGTCTTTGACATCTTGCCTACGTTGTCCCGCATCGGATGGAAGGGTGATCGACGATGTTTGGATACGGGCGCCCAGGACGGTGGTGGCAAACGGTGAAGCTGCGAGCGCAAGGGTCAGCTTGCGGAATGACAGAGATATCATCGCAATTCTTGTGAGAGCAGAGAATGCAACAGGACGGGAGCGGAACAAATGTGGGCTCCCAGAATATATACGACGGAGAAGCCTAACGTATCTTCCGTCACCCCGCTCTGAGCCGAATAGGATGCAGCATGCTCTGGGATGTCGCTACATGCTGTCGCCTCGCGAATGCCGCCGCCGTTGCTTCTTTTCGAGACCTCGCCGAGGGCGGCAGAGGGGCTGAGCGATGCGAAGACGGTCAGCGGACGTTTGCAGGGTTGTCAGGGCGGGACTCTCAACACCCTCAGAGTATTTGGGCCAATGACGAGCATGGCAAGCGGGTCACGAACTGAGATTCATTCGCGTCTCCGCGTGGCGAGTGCGCGAACGGAAGGGGATGTTCTGATGTAAGAAGTGCGAACCAAATGCTCGAGACACTCGCGAGAAGGCGGCGACCTAGTATGCGCTTGCGAGAGGTAAGTTTGAATTCGCATTTGAGGGGGGACCTAGGAGTGAGCATGAGGGCGTCGCGTCCTTGAGTGCCTCGTGATCCCGGCAAAAATCCGGAGTTCCTACAAGGAGGGTTTGTCAAGTAGCAAAGACCCTAGAAAAGCCACGGATGTCGGTTATAGGTATGACAGGCGAGGAAGGATGGGAGGGCATGACTGAGAGTCTCGTGATGTTCGTAGCATGTGTGCAGAGCGGACGAAACAACGTAGCATCGTTGCATAGCTAGCTTCCAGGCCTCGCACTTTGGAGATTGTCGAATGTCCGAAGGATGCGTCATAGACCAAAATTGTTGTGAACAATTGTCGGAGTAAGTGAACGCAGACATTCGGATGTAGGCTACGCTGGAGACGGGACGGCTGTCGTTTCATGCAGATTCACAACACATAACAATCGTTTATGGATGTGCACCTGGATTGACGGGGACTCATCTGCGGCATGACTTCATCGTTCAGCTGCTGGTAGCTTTGTCACGTACCGTATGTGTTTGCACGAGATTATTATGGAGAATTTGAGAGCCTTAGATTCTTGTCACTATGCGAAAGATGAATTCCTATATGTCTCGCCGGTAACCTGGAGACGGTGTTGGGAAGTTTTGCTATTGGTAAACCTGGTTATCATAATATCCGGCGCTCTTGGGTATTGATTGAGTGGACTGCGAGGGGCGGTCTGGGTCCACTGTATGAGCTGAAGCCTTTATGTGGGTTCGTCATGTCGGGGGTGTCGGCGAGAATGGGTGAGCAAAAATTGAATGTGGGGGTACTAGTGACGCGTGAGACGGTCGTCGTCGCCCAGATCTGAGATCTTGTGGCTGTGATGGCGTGGGATACGGCAGGATCAGCCGCGACGAGCCGTTGCGGCTTCTACTTTGGGCCGCCATTCTCTTCACAGTCCAGTCCTTCAACTTTCAAGTTGCTGAGCAGGGCCACAAGTTTTTTTTCCGTGGGGGATAAGGTGAGAATTTCGCTGGGTGTAACATCCTATGCTTACCGAAGTTGAACTGACGGGAGATCTCTACATTAAGGGTTCGCAAGCTTGTGCATTGATCTTCGAAACCCTCTTTCTTTAAGTTCATATCGTCGCGTCTGTTCTCGAGCCCCAATCCTCTCAGTGTGCTATTTGTCGTCTCCTCGGCCCACCCTTTATAGGTTGGAGGATTTGCAGGGGGCAGGGGGGTGCAAGGCTGGCACGGTCCCTGGCGTGCCACGTGCGTTGGTTGACGGACCGTACATATCCCGTCGTGGGACCGTCGTGCCTTCGCGCCTGTGCAAACTGCGCGATCACTCAGACCAAACTCAGACTCACTACACGCTGTCAAACACAGCAAAGTGTATATAAACGAGGCAATATCGTGTTCTCACACATACCATCTTGAACGCCCTTGAGCTACAGCTCGACGTCCCGGCGATGCTCTTAATCATTGGGCAGACTGTCTTGGGGCTCTTCCTCGCCATCACCTGCATGGCTGTTTGGAAACTATGGCCCTTCCTCAAGCGGCCATACACGACTGCCATCAAGAACCTCCCAGGGCCGCCGAGTCCGGGTTGGCTCTTCGGTAATATGAAAGCTATCCAAGACGAGGATAACGCTGTGCCCCAGGAACGATGGGTCGCAGAATATGGCCCAAACATTATGTACAGAGGGTATTTCAGTGTATGGATCTTTGCCGGGTTGACGCGTAGGATTCATTCATACCTGGTAACGGCGCACAGATCGACCGACTGTGGACCATGGATACGCGGGCTTTGAATCACATCCTCACTCATTCGGCGGAATACCAGAAACCCGAAGAGACACGTAGAAGCCTGGCCAAAATAGGGGGGAAAGGTCAGTACATTTGCAAATGAGTTTAAGACCATCAAAGTGACGGCCTTCGCCTTCGTTGGCTTCAGGTGTATTGTTCACCGAGGGTATGTTACAGGATAGATCCCGGAGACACTGACCGTAGACACTGACGTGCCGTCTCTATTTCATGGTAGGCGAGAAACACAGGCAACAGGTATATTGCGTTTCGCATCTTCCCGTGAGAAATGTGTTGACTCCGCTGCCCCTCACAGCGACGTATCATGGTACGCCTGTCGTGTGGAATCGCCATCCTCGCAACCTCTCTGACATCCAGTCCACGTCGCGTTATAGAACCCCGCGTTTGGCCCATCTCAGATTCGGGAGTTGACTGGCATCTTCCTGGAGAAATCCAATGAGGTAGGCTGATGCCACTGCTAAACGACACTGTGGAAACCAACTGGATGATCGACAGCTACGGGACGTTTGGGCCGCCCAAATTAACCAAGGTACACCCGCCCGCGTAGACGTCCTCAGTGGTCTGAGCAAGATGACACTCGACGTGATCGGTCTCGCTGGTTCGTTACCTGCCCTCTTGCGAAATTTGCTAGTCGTCCTGGTCTAACAGTCTGTGCCGCTAGGTTTCAACTACCGCTTCAACTCACTGAATCCCTCGGGCACCCCGAACGAGCTCAACGAAGCTTTCCAAGAAATGTTCAATCCATCCAACGTTACCGTGATGATGATCCTCAGGAGTTTCTTCCCCATTCTCGATATCATCGTACGCCTCCGTTCTCGGCTCTCCCCGAGATTATCGTGTATTCCTAACCCATTTGTGGTTAGCCTGATCGGCGATCCCGCAGGATCGACCGTGCGCAGGAGGTCATGCGCCGCATCGGTACACAGCTTATCGAGGAAAAGAAGGCACAAATCCGGCGCGAACTCACAGAGAACAAGACTGGTGGCGGCAGCGACGTCGAGCGGAAAGATGTGCAAGGAAGAGACTTGCTTACGCTACTCCTGAAAGCAAACTTGGCGACGGACATCCCAGATAGCCAGCGGCTTTCAGATGAGGACGTCTTAGCTCGTGAGTAGTGACATATCCTAGCTCCGCCGTCCTCCCGCTTACATTTCTATTTCGTGCAGAGGTCCCCACGTGAATCAGTTCGGTACCGTGCTACGCATGCAATCGCTCACATCTGCACACCTCCCACAGTTTCCTCATCGCCGGTCACGAAACGACGAGCAACGCGACGACGTGGTGTCTATACGCGCTCACGCAGGCCCCCGACGTACAGACAAAGCTCCGTGCGGAGCTCCTCAGCGTCGCAAGCAATGCGCCGACGATGGACGAGTTGAACGCACTGCCTTACCTGGACGCAGTCGTGCGCGAGACACTGCGCCTGCACGCGCCGGTGCCGACGACGGTGCGCGTCGCGACACGTGACGACGTGATTCCCGTGGGCGAGCCGTTTGTCGACCGCAATGGCAAAGTGCAGGACAGCATCCGGTAAGTGGAGGGACCTTGACGTTCGGCCTATAGTAGGTTGGTTGCACATATAGACACTCATGGCGTTTCTGCGCGTCAGGATATCGGAGGGTACCCCGATCTTCATCCCGATCCTCTCGCTGAACCGCTCCAAGAAACTGTGGGGGGAAGATGCGCTCGAGTTCAAGTAAGTTCGCTGATACAGCTCGGCCGTGATCAGCGGGACTCAACATTCTCCAGGCCCGAGCGCTGGGAAAACCCCCCAGAAGCCATCTCGAGCATCCCGGGCGTGTGGGGCCACATGCTCTCCTTCCTCGGCGGGCCCCGCGCGTGCATCGGGTACCGCTTTTCCCTCATCGAGTGCGTCTCACCCTTTCCTCCAAAGCCGTGATTCGGCCTCTCGGGACTGCAGTGACTGGCGTACTGATGGCTCGCTCGGATACAGGATGAAAGCGCTCATTTTCGTGCTGGTACGCGCGTTTGAGTTCGAGCTCGCGGTCCCGCCCGAGGATGTGCAGAAGAAGACCAGCCTTGTGCAGCGCCCGCTGCTGCGAAGTGCGCCCGAGCAGGGCAGCCAGATGCCGCTGCTGTTGAGGAGGGTCTAGCGGGCTCCGTTGTAACTCTGACGCTAGACTTGATTGCGTATACTCCCCGCCTCTTCGACCTGCCCGACGAGGAGTTTGGATGTTGGTGCGGAATCTTGCGTATCGTTGGCGGTTCGTGAGGTATTGCGATGCATTGATTTATATTTTGCGGACCTTTCAAGGTGGGTTGTCTAGGTTCAAACGACGAGACCGCTAGTGTTGTAGTACCTTCGAGTTGCACTTTGAAATAGGCCTCCGGCCGAGTCGGCCCCAATTCACCACTCGGCGCCACGACTGGTCTTGGGCAAACGCACAATACGGTAACCAGTGTTCCTGAGCTCCGGGGCCCATACGTAGGCCATCGTGTGAGTCCGAACTCGGGGGACTCAATCGCACGAAGAGGGATGCGGCGACAGTTGTCATGATCCCTTCGCGGTTCAGCGCCGGGCCCCAGGCCCGTTCCAAGGCTCCGTGGCCTGAGTCCTCTGCAGTTTCTGGTGGTACCGTCAGTCGTATACTCCCCCCAGCTGGCTGTAAAGACTCGGCCTGATAATTTGCGCACTAGGTTGTAGTACGGTGTTATGGCAGCTACTTGGTAGACTACCACCATGGTGCGGTCAACATTGGCCTTGAAGCTTGGCACGGTATAGACTATAGAATCTATTGAACGTTAGGTTAGATATCAGCGTGAATCGGAGATACTGGCGCTGACAAACACCATCCTATGCTGCCTAAGAAGGTGGTGGTACACAAACGATAGGCAGACTCCGAGTTTTTCGGGGAACGGTAGAGCGGTGGCTGTGAGTTCAATTCATACGCGACTCGCGAAGAACACCGGCAAGTAGCTGACGTCGCCCTGGCTGCCGATTTCTGAACATCGAAGTTCCTCAGGGTTTGACCAACGATAAACACTTTTAAAAGGCCCAGTCAAGATTGATAGTTTGCTGTCTGAAAGAGTTAGGACGGCATGACCGTTCCCGTGGGACCGCTGCGGGACCCGCCACCCACACTGGCAACTTGACTTTGAAGACGCGACCAGGCACCTGATTGCGGCGTGCTTTCCCAAGAACTACGCGCGATATATATGTAGGAGCTAGAGGGCGTTGTCTCTCTATCTCACTATAGCCTCTTTCGCATTTTACTCTCATCCCAGTTTAGTACACCTAGGAGACGTTCCTTGATTTTTTCTTTAGTCATGCTCACAGTCGGACAGACCTTCCTCGCTCTTTTCCTGGCGTCCGCCGGCTGGGCCGTTTGGAAGCTATGGTCCATCCTCACGCGGCCGTACACTACAGCGCTGAGGAACCTTCCAGGACCCCCTAGCTCGAGCTGGATTTTCGGTAACATGAAGACCCTACAGGAAGAAGAGGAGTCGATAACCCAGGAGCGATGGGCTGCGGAATACGGTCCCAACATCACGTACAGGGGGTTCCTCAACGTGAGTGACTTAGATATTAACGTGCACGCAGTTTGCGAAGGCGATCGAAGCTCACCTTGAAATTTCGGACCCTTGTCGTCGGCGGGGCGGGGTAGCGCGACTGGCTGTGGACGCTGGACACTCGCGCGTTGAACCACATTTTCACCCATACGGCGGAGTTCCAGAAGCCTGAGGAGACGTTGAGGAGCGTGGTGAAGATCGTAGGAGAAGGTGGGTCCTCCGTTCGACAGCCATTGGATTCTGGAAACGGTGCTTACGGCTGTGGCTGCTTTTAGGAGTTTTCTTCACCCAAGGTGTGTGCACTTTACGGCTGTTTTAGTTGTTGGCGTATTCACTTAAGACCATTCTGATGTCATTTGCAGGGGAGCTCCACAGGAAGCAGGTGCTTCGCTTTTTTGTGATATTATGCCCGCCCGTTTTCTAACTTGAATATCGCTCTTCACAGAGACGTGTCATGGTAAGACGGTTAGGTCTCGCTTGAGCGCACTTATTTTGGCTGAATTTGACCATGTTATAGAACCCGGCCTTCGGCCCATCCCAGATCCGGGAGCTGACCAGCATCTTCGTGGAGAAATCTATAGAGGTAATATTTGGCCGGGGCGGAATACGGGGCTCAGAAGAAACTGATTCCAAGATCGGTACATAGTTGCGCGACGTCTGGGAAAAGCAAATAGGTGCCCAAAACGTCTCAACCCGGATCGATGTTCTCAAAGGCTTGAGCATGATGACGCTCGACGTGATTGGTCTGGCCGGTATGTGCCCTTGACAATCCCACAGCGGTGGCGAGTCGCTGCGTGTCTATGCGGGTGTCGTCTCTGAAGATCGCTCTCTGACTCTTGTCGTCATTACAGGTTTCAACTATCGATTCGACTCGCTGAGCTCGACCGGAGCACCCAACGAACTCAGCGAGGCTTTCCAGGCGATCTTCTCCCCGCCCGCTAAGCTTTCCATGCTGATGATCCTCAAGCATCTATTCCCGATCTTCGATATCATAGTACGTTCTTGTACCGACTTGCGAGAAGCCGATGCGCTTACTAAGGCATTAACCGATTAGCCCGACGAGCAGTCACGTAGGGTCGACCGCGCGAAAGAGGTTATGCGTCGCATTGGCTCGCAGCTCATTCAAGAGAAGAAAGCTCAGATCCAGCACGAGCTCGCAGCGAACAAGAACGGCGGGGGCGGCCTCGAGCGGAAGGACGTGCAGGGCAGGGACCTGCTTACACTCCTCTTGAAAGCGAACATGGCGACGGACATACCAGATAGCCAGAGACTTTCGGACGAGGATGTCCTAGCCCGTAAGCCTCACACCTTCTCGCGTCGCGCCGTCATTGACGTTCTTCATGCGCAGAGGTCCCCACGTAAGCACATTTCAACCTCCAACTGTGCATAACATCACTTGACGATTCTCTCGTCTCGCAGCTTCATCGTCGCAGGCCACGAGACCACCAGCACTGCGACGACGTGGTGCCTGTTCGCGCTCACACAGGCACCCGACGTGCAGGCGAAGCTCCGCGCGGAACTGCTCGCGGTGGACACCGACACACCGACGATGGACGAGCTGAACGATCTGCCATACCTGGATGCAGTCGTACGCGAGACGCTGCGCATACACTCACCGGTGGCGACGACGGTGCGCGTCGCCGCGCGCGATGAAGTCATCCCTGTAGACAAACCGTTCGTGGACCGGTTCGGGCAGGTGCAGGACAGCATCAGGTAAGCCGCGAGCGAAAACGGCGGCGTGCACGGTCGGACTAGACACTGACGAGAGCGGCGCCCAACTACAGGATCTCGAAGGGTAGTTCGATCACCATCCCAATCTTGTCGCTGAACCGCTCCAAGCAGCTCTGGGGCGAGGACGCGCTTGAATTCAAGTGGGTCACTCACCTTGTTCCTGTACGGCTCTGATATAACCTCTGCAGGCCTGAGCGCTGGGAGAGACCGCTAGAGGCGGTTTCGAGTATCCCGGGCGTGTGGGGCCACATGCTCTCCTTCCTCGGAGGACCCCGCGCCTGCATCGGGTACCGGTTCTCTCTCGTCGAGTGAGTTGCTTGCTTTTGTTCTAGAGCGGCAGCGCGCTGACGGTATACGAACGGCGTATGCAGGATGAAAGCGTTGATATTCGTACTCGTGCGTGCGTTCGAGTTTGAGCTTGCGGTCCCGCTGGAGGAGTTGCAGAAGAAGTCGAACGTTGTGCAGCGTCCGCTGCTGAGGAGTGCGCCCGAGCAGGGCAGCCAGATGCCGCTACTCCTGAAGAGGGTTGAGAGGGCGCACTGACTTCGGCTCACAACTACTCCGGCCTCGGCAATTCTGTGATGCACTCATAATCTAAGCGACTTGAAAAAGTCTTGAATGCGTAGCCAGAGCCTGTTGTTTACGTACCTGAATAGCATCCTATGAACTTGGTTTTTTTTCATTCCCTGAAGATAGACAACGTGAAGAAGCCGAGCCTCTCCGAGACTTTCCCATCGTCGATATCCAGGTCTAGAGGGAAAAGAGTCCAAGTTCAAGTCGGGAGTGCAGTAAACATTCTTGATTGGGCAATTCACCACCGGCCGCACCTGCCGAGCTCGGCGCTTACTTGACTCTCACTTCAGTTCGGAAAGAGCCGGCGATGCCTATCAACGCCCGGCCTATTATATCATCTTCTAGGAGCCTTCCAGGATCAAGCTAAACTCTGAAGCCGGTGCGAGCCAAACGTACTTGTTCTAGCCAGAGTGTGGTGTGCTTACTCCCTCCATGGGTTGTTACTAGCCATTGTAAATGCAGGTAAGTCTGTCGAACGTGTGCTCGCCTCTTACTGACGTTGCCATGGTATACCAGACGGTGATGCGTATGACGTCCAATTATCGGCCCGATGCCATGGCCAGTGGCACTCTCTGCGACCGCGATATCCTGATCATCAAAACCGAACCCATGCGCTCAGTTCGCAGTCCGTCCTGTCACTGTCTGTGGGAGCCACCAACAGCCTTGCCGGGTCGTACTGTACTCCGGGGCATATAGCACTGTCCGCCCGCCGACGCTCTTGAACAGCAATCCCCAAAATATATAAAAGTATAATCTGTAGAGGATCGCCTTCGCGTTGGAACGACACGTTCGATCGGTTCCTGGTGGCGCGCCCAGGATCGGCGGTCGCGATATCGAGTCTCGACTCATGGGGCCCGAGGCTTTGGTTGGTGAGGCAACTGAACGCTGATGGGCCGGGCTCTCTACGTCGCGAGCGTAGATAGACTTTCCAGTCAGGGCCCCGTTTTAGCCGGGAAGCCTACCAGGGTGTTTATTGGCTTCACGAAGCTTACGCGCTGGCGTCACTACCGGTGGTATGTATAGCGTTATACATCTGTGCTTAGGACTTGCATTGCCCCTTATCAGGTATACCTAGTCTGCGAGAGCCGGGCGGTGATCGATTTATTGATGCACGCGCACAAACAAGGGAACTGGCCACGGTGGTGGGGCAGCGACCCGCGTGGTCGAGGGCCGTATGCAGAAGTAGGTTCTTTTACTAAGATTGATCAGCGCCTGATGCCAGTTCTGACAGTTGAGATCAGCTACGGGACATCTAAGCTTACGGCCAAGCTACCCTAGCACCCTCACACCAAGAATAGGGCCCAGGGTCACGTATTCAAGCAGTCCGGAAATCCAGGCTGGCTCCTCCGGGCCCCGCATGGGCGGAGAAGGAAATCTCCCGGCAGGTCGCCCGGGTCACGATGATCCTATAAGGCTCGTGTAAAGACCCATCGCAAGGCTTCGCCTTTTGCTCTGCTCCTCACTACTATGGGCGACGCTTGGACGTTCACCATCGACGACTCCAGTTCCATCATCACCTACACCCCTCAAGGTACGCCTACTCGCCTCATTTGTAGCAAGGGAAAAGGGTTGTTCACGCACATTCGAAGGGGATGGTGGAATTGGCGATTGGACGAGTACCGGATGGCAACCCTTCTATACGGGAGCTGGGGGGTTCACCAGTCGGGGTGGCGAGCCTGCGTTCGGTAATTCAACACACATCACCGCGTTCCCGGGTGCCGGCTTCAGCTTCGAGTTTTACGGTGCGTCGCATAGCATACATTACAGGTCTTTGAAGTATGGTCTTTATCGCGGTACGAGATTAGGAACAGCCCTATCGTTGCATGGTACGGCGGAGTGCGCGTACGACGTATCCATCGACGGGTCCTCTTCCTCATTCCAACCCAAGAATGGACAGCTCTTCTCCCAAGACAAATTGTCCGAGAAAAGACACACAGTGTCTCTCACCGCGCACGCCTCCACGCGGAGTACATTTACGTTCGACTACGCGGACGTAACGCGAGCGATCCCGCTTGGGTATGTTTATCGTGTCTTTCTCTCACTGCGCCCTCCTACAATCAGTCTGATGATAGCGCAGAGTGAGCCTACCTACACCCACTGTGCACCAGGCGACGGAGACATCCTTTATCAAGTACGACGGGAATTGGAACGCCATGAAGGACCCCCTGATTCCTAATCAGCAGAACCCGGCCCCTTTTTACCGTGTCGACAACGGCACGGCTTCGCTGTCTTTTTCCTTTCAGGGCGTGGGCGTGGCCATCAACGGGACTCGAAATTGGGGAAGTTTCACGTACGACGTCGTGAGTACGCAGTCACGTTCCTGAAAGTTTGACCGCTGACCGTCCCGAGTGACGCCAGACTCTCGACAACGAGAGGACCGGCTACAATGCAAGTACGATGTGGTTCATCGGAGACACGCTCCTGTACTACCAGGACGGGCTTGATCCACAGGCGACGCATACATTGAACCTTACACCCAAGGTCGATGAGGGCTTCAAGTTCTGGCTCAACACTGTGACCGTCTTCACCGATAACTCGACTGTTGTGGCACCTACAGACACGTACGTGTCCAATTTGAGAACCTTGCGCCCACAGAATCTCACTCCGGGTTGCGCCCGCTAACTACAGAGGCTCATCCGGAAGCACACCGTCAACATCGTCGTCAAAGAAGACCAACGTCGGCGTCATCGTCGGCCCCATAATCGGCGTCCTCGCCTTCCTCGCCATCCTTGGCGGTCTCTTCTTCTGGTGGCGCCGGCGCAGGCAAGAAGACGCTGCGGCCCGCGCGATGGAAGAAGCCTCCGCGTTCCCGCCCATGGTCGCCCCCGCCCCGCTCGACACGAGCACGAGCACGCTCCGCGACTACAAGAACGCCTCCGGCTCCCCGGGCGCCATCGCGGGCGGCAACGCCTCGCTCTCGCACTTCTCCCCCTCGACCACCGAGGCATCCGAGAGCCTCTCGGGCGCGCCGCTCCTGCACTACCCCGGCCCCCACCACCCTACCTTGCCGGGCTTGCCCGCGGCGGCGGGTGGGGTGCAGTCGCCTGTCGAGAACCCCGCGGCGGCGGTCTCCCCCGTCTCTACGGGCGTGCACGACCCGAACGCCGCGGTCGACCAGATCATTCAGATTCTGGCGCAGCGGATGGGCGGCGCGGCGCCGGTGGGGGCGCGGTCGGAGTATGGGGGCACGACAGACGGGCCGCCACCGGAGTACGGCGCATAGGCGTCCGTCGCGGTTCTTTTGGTCGGCGTGGGCGGGCCCGTGGCGATCACGGACGTGTTTTTTTTACTTCTACTTACTTGGCGTGCCGCTCGGGATAGCCCGAGGGATACCCTGTTTTGTTCTTTCTTGGTTGGCGGACGCAGACGTCCGCCCTGGTCGTTGATCTGGTTTCGTGTAATATTATTGTACCTTTTGCATAGGTTGGTCGACCCTCCCACGTTCGTTAGTCGCCCACGACTGCGTCGTCGCGGCGTTGGCGCTCCTTTACGTGTTTTCTTATTCTCTTGACGCTTCATGTACTTACGATATATACTTTGATGGTGTTGCGCGAGATGCCACCGTATAGCCATTTCATCTTCTTGAGCGAGGCTGACAGCGAGCGGTGACAGGTTTTTGCCACAATTTCACGGAGTTCGCATCGAATAGCTACGGCGTAGAAGGTGAGCGAAACGCTTTATTGCACATACCCGAGAAGCACAACAAGTAAAGCTACACGGCCCGGCTTCCTGTCTACAACTGGCAGAAAACAAATTCCCAAGGCTCTACTCGTTCACGAACAGTGAATGCACATGACGTCATCATCCGGGCAGCCAGCGGATTCAAACTTTAGTTGGTCGTGGCGGTCGTGAAAGGCGTGTTCGCGATGCCGACGCGGCTGTTCGCGGTGTCGAACACGGCGTAGAAGCGCTCGAGGAACGTCAGGCCGTTGATGAAGTCGAGCCCCTGGCCGCTGCGCGTGCCGATGTCGCCCACGATGAGGTACACGCTGTTCGCGTTGCCGCCGATGGCGGTGTTGAGCGCGCGCTGCCGATGGGGACGTGTGAGTACGTAGTATAGTATGATGACGTGAGATGTAGCGGCGCATGTCGAGGTGGTGCTTTAGGAAGGGGATGAGAGGGGAAGAGGGTAGTACGTACCGGCCAGATCTGGGCGTTCGCCGTGAGCTCAAACGTGACCTGTGCGCGCTCGGCACGTCAGCCAGGCTCGGAGGAGATATGAAAAGGAGGGCAACCCGGCACGGGGACGTAGACGTACCCCGTTGATAGTGAAGAACAGGCTCTGCAGCTTCGCGAATTGGGCTTGGGTGAGGCGCAGCAGACCGGTGGCGTTGTCGAAGACCGCGCCCGTCGCGCGCTGGTACCGCTGCAAGGCATCTGAAGCAAGATCGTGGCGTGAGCATCGTGCACGTTCAACGGAAGGGGGGAAGGGCGGGTATAGGGGCACGGTATCTGGAGAAGGACGCACCGGTCGCGATGAGCGTCAGGGTGGTGCCGGTGTCGACGATGCCGGCGGTCTTGGACAGGATGTTCGTGTTGCCGAGGCGGATGGATTGGTCGATGCCGAAGAACTCGGACGCGGGGGACGTGCGTGTAAGAGGGCTATAGACGCGTCCATGGGGGGCGCGGAATCACCGCGTCAGCAGTACGTCCAACGCTAGAAGAGAAGATAGAGGCGATGGGACGCACGCAAAGTTGATAGCACCGGTGAACTTGGACGAGTCCGTGCCGCCAAAGGTGAGCTCGCCGTTGACGACCTCGGGCTGAGTGGTCGGCTCGAAGGAGACGGCGACCAGGTCCTGCGAGATAGTGCCCTGAGCGAACAGGTTGTCCGTCACTGAGCACCCGGAGCGGCGTTAGTCGAGATTCGTCGCAATTCGGCCGGCGGAGACGACGGGACGACCTACCAGTGGGGACGGTCGAGGTCGTGTCCGGAGAGAGCGTCCCGACGGTGAGACCGGTAGGCCCGATACTGAGACGCCATTAGTCGAGTACCAGAGAGTATGAGCAGGTGGATGTGGTGCATACCCGAGAATGCCATCAACGCCGTCGAAGCCCTGAGAGCTGGTGGCCACGCCAATGGACTGGCCTGTGATCGTCAGACCGCTACCCAACGTTACAGTGTCAGTGAACTCTGTGCCTGCGGAGAACGGTCAGCACAGCGTCATTCCCCGCCAATCGAGATGAATCCAGCGCGTACCGGAGAAGTCGCCCGAGCCGTACGACACGGCCTGGAAGGGAATGCCGGCACGGTCAGTCTTCGCTCCCGCAAAAGTCGATCAGGGGGACACGCACCACACGGTCGCGCGTCTGACGTGTCGAGGAGGTCTGGACGAAGGTGCGGCCGGCGCCGACCCAGGTGTTGGAGCTTCCCGTATCGACGAGGAGCGAGTCTGCGTTGCGCCCGGCCGTCAATTCCAATCTGGCTCCGCCAGAAACAAAAATAAACATACACGTGGTGCCGGGCGTGCCTACGTTGACCTGATCACATTGAACGCAAGTCAGCAGGAGTCTCAGAACTCATATTCCCGGCAGAGGTGCGGCGGGCGGGCACTGACGTTGGCGACGTAGTCCACGGCCTGGTTGTCCACGGGCACGCTGATGACGGCGTCCGCGGTGAGGGGCGTGCCCGTGAGCTTCGCGTTCGCACGCGCGCGGAGGTTGTGCACGCGCGCCTGGTCACGCGCGAGCAGCTTGCCCGAGCCGGTGAGGTTAAACCGCTTCGCCGTCTGCAGGCGCACGAAGCTGTCGCGCATCTGCACGACGGGCGTCGCGTGCGCGGTGAGCGCGAGCGCGAGGAGGAGCAGGGAGAAGAAGGCGCTGGAGGAGCCGCGCGACATGTCAGCCGACGGGGAGCGGAGGGGGACGGAGGGATGAGAGGATGTCCGAGCGGGAGCTCCAACGAGGATATTGAGTGGATACGGCTGGGCCTTTATACTTCGCGAACGTCGAGATTTTCTCAGAGAACCATGTGGGGTGCGTGCTCCGAGCTTCCTTGGTGCTCATTACGCGCACTGCGGAGGTGATGAATGCGCGGACTGTCTAGGAAAAGAAGCACTCGGTCAGCTTCTGGAGACGCATGGTGCAGCGTGTCCCACATACCAGGCACTAGGATCCAAACCCCGGAGCTGTTCAGATAAGTTTGACAGGTTAGAGTTGTCACCCCACTTGCCACTGTGTACGACCGGAGAGATATGAACGAAGTATGCATAACGACCCGAAGCTTCTCCCACATTGACGGACCCGCTTGATACGACCGTTTACTCAATCCTTGAACGCACGGCGGAGGTAGAACGTATAGCTGAGATGGGCTACGGCATGACAACCATGTACGGTGCTTCGATGTTGCGACGAGCCAGCTGGGAGCCTGTCGAAACATATCCTAGAAAGAGGCCTGTAGAACCCGCGAGATCGCTATCTCCACCTGATAGCTGAACGTTAAGATTAGTCCAGATGCTTCCTAACTTAGGGATCGTCCTAGAACCTGTAACTTCTAGGAAGCCGCATATACTCCAACGCATTTCAAACTACGCTTTGAGCACGATTCACGGTACTAGGACCGGACTCGCTGGTATATGTGGAAATACCAAAAATCCCCGTGTCGTAGTGGTCGTAGTGAAGGGCGTGTTCGCTCTCAATAGGATCAGACGGTCGTGCTAATGTCAGTCAGGGCTGACTGTTGAGATCTACGCTCGGCAACGACGAGGACAGGTGAGCATTCGAGCCTCATCTAACGTCATGCTCCGCCTGCCTGTGTGAACAAAGGTCGTCAGCGGGTATTTTAAGACACACAAGACATTGATCCGTACCATGGGAAAACACATAACCTCGGAACTGCCTATGAAGCAGAATCTACTTCGTTGAAGGTAACAGCGCGAACAAAAGCTACGACCCCACGGGTGACACGTTTGTACCTGCTCTCTATGTTAAGGGCTTGAATTAGGTCGACCACCGCAGATAAGTAGTTTACTGAGCCAGCTCAGAACTACACCCTGACCCCGGCCGTCCGACTGCATCCTTCGAGTCTAGATGACCGCCGGAAAGAAGTACCATGCGTGCACCGGAAAAGAGAAAGGGAGCCGAGTGCCCCAGAGGCAGTCACAGGCACCGTTCCCATCGGTCCATGCGGAGGGCGTGGGGGACGATCGTTGTCGAGGAGCGACGGCATTGACACGAAAGATGTCGCCAGACACGTCGGCTTGAGCTAGCCATGTCGGATACTGCGAATTTCGAGCACGGGGTTTGAACGTCTTCAAGAAAGCGCGTCACGGATGGAAGAGCTTTTGTGCGACTTGAGAAGTCGGAATGGTGCCGTGTCCGCGAACGTCGAAAAGTGGTGGGAAAAACGACCTGGTAGGGGTCATGAACGAGGCTGTCAAGGCTGTAAACACTCACGGTGAAGCCCTTAAACCCTCTGTGTATGGCCGCTCACCGTAATGTCCGGGCTGGCAATCGTCATAGCAGCAAGCCGTGCACAAAGCGGACTTCACGACCGTGTCTCCTGCAATGGTGCCAGGCTCGACAAGTACTGATTCATGCTGTATGTATTAAGGGGGCTTCCCACTCCCTTCTATCTGCGTACTCGGATGACGCCAAGCACAGAGCGGCTCTCAGGGGACTGGAAATACCGGCACATGAAGCTTGGGAAATAGTTCGGATGATCGCGGTGCGAAAGAGAGAGCGTTGGGCGCCATTTCGTCGTAGCAGAGGCGCTCTGACCACGTGGCTCATCTCGTCCTTCGTGGCGTCACAACGGGCGCCTACAAGTGTATCCCGAACCTCATCCTGCAGTAGTCCTGGGCCCGCTAAGCTTGCCGCTTCTCCCCTCAGCCGCGATGCGAGAAACAGTCTATTGAATCTTCCAAGCCTTATCCGAATGATATGCTATATGCTTAAGCCCTGAGCAGGGTCGATTCATATCAAAATTCCCCTACAAGGCGCAAATTGGCAGAGTGGCTGCGAAATGGCCACCCCACCCGGCGCAAAAACTGGACTCACACTCAGTCGACGCTGCAGATGCGCGCGTGTGGATTATGCGTGCTATTGCCCCGCGTGAGGACCCACAAGCGCGTCGCGAATATATACGTTCCAACACCTATGATCGCGCCGTGGCTCCACGATGACATATGTGAACTCCCTTCACACCAAATAAATGCGCCACTGCTTTTTTATTAGACGCGACCTTCCCCTCCACTCCCGCACAACATAACAACCATGGCGCACAGGATAGGTGAACCGTACTCGGGCAAGAACCCGGTGCCCGCCATTACCACCAAGCTCACATCGCTCGTGAATCCCGAAAAGGCGACAGAGGCCAAAGCGCAGCAACTCCAGGACCAGAGCGTACATCGAGAGGAGAAACAGACGGAGAAGAACGCGAGGCAGCTCGCCAAGGGTCGCGTCATGCGCGCTATTGATCCTACCACCGGCGAGGAGCTCGAAATTCGCAATGCGGACGAGGAACCAGACGTCAGGTCGAAAGGAGAGAATGTGCTGCACCAGCCATTCCCGCCGCCGAGTAAGCTATTATTGCATTAGTGCGCATCTTCCCTTGTCTCTTGCACTGACTGTGCGTTAGATTGGAAGGAACACCGTGACAAGGTCGTCGCTATCATCAACAGAGGAATATTGCTCATCTCTGGTTCATTTATTATGGCTTTCCTACTTTCCACCCTTTTCTCGAGTGTCCTCGGGCGAATATCATGCCTCCTTCCACCAGCGTTCTTGAGCTACTGCGTACTCTTCAAAACGAACAAGACCGCCGAGGCTGACTTTGAGCAGCGCATCTGGCACGCCGAGCGTATGCGCGGCCTCGCTGCAGGGTCTGACGTCGACGGGGACGGCAAGGTGACAGACGAGGAACGCACGCGTGAGAGTGCGGAATGGGCCAACGCTGTCGTCCGAGGGCTGTGGCCGATCATCAACACCGACCTGTTCAGCTCCTTGGTTGACATGGTCGAGGACATTATGCAGTCCTCCGTCCCGACGTTTATCGTTGGTCACGCCACCAACCGTTTTCGACCCCGAACTAAAATCTTGACCTGCAGCATTCTGTGCGTATCGCCGACATGGGCTAAGGCTCAAACGCTGGCCGAATTACGTCTATTCGCTCTCTCCCTGATGCGGGGAAAGCCGGACTCAAGTGATAGCTTGTCCGCCCTTGGAATCGACACCCAGACTATCAGTCCTGACGACCGCGATGCACTGGACGGTGATCACGTCAACCTTGAGATTTCGTTTGCATACCAGGGTTTACCTAGTGCCCAGTCCGCGAAAAGCAAGGCTCGCAACATCCAGTACGTCGTAGTTATTCGTCGTCCTGAGCACACAATAATTGGGATCAATAGTCTGCTCGTTGAGTTCACTGTAGGACTGAAGGGCTTGCTGGGAATCCGAGTGCGTAAGTCGATTTTGCTAAACGTGTTTCACGAAGAAGTTTTTGCTCAGCATCAATGTTAGCGGTCTGGGTCGAGATTACAGGCGTGGTGGGGACAGCTCGGGCGCGACTTCAGCTAATCCCAGAACCTCCATTGTAAGCCTCACTTTTGCATTAAACTCGCTAAAAGCTGAGAGATATATAGTGTAAAGACGACGCTAGTGTCATTGATGGGTCTCCCCAGAATCACCATCTCCGCGGTGCCCCTCAACAGGGCCCTGCCGAACGTGATGGATTTGCCCTTCGTCTCAGGCTTTATCTCGAGCGCGTTGGATACTGCGGCGGCCGAATACGTTGCTCCGAAGAGCCTCACGCTCGACCTGCAGAGATTAATCAGTGGCGACGATATCAAGAAAGGTTGGGTTTGACATTCACGTGTTGCTGGGTCATAGCGTCGCTCACTATACCATTAGACACTGAGGCAATTGGCGTTCTTGTAGTACACATACATCGCGCTACAGGCGTAAAGGCGATGGACGTGACGGGTGGATCGGGTATGTGATTCTCAGTGGTTGGCTGTCATTTCATGTATCCTCTGACCGTATAGTACACCTCTTCAGCAGACCCATACGTCACGCTCACGTACTCACGGCTCGAGAAACCCCTCTACTCGACGCGCATCATCAAGGGCGACTGCAACCCAGTGTACGAGGAGACCGCTGTCTTGCTAGTTGACGTGAACACTGTCAAACTCCACGAGAAGCTCAGCTTCCAACTCTGGGACTCCGACCGGATGAGCGTCGTGCGCATACATTCACCCTCCCGTGTATGCATCGTCTCTAACATCCCGGGACCCACAGGACGACATGATGGGCTTCGCCGAGATCGACATCGCCGACCTCATCCGCGAGCGCGCCAAACCGACACGGCGCGTCTCGCATCTCTCAAGCCCGGACTCGCGGAATCGTTCAGGCTCGCTCGAGTACACCGTCGGCTACTACGGGAAGCTGCCACCTAGTGAGGCGCTCGCGACGGACGGCTCCGATCCCAGCCTGCCGGACGACTTGCGCGAGCGGCCAGAGTTCAAGGATGCGCGGGCGGTCGCGCTGAATGACCTAGAAGCGGCGGTGCTCGTGACACCGCCGGACCCCGAGTGGCCGAGCGGGATCTTGAGCGTGCAGGTGCATGAGATTCGGGACCTCGCGGTGAAGACAATGGGTAAGGAGCGAAAGGGAAAAAAGGGGCGTGAGGGCGAAAAGGGTCAGGATGACGGCGATAGTGCGCAAGAGGAAGGTGAAGGCCTGCCTTCATCGTACTGTACAATGTACACTTCGGCCGCATGCCATCCGCGAACCTTGACGCTGACGTGTTCCTGGCAGATCCCTTAACGACGACCTGGTGTATGAGACTCGCGTTAAACCGATCACGAGCTCACCCATGTTCAATGCCGGCACTGAGCGCTTTGTGAGAGACTGGAGGAAGGGGCACGTCACCGTCACTGTCAAGGATTCACGTCTACGGGAGAACGACGCCGTTCTCGGGACGGTCTTCCTGAAGGTCAGTGCTCGAAACTTCTTTTCATCGTCATGCCTGACGATGATCTTCCAGCTGTCCGAAGTTCTCGTGAACGCCTCGGAAGTCACGCGGTGCTACTCCCTCGAGAGCGGATTGGGCACTGGACGTATCCGGATCTCCCTGCTCTTCCGCCCCGTCGACGCGAAGCTCCCGCCAAATCTACTGGGCTTCGACACGGGCACCCTCGACATCCGCGATATTGCCGTGCAGTCCGACCATGTCGACCTCGCCAAGTGCGAGGTGCGTCTCAAGACGACCACCGCGGAGGCCGAAGAAAGAGTGTCGCGCAAGGCGGCTGAGCAGCGCGACGGCCGCATCGTCTGGGCATCCGAGAGTCCGACAAAACTCCCCGTGCGGCAGCGCTATGCTTCAGCGCTGCTCATCTCCTTCCGCGACGCGTCCGGGTTCAAGTCCTCCGGGCGGAAAGCGCTCGGTGTGCTCTGGCTGCGGGACATTGTCGACCGTGCACAGGGTCCCGTTGAGGTGTCACTTTGGCGAGCCAAGGACGGCGACTACTCGCGCCTGAAGCTGAACTATGTCCCACCCGACGGCGACCTCGCATATTGGGACAGTGACAGGGAGAAGGTCGAGCGCGTCGGGAGTGTCGCGCTCGACCTCGCGTTCTGGCCGGGCATCTCGGAGAAGCACCACGAGGTGCTGGGCGGGGCGGGCGCGAAGAAACGCGCGGCGTGGGACGAGTATGATAGGCAGACGTCGGCTGGGTATAGGGATGCGGTCGGGGAGCTCGATGAGCAGATCCCGCAGGACCATCGGGCGAGGGAGAGCCAGGACACGGAGGCGCACGACTCGCAGGGTGGACGGCAGATGCCGGGGCGTGCGGACCAGACAATCACGGGCGGGCCGGTCAACACGCAAGAGGGCGACGACGAGGACGCGACCCAGGATGAGGCAGCACACGGCACGAACACGACTGTGTCCGCTGACTCGGCGGAGGTCGAGTCGGAGGTAGAGCCTGACTCGTCCAGCGCGGACGATTCGGAGGGCGGAGAGAGCGAGGGCTCCGAGCCGGATGCAGGACGCGGTAAGAAGAAGCGCGGCGTGGTCGGGAAGCTGAAGGAATGGCGGCAGCACGAGAAGGAACTGCATCAGGATCACCGTGGCGTAATGCAAGTAAAGCCAGCGCGCACTGCTGAGTGGCTAAAGGATAACATCGAGGAGGGCGCGCATGCGGTAAAGGACCGGTTCAAGATGAAGGCGCGTGAACCTGATGTCGAGACCGAAGTTTGAAGAAAAATGTGATCTTATCCTGCGCGGTCCTTTAACTCTGTTGTATGTCGAGTGAACTGCCGCACTGTATGCTCACGGTCATCTGTGACTCTGCTATGTGATACCCTTTCGCACCATGCACTAGTAGGTTCAGTGTGTATGAAATATATTAGTAGGACTGTGGCCACGGATTTTGCTAGCCAATAGAGAGGACGACGGCACAGACAGCGAAGCTCGCAGCAATGCAAGTACTGCGCTGGCAGCAGCTACCTGCAGGGGGCGGAGATGGGGGGCGCAAATGATGTATAGCGGTAGCACAGGATGCCACATTTTAGGGTTATCGCGGCAACAGAATCGTAAAGGAATTGTGAATGAGGCTAAAGATCTTTTACTGTGTCCAGTCAAGATATCTGTAAACATTATTGTATACCTACTGCACAACTTATAAGAGAACTGCAATATCTCATATTTCTATCGTTATTGTACATGAAAATCGTAAAGTTTTTTGGTATCATCACAGGATGAATTTTAAGGTTATCCTAGCAACAGAATCGTAAAGGAATCGTGAACGAAGCCAAAGATCTTTTACTGTGCCCAGTCAAGATATCTGTAAACATTATTGAATACCTACTGTGAAGCTGAAAAGAGAACTGCAATACCTCCAGATCTTTTACCATATGTCTATTGTTATTGTATATGAGAATTGTAAAGATTTTTTGGCATCATGTGCAGAACTCATAAATAACAAAATCCTCTCGAGCATAAGCGCCGCTGCCTTCCGGGACGTGTCATCCGACTTAGTTCCGAGGTTGTGCCGGATCGTGTCGCCGAGTCGCGCGGCGCAGAGATTTGCTGTTCAAACGTCCAAACTTCACTCCAGACCCGCCGCAACCTCTGCTACGCCCTTGACCATCTCTCAGCCAGATTTATGGGCACAGTGACGCTCTGCCCAACTTGAGCTGGGAAGTATGAGTGGAAGAAAGCCAAATCCCCTTGAACAAAAGCTGCACCAGGCGGCCCTCGCCGATTCCAAGAAAGTGAGCTTGGAAGAATCTTTGTGATATGGCATACGTTTACTAGGTTATATCCTAGACTCTCACTCAGAAAGAATGCGAGACCCTCATACCCGATCCGGGGGCACGTACCGCCGCGCTCAACTTCCTACTCGGCACGGTGAGTATCCCTCGTTATGGAGGGATATGGATCGCTCAAGAGGAGAGGGCAGGGATTGTTGAAAGCGATGAAGGACACCAAGGGTGCTGTATCGTTCCGCGCAGTCATGAAGAAGGAGCTTGATGTGTGAGTACTCCGATGAGGCATATGGCATCCATCTCTCATCCCCAGTGAAGGAAGAAGGACATGAGCGGAGAGGAAACCATGATCTTGAGTTATATTCAGGGGGCCGCGAATGAAGGTGCGCCTATCCCCTTTGACCTCCAGACGTATACCAACGATAAATGTAGGTATATGGACGAAACACTTGAAGGCCAAGACGGAGTTACACCAGACCGTGATCGACCGCTGTCTCAAGTCGCTCGCTCAGAAGCAGCTTATTAAGGCAGTCAAATCCGTCAAAGTGCGCGTTCCTATGTCTATGACATCCGCGCATATACTGACTATTTCATGTTATTCTACACATAGTTCCCAACACGAAAGATCTATATGCTTGCGCACCTTGAGCCTTCTGTCGAGATGACAGGCGGGCCATGGTACACCGACAATGAGCTCGACACTGAATTTATCAAACTTCTGTGTAGCGCCTGTCTGCGCTTCATTCGTGATCGCGTGTGTGCTCTTCCTTTCGTTCCCACACCCTTCTCAACTGTACAAGCATCTAACTGACGTCCATGCTGCCAGAGTGTGCCCAAGCAAAAAGGCGGCGAATCGTCGTCGGCCTCAGATCTACTCTACCCGATATCCGCTGCGCCCTCCTACCCAACGGCGCAACAGATATTGGCGTTCCTGAGTAAAAGCCGTATTACGGAGACCCAACTTGGCGTCGAACACGTTGAGATGCTGCTCAATGTGCTCGTTCTTGATGGTGAAGTTGAACGGGTAGGTCCACCCCAGGCTGCTCTTCAAGCCTTATGCGGCATAGCTTGTTTCTTATAGGCTGCCTTGCGCCTGTTGTACAGATGCCAGCATTCGGTGCGGCCATGTGGGACACGTCCGAGGACCCTGGGGCCAACGCTAGCGACGACGACTCACGCAGGCGCAAACGCAAGTGGCGTGAATCTTCTGACTCTCCGAAACGTAAAAGCAAACGGAGCAGGCGTAGCCGCTCCACCTCCGAATCGGATTCAGATTCCGACAGTGAGGGCGGACGGGGAAGCCGTAGACGCCGTAAAAAGCGCAAAGACCGAGATAACAGCGATGTGGGCGGCAGCGAGAGCGAAGACGAACGGGAGCGGCGGCGGCGGAAGAAAAAATTGCGCCTGCGCGAAGGGGGCGCGGACGTCGGCGCAGATGCAGATCTGGATGCCCCTGCAGATGAAGATATCGAGATGAGCGACGAGGAGAAGCGGCGTAAGGGAAAGTCCAAGAACAGGAGGAAGAGCACGACTAAGAGGCGGCGCAAATACGAATCCTCTAGCTCGGACTCGGGGACGGACTCGGATGACGATCATCACTCACGTTCCCGCTCCCGCTCCGAGTCGAAGTCGAGGTCCAAGGCCAAGTCAAAACCCTCGAAACGCTCGCGATCTTCGTCCCCTGCGCCGGGCGCGCTCCCTGGTGACTTTGACGCATTTCTCCACGGGGGCGAGGGTGCGTATGTATACCGTGCGGTACGGCAGGAGCGCGCGGCAGGCGGGCTCGGGCAGGCACCTTGCGTGCGCTGCCCGACGTTCGAATTTTGCAAGTCAAGTGGGCCAGTGAACGCGCAGGAGTGTACGTACTATGGCGCGTGGCTTGTTGTGGCAGACATTGGGAAGGGATAAGGGCGATTCGAAGGGTAGATAATTGGAAGCAGGTAGTATCAAAGCGAGCAGCAACTGTGTCGCACGTAAGGTGTACGCTCAATGAAGAGGTAAAATGCTCATCGCTTTATAGTGTGTATGCGGTAGGTGTCGGAAAAGTCGATTGACGGACTAATTACGCACCTCGGCGACGCATTTCTTTGAATCCTTGGGCCATACGTTATCCCGTGTGCATCATAAACCGTCAAAACGAATAATTCCAACATAAGCTCATAACCTCTACTAGCGAATCCATCAGTGGAAGTTTCTTTGTATGAGTCTCGATTATAGAGATCGCCAGATATATCTCCCAGTGCGCGTGCGCCTAGCCCTCGGCCCCGCCTGTTCGCGCTCGTGCAGCTGTACAGCCTACCGGTGTATACGCAGCCGTCGTCCTTTACTACGGCCACAGTCGCGAATACAGCGACCGCGACAGTGACCAAATCGTCTACTGTACTTACTACTATCGCGACTAGGTTACTGCAACGGGCAACAGTGGCGGCAACGAACCTCCTGACTATCAACTTCCTGACTATCAACTTAGGCTTGATCAAGAAGCCCACTGGGACCACAAGACTCGAGAATAATTCGGCCGTCCGCTGGTGCACACCAACGTCGAGACTAAGAGTCGGAAACCTGGTGATCGAACTATTAAATCAGACTGTGTATATAGGTTGTAATATTTGTAAGGTTAGAGCTCTGATTTTCGCTGAGCACGCACGCTGGCTTGTAAGCTTCACATCAAGTCACCGACTCTGCCAGTAGCTAAGCTGCGACGATAATGAATCGAGTCAGAGTCGTTGATTCTTGAAGCCGGATAGCCCTTTGCCAAGAAGGTCGATCAAGTTCTAAGGGAAGCCGGCACTTGAAAAACACAGACTGAACAAATCATACTAGTGGGGGTACGGAAAACGAGCCATGATTATTCCAGCCTACTGGTGCTCGAAGAAGCCATTGAGCCAACCATACCGACATATATGCAATTTGTATTCTAGACCTTGGGAGGATTAATGAATGTGTCTACAAGGAAGCGTGAAAAAATTGTGAGATCGCTACATTAACGGGAAGCGCGTGAGCAGTAATGTCACATACCATCACTTAGCCGGTGCGTCAGGAATCTGCGTTGAAGACATCATCGTTCGGCGTGGATATGGCAAGTTGGTTCATTCCAGGCACGGTAGTACCAGGCGTGTCTTCCCGAACACGCTTCTTGTTGTTGCCTGTGACTGACACGATTCCATCCGCCGTACGCTTAGAGCTCTGAGCTGAAGCAAGAGGTGTGTAGACCAGTGCCCGCCGAGTCTTCGGATGTTTAGTGAGGGGAAGCCACAACCGGTTAGCGTTGAGAGCCGTTTGGAAGGCGGCGAAGATTTCGGCGTGGTCAGCTAATGGCGACGCGAAAACGGCCCGTGTTCTAGCAGTCAAGGGCCGGCGCTTTGATTTGTACTGTACTTTGGAACCCTCTTCGTCTGAGCTTGCATAGATGGTGGGTGGTCCGAGGTCATCCATATCCTTCTCTACGTTGGACCTGATACCGTATTGAGGGGTGCGTTCAAGTTCGTCGATCATGCCTGGAGTGTCGTAGTGGTCCTTACAAAGGCCTGCGAGCGTTTCGAGTAACACAGTGAGAGGATGGTGTGGGGGGAGCCCTGATATAGGACTATATCCCCCCCGGACCGTTATAAACTTGTGATGACTGCCTCGGTTGTCTCCGGTGGTACTGTCAAAGAAATTGAACATCACCGATGCGAGCGCAACCTGACTGTAAGACGTGTTATGAGGTAGATACATCATCGTGCACCACGTCAACACGTGCATGAAAGACTCGAGGTCGTCCGAGAGTTGATGGTTTTTGTGTGGGAACCAAAGAAGGATTGCCGACATGAACTGCCAGGTTCCCTGAAATGCAGACAGAATAGTAATCAGACCCCGTAAATATATGGCAATCATCGACGCAACGACCCACCGAGCGAGAGGCTTGAGTTGCTCGTGGATTACGGATCTGCGCCTCGGTCTTCGCTAACTCCCAGTCACAGAGGAGCCCTCGCATTGAGCCTTCGGGATTGTCCGGGTTCTCGTAGATGAGGATATTACCGACGCTAACATCGCGATGCAGAATTTTGCGTTTCTCCCACGCCCATCTGTGAGCTGTTTTCGCAGTCAATAACGATGTTGTGACGGACCAACGTAGTATGCGTCAACTCACCGCGAAGGGCCCCCGCGAGAGCGCCGACTAACTCGCGCGGGGACCTGAAGTCTTCCAGGCTAGCGCAGACTTCCTTGAACACCAGCCGAGTATGAATTCTAGGCAAGATCGAAACACCCTCCGGAATAATCGTGCGTTGGGGCGCATTTGGCAAGCCCACGTCTCCACCACCTAGCAGTGTAGGAATGTGCATTTCCCTTGAGGGTTCAGCCCACAAGTGTTCGTAGATACTCTTCTCCGTCCTCACGGTGGGTTCCCCAGGTCTCCAGGTGTCCTTGATGAAGACCGCTATGCCCTCTATCAGGTCAAGAGCTACAAAACCTTTTGTTGCTCGGCCAGCAATAGAGGAACTTGCATACATGGGACGACAGACCACGTATTCTCGCGAGCCACGTAACGGGAGTGGGTCCTGAGGTGTATCGCGCTCGACCAATTGTGACGGCCCAGTACAGTCATCCACGGTCAACTTGTAGAAAGGCCAGCCTTCAGTTGCCGCTCTGTTCAGACTCTTCACAATGAAGTATGGGCTCTCATATCGCGATTTCATGGCCATGAATTTCGCGACTTCGTCCTTAGAAGCCAGGGTCGTCGTAGGGTCGTACCCGCGGCCAGCTAGGTCCAACTTTGACAGTCGATAGAGAAACGTGCCGATGATCTCCGGGTGCTTGATGTAGTTGAACTGTGCAGAAACCAGAGCGCTCGAATGGTCAAGCCTTACAAAACGGGCATACCCATTCCCACAAATGCTGATCGTGAACACGAAGAGGCGATGCTGGCGATGCAGTACCTGAAGGCAATACTGCAGACTTTGCCCCCGGCTGAGGACGTGAGCATCGCCGTGAGGGAGGAACGTGCCGAATTTCACGTGAGGACCGAAAGAAAACGGGGCCCTCCTTGTCGAGCCCTTCACTTCGATGACGATTTCTAGCCACGCCCATGCCGTACGAGCATGCAGAGGCAAACGATCGGCAGAAGGATCAGGGGGTGAAGGAAGGTCATCACGCTCGTCCGAGTCAACCAATTCGTCCGGGTCGGCCGATTCATCGGGCTCTTCTGGCGTGATAGACGTGGTGGACACCTGGGGTGCATGGCGGGCCTCCGGATGTGTGTGATCCTTGGTAGGCTCCTGCGAGGCGTCAGGTGCAGAGGGGTGCGGCGCCTTCATTTCGACAGGCTGCTTGACAGAGATGGCTTCAGTCACCTCAGGAGAAGTGGGATATATACCAATGTCAGGCCGCAAGGCGCTAGAATCTGGGTCGCAGTCGTCTGACTCTCCTTGCGCAGACTTGTCGTAGAAGCGGTCGATCGTGAAGGCCTGGAAAACCTTGCTTGCTCCCGACTCTTTAAGCGTCTTGTTCAAGCCCTCGGTCTAGGCAACTGTTAGTGGTAGAATGCTGCTTCAAAAAAGCCAACTCACCAGACCGGGGTACATTGCGCGCTCATTAGTGAAATCCACACGCCAGGTTCCATAGTTGATGCTGGCATCAGGCAGACCGACAGCGCTCAACTCGCAGATGCCGTTCCAATCTTCAAGTGAATATTCAGCCCAGAGCATCTCGGCGTTGAGCTCCCTGCGTCGTTTCTCGAGTCGGTTCTTCCCTATATCTGACGTCGAGTACGGGTTTCTAGAAGACCCTTTCGCCACGACGGGAGTTCTCTTGACGTAGTCGAAATCCTCTGGCGTGTCGGTGCGGGTGGGAGTGTTTGTAGCGTCTTGCTGATCGTTGGACCCCTCAGGACGAAGGTTTAGAGGGGGTGTCTTGGTAACGTCTCGCTGGTCTGGTGCGTAACTAGACATGGTATTAGTTCGATGAGAGCGAAAGAAGAGTGATGGGGTATACCGGCCGAATGCACGAGCCTTTTATAATGAAGGAAGAGGTGACACGTAACGCTACGTGCGTTCCAGCTAGATCTCAGATGCTGCAGAGCAGATTTCCTGAGTAGTAGTGCTGGTCGATAGCTGGAAGAGAATTGAAATTGAGGTAGAACAGCGTTCTCACGCGCGAAGTTGCCTGTTTAGTCTATTCAGGTGGGACATTTGCACTCCGATCGCGCTGGCTATGCGTGTTTTTGCGCTTACCTCGATTGCTTTGGGGCCTGACTAGCAGGGAGCTGAAGAAATCCAAGTTAGGGTTGAAGGAGGCAGTACTGGCTTCTGCCACGATGGAGCTCGTGTGGTAGTGCTTTTCCAAATTTAGAAGGTGTAGTGTTCATATTATCCAGGCTAGAAGGGCTTGCCATATGACGTTCTTTGATACATGATTTCAAGCTCAGCATCGAGACGTGAGAGAAAGATCTAGCGAAGCAGAGCTCAACACCCATGATAATGCATAATGAGGGACCTAGCGGTGGTTGATCCAATCGGGTTATTTGGAGAAGCAGCCAGTGATAGTATAGCCCTACTAGACCGGGTTGAATCCGATTTGTTCAGATGAGATCGAAATCACAGTGGGAGTCATCCCTTTACTTTCCTGTAAGGGAGTGCTCGGGTTTTGAACGCGCCGCGGTGGCGCGCCAGTGGACCTGCGAGTCATACCTATAGTATTCATGACTCCGTTATCGAACCGTTCGCTCATGATGATGATGCTAATGCCGATGCAGGGATAACTCCAGCAAGGTATCTTTTTGAGGTAATAGTCACGGAACGTGTTTCTAGCGCAGCACGATTGGGTTGAACATACCGCATGCCTTCACGGACAACGGTGAGTAGCAGCACTGTGTACCGAGGCTAGGAGTTAAACGCTCGATGTCTTTTTTGGGTTCCAAAAAGCAGCGGTCTCCTTTTTAGGAAACCGTGCACACCCTTTCCTGTTTTGGTAGCTAACTCGCAACTCGCTGTCACCTACCGTATCCCTTCTCCAGAAAATACATGAACTCGAAAGTACCCTCGGTTCCCCCAGGGGGGTACAGTGATCGGGGGGCACCGTTCCGGCAAGGACTGATCCGAACCGAATAAGAAACGCATTGGGCGTCTCGCCCTCTCGCTCTCAAATTTGCTACAGACATGCGCAAAAGAATCGCTAGAAACCAAATAGACGGTTTCCGGAGTAAGTAGCTTTGTAGGCTCATCTCAAACTGGGCCACGTCTCTCGGCGCTTGAGTCGGGGTACTGGCGCCCAGCGCTCGCCGCCGCCGCTGTCACGCCCTTCTCGAATCCATGTAATCTAATGGCGACCACCGAGCGTTACCAGTGTAAACGTGTTGGGGAGGATCATATCCGGCCATGAGGGCGTATGATAGCTGTTGGATCGGTGAGGACTTTCGTAGGATAGAACGAAGTGGCTGCATAGGCATTCGGGTACTACGATACAAGGCCTGCCATCGCTTCGCTCTGGCGGGTTGACTACAGCAAAATCATGCATCGTACGGGAAAATTGTAAGGGGAACAATAGGGATGCGGTCATTAGGATTTGATGCCTGGCCGGTCGAAGTTTGGTATCTGGGATAATGCAATCGGGAGGGATACCATACATAGTTTGGCTAAGGATAAAGATGATATTATCATCGGTCAGAGACGTCTCGTAGCAAGTACCAAGCATGGGTCTCGGCATGTGTACTGGCGCACTACCGCGTGTGTATTAAACTGCATGAATCATAAGGAATATGAAGTTCAGAACCGCGTATGTTACTGTAGAAGAGAATGCGAAAAGCCAAACTCAAAAATCGCCCTTTGTGTTGCGTAGGGGGAAGTCAGGTGCCGCGTCGAGGTAGTAGCAGAAGTTCTGGGCTTAGTGTCTACCTACTGCGAAGGCTTGTGTGGTTGGATCTTTCTGAGGTTTTGAAACACGATTATTGTCCTCGAACCTGTCGTTGTTATGACGCACCATTCACTCCGCGAAGTCTGAAGTTCCGTGCAGCCAGAGCTTCCAGATGTACTCAACGCTAGTAGCACACCCGAGGCACGAACTCGATACCCTGGTCTCCGAGTCCCAGAAGCATCGCTGCTGTGGCCGCCAGGTTTGGTGTTACCAGCGTCGAGGTGCACGTACGGCTACGTATACGGCGTAGAGAGGAGAAGGGGCCGAAGCCTCTCCACTCACTACTGAGTACTCGCCCGACGTGCGCCTAATATAGTCTAGACTCCTGGATTTGGTTTAGATTATGTAATAAAACTCGGCATCTATCGTTACCAGACAGAGTCGGAAATATTGATAGCTACTACTAGTACCACTACTACTACCGCCCGAGCTGGGCCGCTCTCTTCATGACGCCAATGCTCATGATGCCGCACGCACCATCTCTGTGGCGGAAACGGCAAGCATTACTATGATATCTGAATACTTGGGATGCTTCAAACAAACATGCCTGGCGAATCCGTGCCACAACCTGACCGGCCTACTACTAAGGCCTCCGAAAAACCGAACCGACAGTGAACCAGAGAAGTTTCCATCATATGATGCCCGTGGTCCGGGCAGGCAAGGGTAAGCTGCGAATCTCGAAGAAATGTTCTCACCGTCAGTTGAAATTAGGCTACCCTGGACGCGTGCTTCTGTCTCCCCAAGACAGTCAATCTGCCACCAATATTAAGGCTGACAAGTACAGTCAGACACCATTCTAGTTCCCGATGACTCCCCTATATCAGGCTTAGAACGAACGACGGACGGCGCAATAAAGCACCGTGTCGCGATGCCGGGTTGTACATAAGGCGGCCAAGTTTGTGGAATACTTTCGTGAAGATCTCCCTGCCGTACTCGCGATGTCCGAACTGTCTACGCTCGTAGGTCTCCTTGTCGTCCCTTTCTGTCTTTTTTGGCTCGTTCGGCTTGTCGCAACCAAAGTGACAAATGCGGGCGGCCCACTACCTCCGGGTCCTCGCCCTCTCCCATTCATCGGCAATGCTCTTGTCATGCCGACCAGGAAGATGCCCGAAGTCTTTCGGGACATGAACAGGAGATACGGTACGTGCCCACGCACCGATTCGTGGCTATGTCATCTATGGGTCTTACTCGCTGTGTAGGTGATGTGGTTTATCTCAGCGCCTTCGGACAGTCCATGCTGGTCTTAGGGACCCACGAAGCCGCGATCGAGCTGCTGGAGAAACGGTCGGCTAAATATGCGGACAAGGTTCACTCGACCATGGCCAAGCTGTACGTTCTATTCGTCTAAAAATGCCTCTCAGTACGAACGCCTCCCTCTGCAGCACTGGCTGGGACTGGGCGCTCCCAATCATGACGTACGGACCTTGGTGGCGCAAAAGCCGGAAGGCGTTCCACGAATTTTACAATCCGGCAGTCATTGAGAAGTACCGCCCGATCCAGCTGGAAACCGCGCGTCGTTTCCTTCTACGGCTGCTCAAAGACCCACAACATTTCCCCGAGCATGTCAGATAGTACGTTTGGCCGCCTTCCTCCCCGCCGCCCGTCTCAGCACTGGTACTTATGATTGTGCTCTCGCAGTGGGTTTGGCGCGAGCATCATCCGCGTCGCGTACGGGATCGACATCGACGCGGAAAGCACTCCGTACCTCTCGATCGCCTCAGAGACGATGGCGACGTTCGCCGCCACCTTCGTTCCGGGGAAGTATCTTGTGGAGACCTTTCCGATACTCCGTTTCCTACCTCCATGGTTCCCGGGGGCCCAGTTCCGACGCGACAGCGAGAAGTGGAGGCCTGTAGTGCAGCGGCTGCGGGATGTCCCATGGAATGCGACCACGAAGGCGGCTGTAAGCCTGTCGTGTAACATGCAATCCTGCGCTACTACTAACGTCGATTCAAGAGAGAGGGTGTCGCGCGCCCTTCCATCGCGACAACCATGGTGGAGCGCCTCGCCGGTTTTAAGGAGGATGAAGCATTAGCCGAGGAGAGCTTGTTGGCGCAGGACACCGCCGCCACCGGCTACGCAGGTACCACGTTTCGCAAGCTCATCCGCTCAAGCACAGTCGCTCATCATACGTACATATAGGCGGCTCCGACACGGTACGACGGGGCTTCTGTCCGGTACCCTACTGTCGCGCTTACCCGTATTCCGTCCATAGAGCTACGCTACGATGATGACGTTCTTCCTCGCGATGGCCAAACACCCATCCGCGCAGCGACGCGCCCAAGCGGAGCTCGACGCCGTCGTCGGCGCACACCGCCTCCCGGACTTCAGCGATCTGCCCGCGCTGCCGTACGTCGCCGCGCTCGTGAAGGAGTGCATGCGCTGGCGGGTCGTGCTGCCGCTGGGCATCATGCACCGCGCGATGGAGGAGGACGAGTTCCGCGGGTACCGGATACCGAAGGGGACGCTGGTCATTCCGAACGTGTGGTAGGCGGATGTTGTGTGCCATTGCGTGCGTCGTTCGGGTGTAGACTCACTTGGGGATGTGTGTAGGGCGTATACCCGCGACGCGCGGCATTATCCGGACCCGGAGGAGTTTAGGCCAGAGCGGTACCTTAGGGATGGGAAGCTGGATCCTGACGTGCTGGACCCGCGCGACGTCATATTCGGGTTCGGCCGTCGGTGAGCGTGTACCCTCTATCCCTTCGCGCGAAGGGGAACACTAACCGCGCACTGTATACGCGTGTGCTAGCGCCTGCCCCGGACGCGACTTCGCCGAAGCGACGTTCTTTACGCTCATGGCCTCCGTCCTGCATGTTTTCGACATCAAGCCAGCGACGGACGAGCTCGCCAACCCCGTTCCGCTACCGGGCAAGATGTCCGAAGGCGTCCTCTCGTGAGCTCTGTTCCCGCTCTGGGTGTGTATATGTAGGATTTGTGCGCTGACTGGTTAACGTGGTCGTTGGAAGACTCCCAGAACCGTTTGAGTGCGGGATTCTGCCGCGTTCGGCGGAGGCGGAGGCATTGATCGTTGCTGCTAACTCTAACTCACTAGGGCATGCGTAACTTAACCTAGGACCCATGCAAACGCGCACAGATTGCATGTGCCACCGCTCCAAGATCCAATGCCATATCACTAGACATGATCATCACCAGCAGTGCATGAACCCATTTCGCTACCGCCGCCACCACTCCCGACCACGATAAAAATCCAACAATTATGTATTTGACGCTATATAAGTACCAGGGGAGAAAGAGCGACGTGCCGACGGGCAATACGTAAAGTCCATTCCACATTCAAAAATTACCCATATGTTGCCCAAGGGCGCAATGAGCGCGAAATCGACGAGGTGAGGGTGAGGATGGGTGAGCGGCGCGGCGTGCGACGTTTAGCAGCCGTTGGAGAGGCCGGCGTAGCAGTGGCCGGGGGAGTTACCGCCGTAGTGGAGGTAGTCGTTGAAGTTGGTGTACGGCGCGCTGTCACCGGTGTTGGTCCACTTGAGAAGGTTGCCGATGTAGTACTTCTGTACATCGTCGACGTTGCTGCGAAGGAAACGTGTCAACATCCCAGCCTAATATATCGGCAGGGTAAGAACGTACTCGGGCCAGACGGGGCTGCTCTCGGTGCCGATAGAGCTATAGAGAAGGTCGAGGAAGTTCTGCTGGGTGATGGGGCACCCGCCCTCCTGCCACGCGCAGTCACCGACGATGCTCGCGTAAACCTAAGGGTCAACATGTGGATTAGTGCATCTGTTTGCTCTACAGACCAGATCAACGCACGTTGTAGTCGAGGCTGGGGAACGCAGTCTCCTGAGCGATCTCAGGGTTGGTGCAGGAGAGGACGTCGCGCAGGGTGCCAGGCTAGAAAAGACAAACGATCGTTCAGCTGCGGTCTCGGTACTGCGTAGCAAAGAAACGGTCTTACGGTGGCGGCGACGGCGGCAGCGACACAGTTCTTCAGCGTCCAGGGGTTGGTCTTGTCCGAAGCGTTAAAATCGTCGACACACTTGCGGGCCTGGACGAAATTCAAAGTGATCAGCCGACAAGTTCGAGGCGTTTTGCGTTACCCATGAGACGCACCAAGCCACCGACGAAGGGGCGTTCGTAGCCCGCAAGGGTCTTCTGAGCACCAGCGCACTCGCTGCTCTGGCGGGGAAGGAGCGCGGCCGCGTTAGCAGCGGCGGTGGCGGCGAGGATGGTGAAGACAGCGGTGAACTTCATTATGATCGAAACGTGAAGCGAGACCAAGAGATGGGCTGGGTAGGGTATGGAGAGAACTTGTGTAGAAGAAAGGGTAGATCCTGAGGTCTGCCGTTCTGCTTCGCCGACGTTTTATGCTTCCGGCTGGCGGCCATGACATGCCGACGCTGCGGGGTTGCAGACCGAAAAGATGGATCCTGCTGGCGTTCTCGCCGCCGGGGCGTCCATCATTCCGTCGTAGGGAGATCCCGAGGTTCCTCTCATCCAGCCGGATTCCTGTGCGCCTCGTGCTTGTTGACCACCGAGGTACACTCAAAGTCTTTCTGGAGGTGCGATGATGATACAGCACGCAGTGAATGTTCAGTCTTGAGACTTGTAGAGAGGTTTGAGTCTGAGAGGCGTTGATCCCTGCTGAGGGAGGCGTCATTGCCCGTGGGAAAAATGTCCAAATGGGCTCAAGACGCGTTCGAACGGCTCCTCCTGCGCCTGCCCTGTGCTACACAGCTCTCCATCAACTCCTCATCTTGGCGGGTAAGAATGCGGGGGCAGTGCCAGCCCACAAGCCGCGTGCCTGCAGTCGCCAGCCAGCACGGGCGCAACTCCCCGTCAACGCTCAGTACTTTGATGTAGGCGCGGCCATGGGCGGCTACTTTGTCCGACTCGAGGAAAACGGCCGCCGACTGAAGCTAACAGCTGCCGGCCGACTCTCAGACAGTCCAACTCGGCCTCAGGAAGATGCGGATCGGCAGTAACCTGTAGCAACACGCCGGACAGTGGACTCTAGTCTCTACATGGGGCATCTCGTTCCAAGGGCTCGTCGAAGGACGTCTATCGGGTTGACTGCAACCGTGCCCATAGCTTCTATCAATTCTTCAATTGCTTTCGGCAGACAGCTTCTCGGGCCAGAAGGCTTGGGCGGAAGCGTGTGGGGCGTACATGAGGCAAAGCTCTGCACTTACCTTTCCAAAGGCAGCGCTTTGTAGGTTTGTATCACCATATCAATACCACCTCCCAATCAGTGCACCTCGTAGACTGCCTCTAAATTTTTCAGAGCTCAACCTCCAGCGCGCAAACCGCCCATCCTTGGGCCCACTTGAGTCCTCAGCCGACGTGTCCTTCGGATTAGACCGCAAGTGAGCGCATACTTCCCCTCCCTACGAGAACAGTAGATCAAACACGGATGCTCTCGCACGGTACCCGCCCCGGACGTGACTTCGCCGAGTCGACGTTATTCACGCTTGTGATATACGTTCACATTTAGCGAACAGCGACGGAGGAACGCAGAAACCCTGGTCTACTGCCGGACTAGATCTCCGAAGGCGTTCTGTCGTGAATTTCGCCCATGTGTTGGGTATGTGCTGATTGTATGCGCTAACTGCGACTAGTATGCGAAGACTCACCGAACCGTTTTTGGGCAGTACGATACCGCGCTTCGTGGAGGCGGAGGCGCCGATCGTCGCTGCCAATTTCAATTGGCAGTGTGCGGGTGTAGGTCCCGTATATAGCGCGGGTATATCCTTCACCGCTTCTCCAATTTGTCGTAAATTCCTTCTGGGACGTACATCGACCAAGCTCAAGTTGGGGCCCGCGAAACATGGCCGGGGATATCTAAGGTATTTGAATTTCACGTTTCCTTACGACCGCTGTTTGGGTTTGCTCTTCGTCTTATCGCCGAGCGACCGCTCGTCGCTCTTATGGCGGCCTGAAGCTCCTTTGGAGTACTGTCATGTGGGTAATACCTCCGGTACTACTATAGTGCGAGCAGGCGCGATTCTACTGCGGAATTCAGGTTGCTTTAAAGCCTTCTTCGGAGCCCTGCAATTCTCCGCGAAGACTCGGAGCCTTTGGAACTTTACTCCCATGGTTTGGCCTTCCTTATCCATCTTTGTAGCGCTCGTTTGCATATGCACCGTGTTGTTCATCCGGAAGGCAACGGAAGCAAAACGCACTAAGTTACCCTTCCCTCCCGGACCCCGTGGTCTCCCGCTCATAGGAAATGCATTGGATATCCCGTCGAAGGACGTGGCGAGGGTCTTCCGAAAGATGAGCGCGAGATACGGTACGTTCATCCTTGTATAACGAATAAAACAGTCTACCCATTTTCCATTTGAAGGTGACATCATGTATCTCGAAGCCTTTGGCCAACCGATGATCGTCCTGGGGACCCAAGAGGCTGCGGTTGACCTCCTCGAGAAACGCTCTGCGAAGTACGCGGACAAGCCGCGCTCGGTTATGGCGTATCTGTAAGCACACGTCACACGTTCGCCAAGATGCCGTTCAGGTTCGCGTTCCCCGACTGATATATTTCTTTTCGCGACAGAGCGGGCTGGGACTGGGTGCTCCCCGCGATGCCCTATGGCCCATGGTGGCGGCGCAGCCGGCGTGCGTTCCACGAATTCTTCAACCCGGGCGTCATCGAGCAGTACCGTCCGATCCAGCTGGAGGGCGCCCGCCGACTTCTCCCTCGCCTGGTCAAGGATCCACGGCACTTTCCGGACCACATCAGACAGTGCGATCCTTTTTTTACTCCAACTCAGGGGAGGAGACGCTTACAGACAGGCACTTCGCTTTCTGTCGTAGCGCTATCGGTTTGGGCATCATGCGCATCACATACGGGATCGACATCGAGAAGGAGCGTACTACGCCGTACATGGCGGTCGCAGCGGAGACGATGGAGACGTTCGCTGCGACGTTCATGCCCGGAAAGTACCTCGTCGAGACGTTCCCCGTTCTGCGGTTCCTTCCGTCGTGGATGCCAGGGGCGGCGTTCAAGCGCGACGCGAAGTTGTGGCGACCGATCGTGCAGAGGTTAAGAGACACGCCGTGGAATGCGACTATGGCTGCTATGGTGCGCACGCTGGATATGCCTGCGTGTTCACGATCATAACGTTAAGATGTCCCCAATGACAGAAAGACGGCACGGCGCCGCCTTCAATTGTCGCAGCGATGGTAGAACGCGCCGTAGGTCTGGAAGGCAAGGAGCTGGAAGAAGAAATTGCGATCGCGAAAGACACCGCTTCCGCAGCCTACGCAGGCGGAGCCGACACGGTGCGAGTCCCTCGCGCTGCTAGTGCCCTGCCAAAGGGACCGCTATGATTGAACTGCTGGTGCATTTTCAGCTGTTCTCGACGACCATGACGTTTTTCCTGGCGATGGCGAAGTACCCCGACGTGCAGGAGAACGCGCAGGCCGAGCTCGACGCCGTCGTCGGCCCACGCCGCCTCCCCGACTTCGCCGACCAGCCGGCGCTGCCGTACCTCTCCGCGCTCATGAAGGAGTGCATGCGATGGCGCGTTGTGCTCCCCCTCGGTTTGATGCACTATTCCATGGAAGACGATTATTACCGGGGGTACTACATCCCCAAGGGAACGCTCATGGTCCCCAATGCATGGCAAGTTTCCTGCGGTGATGAGTTTGTGCAGTGCGAGTGCTTGTACTAACAAACGTTAGGGCATACACGCGCGATGCTCGCCATTACCCTGACCCCGAGGAGTTCAAGCCCGAGCGGTACCTCAAGGACGGAAAGATTAACCATGGCGTATTAGACCCGGGTAGCGTTGCATTCGGATATGGACGTCGGTGCGGATAAGTTCCCGTTGTATCATACCGCGGAATGCTAACGTGAGTCGGTGCCGGCGCCGTGCCGTCGCGTACTAGTGGCTGTCCCGGCCGCGACTTCAGCGAGGCCATCCTGTTTGCGCTCATGTCTACGGTGCTGCATACTCTAACGATTGCTCCTGTGCGAGACGAGCAGGGACGGCCTCTGCCACCCGAAGGCAGGATGACCGATGGTGGTGTTTTGTCGTACGTCTCCCTCCAGGCTCTTCCTCCCCATGCGCGCTCAGGAAATTGTTACAGGCTCCCGGAACCATTTGAGTGCGACATCAAGCCCCGGTCGTTGGAAGCAGAGGGATTGATCTCTAGCGTAACTTGCTGAGTGGATCGGACTTAGTAATCATGTCCCGAAGGTCGTTTACTCCGCAGAAGTAATCCGAGGGTGCATCGGCCTGGTTCGTATGCTCCTGTTTCGAACTCTCGACATAGCCACATCATCTAATTCTCCTGTTGAAGGCCAGGAACTATGTGAATGGCTTGCGACACTCGCGCATTCCATGTAATCGCCTTGAGCAATAGCAAATTGAAGCTCCGACAGAAGTTATTCAATCTTCGTGGGCCCCGACTCGCTGGACTTGGCGCGTTCAACGTTCCTCTTATACTACTCATCATCGGCATGACACACCCATCATGATACTAAATTGAAGACGGCCCTTAGTGAACCGGGTCTGCAACGTCGAAGACGCTCGGAAATCGCCTAGCCGCATGCCGAGACGCAGAGACGCCGACGACGTCCTATTACATTCGTCCTTGTATTCGGCTCCACTGTGCTATAGATATTCTTAGCAAGCACCGGTGCGCCTCTCGAGGTTCATGGTAAGCGTCATTATTCCACCTCTTCCTGTAGGCAGGCTCCAAAGCACTGGAAGGCCAACGAGACTAGTATTCCCGCGGAGACCTCGGCCACCACACGGAGTGGATTGACCCTGCCTAGATTCTAAGCGGCCCTGAACCCGAATCCAAAGCGCGCACTGATGGCGAAATCTCTTCATCTCTCTTCGTTCACTCATGTGGTACGCGACGTCTATGTGACGGCATCGTGCTCTCCAACCGAACGCCGGAGTCTGATCTATGCGCCCTAGGGAATCACACTGGCTGTGGCTACTACATGACGCTCGTCTCCGTAGACTTCGCAAGTCTCAGGTGCGCGAACCGCCGCCCCGAGCTCAATGCCGATGGCTGTGGCGGCACAGTCGGTGAGAGAGCTTGCACCCGACGTGTGGGAGGACGACCCTCCCATCGTGTCGAGGCGACTTCGTTACACGGGGAGAGTGGACTTTCCGGGAAGTGATCTTCTGCGGAATATTCCAGCTCCCCGTGTTGGTCGTCTCCACCATCAGACAAAATGGGCGGGGAAACAACTTGAGGCGGCAATCTGCGCCCTGGTATGACCTGCGCCTGTGTGAGTGGTAGGCTGCGGAGTATAAGACCCCGTTTACCTGCATAGCTCGTTAGAATCCAGTCCTACCCCCGTCGAGCACGCCTCTACAGTATACTTTGACACTGGTGCACGTTCTGGGCTCAGTAAAGAGATTCAACATGGCCGCTGCGGTGTTCATCTCCTTGGCGAAATCCACCCTTGATCAACCAGTCTGGCTAGCACCCTTCTTATTCTTTCTCCTGGTCGCCTATGTGAAGCACCTTCAATGGAACCGCTCCTCGAAAACGCTACCGCTTCCCCCCGGACCCAAGCCCCTCCCCATTATCGGCAACATGCTCGACGTCCCGACGAACATGATGAGCCAGCAGTTCCGCGATATGTCCAAGCAGTATGGTGCGCACGTCCGTCGAGTACGCTCTCCCATGCCAGATAGCACTAACGTAGTGCTGCGGCCTTCATTAATTGGCAGGCGATATCGTGCACCTGGATGCCTTCGGTACTCCGATTATCATCCTTGGCTCACACGAAGCGGCGCACGAGCTACTAGACCGGCGCTCCGCAAACTACTCTGACAGGGTCCCCTCCGTCATGCGACTGATGTGAGTGTGCCTCGGAGCCTTTCCCTCGCGAGCCACGCTGATGCATCCATGCCGGACGCACTAGCTCTGGATGGGAGTGGACGTTTGTCTTGATGCCGTACGGCAACGAGTGGCGCCGCCGTCGCAAGGAGATGCACCAGTTCATGCACCCGGGCGCGGTGGCGCAGTACCAGCCTCTCCAGGAGCGCGAGACGGTCAAATTTCTCCGCCAGCTGCTCAAGAAACCGGATAAATTCCTGCATCTTGTCCGCTAGTGCGTCACCTAGGCCCCTCCTTCGACCTTGGCTATTAATCCGCCATTTAACGGCTCGACAGCTCGTTCGGTTCGACGATCATGCGCATCTCGTACGGGATGGAAGTAGCCGACGAGGACGATCCGTACGTCAACGCGGTAGAGGAGGGCGTCGCGACGTTTAACGAGGCATTCGTGCCCGGCGCGTTTCTCGTTGAGACATTCCCGAGCCTACAACACATCCCGCGCTGGTTCCCCGGCGGTGGCTTCAAACGCATCGCAGCGAAGTGGCAGAAAATCGCCCACCACATGCGCGACGCGCCGTTCGAGAAGACACTGCAGACCATGGTGAGTGAGCTGTTTTGCTGGTAGACGCGTTACAACATCGCGAACAGCGCTAACTCCTAACCAGCGAGAGGGTACCGCTGAGGCGTCGATCGCGACGGTGTTGATGGAGAAGGCGCAGAAGTACGAGGGCGTTGTGTTCGAAGAAGAGAAGGTCATCGCGCGCGACGTCTCTGCGCTTGCATATGTCGGTGTGTATGCCGTCATTCCGTTGCATAGCTCATTTTCACTGATGCCCCCACGAACAGCCGGCGCTGATACGGTATGTCCATCAGCCGCTCTTGGGATGCCCGCTGACCGAAGACTCGGGGCGCGTGTTCATTAGACTATCTCGACCGTTCAAACGTTCTTTTTAGCGATGGCCTGCTACCCCGAAGTCCAGCTGAAGGCGCGCGCAGAGCTCGACGCGGTTGTCGGACCCAGTCGTCTCCCTAGCTTTGCGGATCGAGACTCGCTCCCATATATTACCGCCGTGGCCAAGGAGTGTCTCCGATGGCAGTCTGTGGTGCCCCTCGGAATCCCGCACCGGTCGCTCGACGACGACGAATACAAAGGCTACTTCATCCCTGCGGGATCGGTCGTGATTGCAAACCTTTGGTGGGTGCCATGATTTACTGCGTGTACGTGTGAAGGAAACGCTAATAGGGGGCATGGACATACAGGGCGTTCTCGCGCGATCCGAGCGTATATCCGGACCCAGACAGATTCTATCCTGAGCGATTCCTCAATGATGGGAAAATCAACCCCGATGTCCAAGATCCCAATACATTCGCGTTTGGTTACGGTCGAAGGTGCGCGTCCATCATCATTATCGTAAACCGTTGGAGTGGAACAAAACGGGATAACATTGCCCGTTCAACAGAGTTTGTCCCGGGAAGCATTTCGCAGAGGCGTCGCTCTTCCTGATGGTGGCCTCTATCCTGCACGCGATGACGATCGAGCAAGTCGTCGATGAGCGCGGCAAACCCATAAAGCCAAAGGCGGAAATGACGTACGGCGTAATATCGTGAGCGTTCTTAGATCTGTCTACTGGAGACTAGCAGTGTACTTAATACTAATACTGCGATGTCAGGTATCCCGTACCTTTCCCTTGTACGATCAAGGCGAGATCTCCGGAGGCGGTTTCCCTCATTCATCGAGGTCTCCAAGATAGTAGCTAACTCTAGTTGTTCGTGTCTCGTTTATTCGGGGCGGTCGTTTTTTATTTCTCAAGACTACTATACTCACCTCTGCGGACGCTTTGCTTGAATAGCCAATAACCTCCCTGCGTTATCTCCGCTGTCCCCTTGTTGTACACAACAACTAATTGGATGGCACGAGCGCAGTGTTCAAACGTTAAGGCCTATTAAGAGGTTCATCATCGATACACCTTAAGTTCCAGGTTGCTAACCCGTCTGGATCTGTTCGGCTCCGCTGTATTATCGTCCCGTGACACTGTACTACTTTCTTTGCAAGTAACCCTTGGGGTAGTATGTGCTGCATTGACCGCAGCATTGACTGTAGCATATCAGAGGATGCACCAAGCGCCTCTTTCGCATCTCTTTGTCCTCGGGGTGGCTAAGGTCGAATCCAAATTTGGTATGTGGCTATTGCCGCAGTCTGCATAAAAGCCCTCGAACTGCGTTTAGCTTTCGCCAACACTTCTCTTCCTCAGCTTCGCTCATCATTGGTTCAAAGAACTCGGTCCTAGGGATGTCACGAATCTGCCAAACGACCCAGAGCATCCCTGCACCACAAGGCCCCAGACGACCTGTCTTCCACGCACGGTTCCCGACCGCGCCCGCGGCACCAAGCCACAAGCAGCGCAGGTCCATACCAGTCGAGAGCTTCGCGGAGGTGTTGTCTCACCCGGCATACTACTGCGAGATGTATCCAGACACGCTGCCGCTCACGCGCAAGGTGTGCCAACAGCTACGGGCAGCGTACAGTGCCCGGGTTAAGACGGATGGTGGCGAAATGGCAACGACTCAGGTGCCCGTACAGGGTCCAGTGGCGGCTCGCTCTCCTCGAGAGGAGCTCGCTATGGATAGCGACGACATCGTAGAAGGCGTTAACGCGAGGACGTCGAACCAAGCACTTCCTCCGATCGGGAATGAGAGGCAGACTCTGCGCGCGAATCACTTCAAAGGGCCAGGGCATGGCAGCGCAACGACCTACCAATCAATAGAGCTCGAAAGGTGTGAAAGTCCTACTGCGCTCAACGATTCTTTCTACGATCAAGCTGGTACGCCAACGCCGCGCTCGACATTGGATATGCTCGAGTGTGGCGAGTGTTTTCAACAAGACGGGATCGACAATTCTGCTGCCGCAGTTCATGACATCGTAACTATCCTCAAAGGCAACTTCGCACCGTGGACTGGTGTACTTGGACCGATAACGATGGACGAAGACGTGTGACTGGAGTGGATAGGTGAGCGTAACTCTGTATCTTAGACCACACGGTTGTGATCGACTTACAGTGGTTATGAAACTTGACCGCATTCAGAACCGTATTTGCGGACGGGTTCAGCTTGTCGTGGTTTTACCTTCTGTATTCTTACAGCCGTACTACAAGTGTACATCGAGATTTGCATGGCTTCTCTCCTGGTTTTACGCTACAGCGGCCTTCTCCCACGGCTTTTTAGGCGGGGCAGCTTTAGACTCGCTCGGAGCTTCCATCTACAGAACAATATCAGGGCGGCACATGCACCCGCTCATCAGGACGTACACTTAACACGTTCGGAATAATCTTGTTGTTGGGAATCTCGTCCGTTCTGCCTTGTTCTATGAGCGTCTTTAGCTGTGCGAATGACAGCATCGGCGACTCCTCTTGCAACAGAAGAGGTTCTGTGGTCTTGGCGGGGTGCATCGAATCATTTTGCCGTACCCTGCGCGCATCTTCAATCGAGATAGACGGACTTGTCATACTTGATAAGGATTTCAGAATTGATACGGCCAATTTAGTAAGAATATGGGAAGGAAATGACCCACCGATTGAAATAAAACACCTCGGTGCGTAGGAGGATTTCGGCTTTCTCCTCGTCGGATTTATCGCGCAGTACGCCACTTGCCATTATTCCAGAAAGACCGTTCTTCGTGTAAATGTGTAATTTAACGACCAAGGCCAACTTATTCAAGTTGTTGTAATGTGACTCACCTGGTACTCTTCATCTGTAGCGAACGAGTAGCTGGCGAAGCGCTCAGCAGCTGTGGGTGAACTTAAGCTGACTCCATTGTCCGGAGTCGCCGCCGGTACATCGGTCGACATTTAGACGTTGCGTTCGAGATCTAAATGTTGAGAATGAGCCCAAAGGGGTCATTCGGCGTATCAGTCTGCTCTGTGCGCTGGAAAACGGAGAAAAATAGGAGACTGGACAGGAGGCGCCACCGCTCCACTTGGGTGGCTGCATTTTGGTAATTCCCGGCTCGCTCCGGTCGCGCCGGTCTTCAGTGCCCGCGAGCGCTCTCCGCTCTCGAAAGTCCTTGAAGTTCAGGCGCTACGTTCACTTTCAACCGTTTTCATTCTTTCTCCCGGCTTTACTGCTTTCGCTCCAAACTCGTAGATTTTGAAATAATACTGGTGGCATTAGAAGGCACTCAACATATTTAATAGCCAGTCTACAACATAACTCCAACGGTCCAACCATTGTCTTCAACCATAACATACTATCTGGTATGTCTTGTGTATGCGCGGTCGTTTGTTCTATTTAATCATCATTGATGATTTATATAGGTTCAAAGGGCCGTGCACGCATCTCAACTGTCTGTTGCGGAGGATGCCACGCTGTGTTCTCTGTCCGTACAACATTTCAACGTCGGAGGTGACATTGATGTTCTTTTCCAGTCTCGACATCAGTAAAATGCACACCTGTCTTTTGTCTCTGAGGACGTTCTTGCATCTTACGCAGTATCCTTGTTCTTGTGGAGACAATCTTATGGGTCTTTCCGGCCATCTTACGTCTTGCACGAATACTCAAGTCACTAATACGACATGAACTCCGAAAAAAATGCGCACACGATTCTGTTCGATCTTGTTAATGTAGCAGAGAAAATACCAAGCCACTCAGTAAGAGGTGAATGAAGAGACAAGCTTTCAAAGCTCAAACATCATCCGTGTAGGGCGCTTGCATGGACCTTAGCGCCCTTCACCGATGGCGCACATGGTGTGCACTTGCGTGTTTCCGCGCGCCCCCGAGTTCTACTTCTCGTCCTCCATGTCACCCCCGCAGTTGCTGAACGTCTGCAACCCCTTCCCCTCGATGTGCGCCCATTGGACTCAATCTCGCCTGGCACCCACCAGCCTTAGTGAAGTTTACTCTCGCTCTCTAGGCTATACTGGGTCTCCTGAAGTTGTTTCCGTCCGACACGTCACTGGCAGCTCGAGACTTGTGCACGGTTGGCTATGCTTTTGACGGCGGTTCTTCCGGCTCCTCTTCTTCAGGGTCGCAATAGCTCTGCACATCTTATCTAACCCCTGCTGCTATACTCTCTAAACTCTCGGGGCCCAGCGTGCTAACACTCCACCATTGGTATGTTCCACTGTATGACCCTCGCTTCATCTCGCTTGTTCTGGTCCTCGTCGCTGCCTCGAAGTCTCTAGGGGCAGTCTACGCCTGAAGGCACCTATCAAATCTCATCTGACAGCTCCCCGCTCTTGATGCTAGGCTTCTAGGTCGGTCTCTCTGCGGCTTTGTCGGTCTCTCTCTTAGCTCTCAAGTTGTCGTTGGCACTTCCTCTGGCCTCTGCACCCCCTACTGCTATTTGGCATTCTAAGATCCTGTCCTGGAGAGGCTTGACTCAGTGTATTCTCTGATGCTGTCGCATTCGATGTGGCCTTGGGGCGCTATAGAGGAAAATAATGACTTGGATGTTCATCGGGGTCTGGGCGGTAGTGTTAAGTATTCGTTTTTGTACCAGTCTGAGATGTATCTATGCCTAGTATATTCGTCGATTGGTGCACTTTTAATACAGTTCTAATTTCTCGCACTCGATCATCTGTGTGACTGTCGGCTGGAGGGTTCTGTATATGATCTTGGCTAGAGGTCTTATCAATCTTAAGACAAGATCGGGCATCCTGCACAGGAACTTGATCTTATGGTAGGACAAGGGACATAACCTATGTAGGACCACGGTTCTTAGATCTTTCCGGTCTTTTTGTTCCTGTGTAGGCACGAAAAGACAGGTGCGCATTTTACTGATGGACGGCCCAGTACGCTCATCCGAATCACACACTGGACGCCACAACATATCATTTTGCACCCAATTATAAAGTTCTCTTTTCCTTTTCCTTTTCCTTTTCAGGATGGCAGAGGAATTGTGCCCTTGCTTGTATCAGAGTAATCTACAGCAGCACTTGCAAGTGTTCCGAGTTGGTTAAACCGCGGCACTTGCAAGTTTCCCGGTTTAGCGCTGAACAGACGCCCATGCGCACTGCCACCTAGTGCGCACCCGTCCGCACGTCCAGCCGTGTAGACGCCCATCGACAAAAGAAAAAAAAGCATAACGGTGGGGTCGAACGCTGCAACCTCACATCCTGGCCACGCGCTCACCCGTTCTACCAATGGACCTTAGATACTGAGGCTTCCTGACGCCCCAAGTACGTGGCCGCTACTCGTGCGAACCACTCCCCCAGAACGTCACCAATCTGTGGGGTAGATCCCCAGCCACCATCTCAGTTGTGCCGACTCCTGCTCCCCCGATACCTCGCCAAGGTCCGCCTACAAGCCTACCTCTTGCTCGATCGGCCATCAATAGCATGTTCGTCGAGCGGCGGCATCACCACCCCCGCACTCTCAGGAACTCTCAGGAACTCTCAGCCACACACCGGTATTGCCTCGCTCAGCCCTCAAAGCTCTCGCGCGCAATCGCCCCATCTGCAAACGGCCAGCAGCGCATTACGGCCCAGGGTGCGTGATGCCACATGTGACCCGATGACTGACTACAGTTCTACGATACAGAAATGCTCGACCAGTGTCCCCAACCACCACCTCGACGTAGCCATCGCATGACCGTCGCCGAGCTCCCGCTAGTTCTCCTTTGCGCGGGCGACCCGCGGGTTTGCTTTGGTGCGTCTCTGTCTTACTCCGCGTGGGCGAGTTCGCTGATCCCTACTTTGTGCACGGCCATGCATCGTTCGCGCTCCGCGTTGACGTTGATTTCGCATCACACCACGAGGCCCGTACAGCAGGCCCATTGAGGCACGCGCAGGCCAAGGTATAAGCAGCGCCGGGTGTACAGAACAACGACGCTGCGAAGGCCGAGAAACACTGCAAACGAGTGCTTGTGAGCGGTAAGTGCGGGCTGGGCATGGACTCGAATGGACGGTGTGGCCGATGCCAAACACGCAATAGGCGTCGGAGGCAGCTGGCGGCCACACCAGGTATCCGAGGGGCGGCCGTTCGTGCTCATACAGGTCAACCGCAAGAATTTGTGGGCTCCGGAGGGTTCCACCAATCTCTTTGTACTCGGTATGGGCGGTGCGCTCTAATCCCCCACGGAAAGACCGTGCTTATTGCATGCACATCAGCTACGCCTCCACCCGTTTCGGGCGCGATGTGCTGCCCATCTGCGCCAACGATACCCGGTCTGTTTACACGTCAAGCCCTCGTGAGCACCCCACTACTCTACTGCAGCCACCACACTAGGTACACCTCCCTAGAGGCAGCCGAATGCCTAAGGCCGCTAACATCCATACGGCTGCAGGTTCAAACAGACACTCTGGCAAAACTCCGCTGTCGAACGCCTCTCTACCTAATATCCCAAACATCAGGGATGTGCAACGCCACGCTACGCATCAGCATGCGAATCCCCGTAGCACTCAATCTGCCCCTCATCGTTCTCACCGAACAGGCTGCTCCTTCGCCGCCACTAGGAGGTTGGACACGAAGGCCGAAGACGCACGCATGGTTCGTCTGACAGAAATGCAGCGCACGCTGCCCCCGCGGCCCTTCTTCACCGCTGCTGCGCCAATCGTTCCGCCCTACCCCCGCCTCACGAGCTCTGCAAACACCATACGCGTACGACTACCATGCGTCCATGTTTGTATGCCTTCTACACGCCTCGCGCCGCTCAATACTCCATCCCAGTACTTAGGCCATAGACCTTTCCCCGTGTACTCTACCTATCCTCCATTCAACCAGTCCTCAGCTCGCATAACCCCACATCCATGCGCCCTATGAATACCCCGAACTACGAAGCTGTTCCGATCCCACCCACACAGCCCCAACAGCTTGCTCGCCACTCTGCATTGCTCGTATGAATCGCGCGCAACCATGTCATAGTCTATAGGTTCGCGAAATAGCTTACTTTGCTTTCTTTTTGTGGGAGAATTCCCCGTTGCTCGAGCCATGGGGCTGTTGTTTGTGCTCATTCTCCCGGGTCATGGTTGCTTGCTAAGATGATACAACTCACCTCGTCGCACGTGAAATGAATGACTCCTGCCACGCCTACTCTTTCAAAAATCCTCCCAGAGCCGCCAGACGGTTTGGCTCTGCAGTTGAACCCCAGCGCATTCATCGCCTGCGAGCATACCTCAGGATGTTATTAGTATGAGTTGGGCGGATTCCTCCTACCTTCTTGAACGCCGACCACTTCAAAACCCCGTTCCTTTCCTTCCCACCTCCAAACAGGCACTGTAAAGTCTACAAGACCCATCGCGTGTTGGTCTTCTCCAGGACAACAGATGTTACTTACGTGGTAAGTGTCCCTGTCTACTTCCATCGCAGCCCCTACGGCTCGTGTGGTTCGTCCGTTGGCGCACGCGAACGGACGGCACTGCTCGTGCGATAGATGTATCCAAACCGTTCAAGCCTTCAGTGAGCGGGAAAGAGACTCCCAACACCGCGTGGCGGCAGAGCAGTATGAGGCAGGGTGACGCCCAGAGCGCACGGCGAGCAGCTCGGCGTCCCACCTCTTGGAGTCTTGCTCGCCCATGTATACCGTCTTACCAACCCCATCCTGATTCGTGTCATCAGAACATTGCTCCTCGCGTATGCCATCTATGCCCTCGTACCGTACGATTGTCTTATCCCTCCCACCCCGCTAATATCTTTCCTCCTCCACGCGCAGTCGTTCTCTCCATTTGGTAGCGCGTTGGTGACTTCGCACACTCGATGCCGGCGTGCCGATCGCCCTGGCCTGTACTGCCGCGGGAGCACTGCAATACTGGACTAACGTAGCAGTCGTCGAAGTCCCTCCGTCGCCCGCATGCCGATCGGTCTCCACCGAACGCTCGCTGGAAGGCCCAGGACACTGCGTTGTACGTTCCGTGCAATGATCTTTGAGTGCCTTTGAGCTAACCGACGCACCGATCCCACCCACAGTGCACGCGCGGTACGTCGCCAGTGTCCATGGCTGGAGCCCTACCAAAGCCATGCACCTCGTCGATGGATGGCACTGTCCATCACCACGGTGCACTGTGCATGGAAGGTTACGTAGCCACAGTTTGCAATTATCACGACTCACCACTAGCCCCTGTCCTTTGTAGCCGTGTTTGCTGAACGTCAGGCCCACGAACGCAACTTTGACCGGACCAAGGACACGGTACACGACCGCAGCGAGCTGCGTGTCCTCCCCACACTTGTACCTACACTGCTTGATTTGGTCAGGTCCTCGAGTGACCGGCAGAAGGGACCTGTCCCGATCAGCTCCCTCGTGCGCGACAGGACGCAATGGAAGGCCTAGTGGCCCATCACTGCCTTCCGCACGCGCTCACCTGGAGTACCCCTCCCTTCGTTTACCGCTAGCCCTCACCGCGCCATCCTTTCTAGCGTCCTCCGTAATGTGCCCTAGATTTTGGGTATCTTGCGACGTTGATTGCATGGTGACTCAAATTGGTGCATGTGCAAGGCGACTTCCCCTTCATGTATCATACCACACTCGCACGCACTTATCCAGAGATTACACATGTGATTACATTGACGATCATAGCATTGAAAGAGTGCGCACTGAACCCGTTCACCAAGAAGGCACGTCAACAAGTAGGAGCTGTTCAGAAAGGGATCAAAATCGCGTTGGATATCTCCTCCTCCTCCGGGATCTGGATGAAGTTGCGCTCGGACCATCCCATTATGACATTGAGCTGTTGGGCGATGCTAGGCACGATGAGACGCAGTCGAACGAAAAACCCAGAGAGCTCACCAGGCGTACTCGTGGCTCCACCAAGCACAAACCTCCCTAGGCACCGGAACATCCACCGTGCTACTTTCGCCGCGTTGCCACTCCCGTGGCACCTCGAGACAGTATGCCTCAGATTTGCTGCTCGCGACCGGCGTGAAACCCATCATCATCAGAGCCTATGCGACCGTTAGTCAGCAGAAGTCCCCCACATACACATTCATACCGCCAGGAAGTCGTCGAAGCAGGGATGCTTTTGACGTCGCCCCACGCTGAACATGCCTTGAATAGCCTGCATTAGAATCAGCGCTGCGAGGGAACACGACGAGTGCGTAGCGAACCACATAGTAACGAGGCTTCAGGGCAAACGAGATAGACCTGGCGTTGTCAGTGTACATGTGGTGGTCGTGGTGGTAGTGGAAGAAACGCAAGCGCGCAGTTGTACAGCAGGCTGCGTTTAAATACTGGCCGGGTTCACGCAGGCTCGCATCCTTGGTCACACCCCTCTCCCTACACAAGTCCTCATAGCTCTCTGGACTTCGTTCACCGCCACCTACACCTGGGGCCTATACACTCTTTGCTCGGAGAGCATATTGCCCACTCTCCTTCTGGCTCACTGTCCCATATACTTTTAGTTCCAAGGTACTGATTCAACACATGCGAGCACGCTCACCTCTCCTCCAGTGGATCCGCGAGGAGGGTCTTGTTCACCACACCGCCTCTCGCAACATACTCGCATCGCGCCCGCTGGTGCGCCCAAGTGGTCCTCAAGTCCCCCGTCCGTAGTGATGAGCTTCCCTGAGGCAAACGCGACACACGGTACACTGGTTTAGTGCGCATTCAGCATGTAAATTACATATGCGATAACAACGACAAACAGAGCAATGACATAGCGTACCGACAAGATGCAGCATGAACGTGCCAGAACAACGTGTGAGTTCTCAGAGGGGGATGTAAAGGGCATCCGACGTGTCATAATCTTCCGGAATCTCGATAAAGGTGTGTTCCGACCACCCCAGCAGTTTCTTCAGCTGGTCTGCCACGCTGCACACCGTCAGAGGGGAAAGCGAAGCGCTTAGATGGCACATACCGAGCGTACTCGTGGCTCCACCACGCGCAAATGTCCTCGGGCACTGGCACTTCCACCGTGCCCGATATGCCCGTCCCCATGTCCTGCGGTACCTCCAGGCAGTATACGTCGCGTTTGTCGATTGCGACCGGCGTGAACCCCATCATAACTAGAGCCTGCGCGAACGTTAGTCGTATGTTTCGTCGCGGGGCGCGTACACGTACCGCGACAAAGTCGTCGAAATGCGGATGTTCATTTGCTCTCCCCAAACCAAAGACAGCCTGAACGGCCTGCAAAGGAATGAATAACACATGAGTCGAAACCGAGAGTAGAGCGAACCGCGTAGTAGCGAGACTTCAGAGCGAACGTGACGCGCATAACGCGATGGTTGGGCGTGTGGGGATGGTGGTGGTGGTGGAGAGAGTAACGAAAGCGCGCACGCGCATGGGTGGCTGCGTTTAAATACCGTCCTGCCCCTCGCTGGGTCGCGCGTTTGAACATATCCATCGGCATGCACGCGTACTCGTACCTACTCTCTACTGCACTCATTACCACGGATTACATGTGCTTATAAACTTTGCTTCTTCCGCAGTTTTGCTGTTCGCTAGGGCGCGCGCTCTACGCACGCAATGGGCTGTCACCTTCACCCCACAATACGTGAATAAGGCTTAACGGGTTACTCGTCGCCAGAACGACAGACTTCTCTCACCTCCGACGTAGGCTCCCCCCGTTCGTGATCCCCTGTGCTCCCAAGTTAAATCGCAGATCATTGTTCCTTCCAGTGGATCCTACGGACCCGCACTTGTATCGCTTCGACGTGTACGTAATACATACACATTTTAACTCACTTCAATCTACCCCTGGTGGTGAGCCCGTCAGCCAATCGGATATCATGATGTCATCTCGGCTCTCACCCAGTTCACTTCGGGTCCGCTTGCGCACATTTTCCGCACTATGCGCTTTGAGGTGTCAATGACAGCCCTTCTATCTTGAGCCCTAGCATACTCATATCAGGCTGAGGGCCATCACGTAGCAACACTGTGTGCGTGCTTTGGGGAACGAGGTACCATAGGGACAACCGACACGGAGTCCACGTGGACCTACTCGGCTCCCACATCTCCACATTTTTAGCCTGGCGGAAGAAGCACCCTAGTCCGTCGCAGTCGCGGAAGTCCACCCATCGATAAGTAGGCACGTCCAGCGAGAACGTTCCCCTCCCCAGCTGTCTCTGCAAAGTGGTATCAGACATGAGAAACTCCGGGAACCCGCCATGCCTACCTCTGACCACGCGATCACAATCAATTTGTTAGTACAGCGTTCGCGTCTTAAAATCTCTTGTTCCGTGATCAACGCTCTAAGGTGCATGTTTTCGCGTACCACGAGCCTCTCCTCGTCGGACGCGTCTTTGGCAGATAACACCCTACCCAAATTTGCGCATGGACCGTTGTCACAGCGGCGGACCAGCATCACGTCCGTGTCGAGACGTATGGACTCACGCACGCCGGTACATGCAACCCATCCACTCTGGCCTCGGGCCCAATACTTCATATCACCGGGGGCACTGACCCGTGTGACAGCATGTTACACTTTAATCACACTGTGATCACTGACCGCAAATGATTAAAAAGTGACCAGCAGTTGCATCCTCGTCAAAAAGTAAATTTGATTATAGTGTACTTAGGTGTGAATTGTCCTGCAGTGTGAAAAGTTATATGAGAGGGAACAATCATGGTTGAGCCACTGTGTTACTCATAGTTCTACTTTTGTCAAACTCTTTGTTTTCTTTGTGTGTGTTTCCAATGTAACGAGGTGTTACACCCAAAAAAATCGAAAAAAGATGTTTAAATGTGACTCTTCTATGATTAGCAATGGAACATCTAGTATAATGAAAATAATAAGCAGATTACATGAAAACAAAATTGTAGGTGTGACTCTGGTATCTTCATTCAACTACAAAACCGAACATCAAACTCATATTGTGAAAATATGTAGTATAAAGTTAAGATGTGATGACTAGCCTCAATGTAACACTACAGTGAATGAAATTTCTCCAATTTTGGCCTTCAACCATGTCAGAACTGAGCACAATGAAGACAAGCTAGCTGGAGAAATGCAGTCTTGGATCAGATATTTCTGTGACATTAACTCAAGGTCTAGTTTCGCCCCCTCATGATTATGACATCATAATTACCATAAGAAATGTCCATATGGTTGAGACATCTTAAGACACTCACACCATCTATCTTGGTCACAATGTTCTTGACAATAAGTGATTATGAGTGACCTATAGAATAAGATTTACTCAGAATATTTATAAGGCTCAGACATTGTAAAAAGACAACACCATTGACAGTCTCTAAGATATTTATGTAGTCTGTACGGTGTCAGAAATGTCTGTAGGGCTAAGATAACTTAAGAAATTTGCACTGTCAACTCTGTCCAGAACATTTGCATAATTAATGTTGCTCAAGAAGTTTAAGAAAACTATGCCATTGACTCTGTTTGTAATATTTATGTGGTCCATATGTTCAAAGTGCCCTGCTGGCTGTCATCTCTGAGTTGTTACCCCTGTTACAAACATATGCAGGGCTAAGAGTTTTTAAGATGTTTGCCTTGTCATGTCCATCTAGAATATTTGCATAGTAATTATGTCCAGAGCACATAAGCAGTTCGGAAAGTTTGTACCATTAATTATGTCTAGAAGATTCAGATTGATGTAGTCCATTCATCTTAGCCATTTTGGGTTGTCCCTGTTCAAAATGTCTACAGTGCTAAGACATTTTAAAATGCTCTCGCTGTCGACCCTGTTCGAGATATCAATATAATTGTTGTGTCTCGAGAAGCCCAAGCAGTTTGAGGTGTTCAAAAAGCTCATGTTGCTGCCTTTGTCTAGGATACGTGTGTAGTTCAAGTATCTCGAGCATTATATATTGTTGTTCTTGTTCAAAACGTCTACAGTGCTAAGACATTTTAAAATGCTCTCGCTGTCAACCCTGTTTGAGATATCAATATAATTGGTGTGCTCTAAGAAGAGTAAAAAAGCTTCTACTACTGAGTTTATTCAGAATATTCATGTGGCCCACATATCTCAAGCACCACATGTAATTACTTCTGCTGTAAACACATATGAAGCCTAGATACTGTGCAATGTTTACATGGTCAACTTTTTCCAGAATATCCACATAATTAACATGTTTTAAGAACTTTCTCATATGGTCTGACTGATGAGGAATGCTTGCAACATTAACACATTTCAAAATGGTTATGCCATTAATCTTACATTAAAGGTTAATATTACTAAGCATTTCAGCACTGTAGACGTTTTGAACAAGAACAACAATATATAATGCTCGAGATACTTGAACTACACACGTATCCTAGACAAAGGCAGCAACATGAGCTTTTTGAACACCTCAAACTGCTTGGGCTTCTCGAGACACAACAATTATATTGATATCTCGAACAGGGTCGACAGCGAGAGCATTTTAAAATGTCTTAGCACTGTAGACATTTTGAACAGGGACAACCCAAAATGGCTAAGATGAATGGACTACATCAATCTGAATCTTCTAGACATAATTAATGGTACAAACTTTCCGAACTGCTTATGTGCTCTGGACATAATTACTATGCAAATATTCTAGATGGACATGACAAGGCAAACATCTTAAAAACTCTTAGCCCTGCATATGTTTGTAACAGGGGTAACAACTCAGAGATGACAGCCAGCAGGGCACTTTGAACATATGGACCACATAAATATTACAAACAGAGTCAATGGCATAGTTTTCTTAAACTTCTTGAGCAACATTAATTATGCAAATGTTCTGGACAGAGTTGACAGTGCAAATTTCTTAAGTTATCTTAGCCCTACAGACATTTCTGACACCGTTGATGCGCATGCCTCGCGGCCAGCCCACGCACACATCAGCAACGTGACACAGTGTGACCGCGACGCCCTAGGACAACCCCCACTACCACGTCAACACTCAACCACCACCACCTCGTCCCCCCCCCTTGACCGACACTCGCGACTGCTGACGCGGACGTCCCCCGCCGCACCCTTGCTCGCAAAGCCAATCCGCACGCGACCCACACCAATGTCCGACCATCTGCAGCTTCGTGCAGCTCGCGCTCACCCGCCTGAACGCTCACGTACGGTTCAAAGGGTCTCGCGGACCGCCAAGGCTCCCCCCCCCGACACATCGCGATTGTACGCGCAGCACCGCACGTTCAAGATACGCTCCTGGTGTTCCTAGCGAGGCCCCCGTGGCTTGGCCGACATGTCGTGCCCGCGACATCGCTACGTCTCTCCCTCCTCCATCTCAGCCCTATTCCGACAGCTACCCCCTGCCCTCTATCTCGCTGCCCCTGCCCCCGCACAGCCACACCCATGTTCATCCGCGCGGACTTATCGTTCATCGATCCCCGGTCGCGCCACCCCTCCCGTAGACTCAATCCCAGCCCATAATTCATTTTCTAAGTTCTACCGTTTATTCCGTACGCGTGCCGCGCATGCCCAGACTGACTCACGACATGTATTTAGCTTAGTGACGAATCCCGCCAAATATCAGCTTTGCTCATCCCCTGGTATTTCGCGTCTGACTTCTCTCCCTCTTGACCTTAGCCTTCCGACCTCGAACTTCGACTTCGACAGCGTCCTACGCGACCAACGCCCACTTCGATTCTCTTCCGAGTTTGTACCTACATCGCTACCGGGGCCCAAGTCCCTTCCTGCTCTCTCTCTTGACCTTCCTCATCCTCGGCGACCCCCCTGCTCTGAGTCGTCCTTAGCACCCTCGCTCCCTGTCCTCCTCACCCGGGTCAACATCTCAACACCATACAGACTACATAAATATCTGAGAGACTGTGGGCAGTATAAGTTTGTAGCACTGGTGAGCAGCATCACCTGCTACCACACCACTGATTAACAAAAATGCATGTTCTACTACTAGTTACAACCAGCCATGATACCCATTACTACATCATGTGCATTTATGCATGGTGCATGTACTAACAAAGACACTGAGTCCACTTTGAAGGCTGTATACCATGAAACTCACATGCTGCCACTAGTGCCCACAGATTCAAGTGGAGCTGGATTGCACAATTTCAAGGGACACACATGTTGTTTGTAATTTTGGCAGGCAGCCTGCGAACATTGTGAGCCATGAAGACCCTCTACTTAACGGTCCGGAGATTATTCATTCGGGTTGCGATGTAAATTAGTCTCAACATTCCAATTGCACAGCCTCATATATATAATACATCATAGTAAGTTTCACGCACGTAATCCCTGTAACTGAACAAATTTGTCAGAATGATCATGTAACATGTTTAGGCGGAAGCCTTGTGACGCACTCAGATAGCGTGTCTATAAGGAATGCAGCAATGATGATGGTGATGTCCAAAACAAGTCGGCGAGACACCTCCCAGCTCCAGATCAGATGCATGAGCACTCTACTTTCCACATTTAACCAAGCCTTGGATCCTGTAGACTTACAGCACTACGGCACATACCTATCTCGGCTCTTGATGGAATAGGAGCAAATCCTCTTGGCACAAGAAACAAGAACCTCTGAGAGATGGGAACCTAAAGCTTGTACGGTAGCCAAACAAGGGGGCTGCAAAACATAGCTTGACAGTCAGAATGGACCCGAGAATTTAATAAGGTGATGCCTAACGCACCATCATGTTCGCTAAGCTGACGCTGCGTACTAATATTGCAAGCCCTATCACCGCCAGCGCCATGATAGCACCTAGGCCGAGAGAAACTAAGATGGGCTATGTTAGTCACTCACAGTGCGACGGCCAAGATGAGTGTCACATGCCGAGATTCATACTGGGGAGCATCGACAACGCTCTACCAACTTGAAGACGTCCCCCAGTTGAGCTTGCCTTCTCTAGGACGCTGGAGCCTTGGGTCTCCTCCACAGTATCTTGTACACTGGTAGGACTTTCCCCTGGGAGAGCGTCAAGCGGCCCGATGGACGAAATGACCGACCCGCGAGGCACACTCAAGTGCAGTGTGCTCTCGCGTGTCATTCTGCGGACGGCGGCACCTCCAGGTTCAAGGGAAGAAATGCCATTTGCTTGCAGTGAGGTGAGGTTCCTTTGCCATACTCTGACTAACGTAGCGCCCCCCTTTTCAGAGGATCCAGTGGCAAGTAACCTAACACCCGCGTGAAGATCACAGTATGCCTATATGAGAGGTTAACTCGGAGGCCTGAATGGTGACAATATTCCGATGGTATCTTTACTTACTAATGCTTGGATAATGTCGCCTTGAGGAAGTTAGCGTCGGACCATCGCGAGACACCATTAAACTCACCAGCATGATCTAACAGCTGCAGTTCACGCCCAGTGGTCGGATCGAAAACGTGCACCTTGCCCGATGAAGATCCTACGACCATTTCGGACTCATCCGAGGTCAAAAGTACGGGTAGGGGGAGATTGATACTAAGGGGGACTGCAAAGGTGCGTAAATGCTTCTGAAAATCAGCGGTGACATCGTAGACATCGAAACCGTCATATAGATTTGAAACGGCGAGCAGCTTTACGCCAGACATAGCGGACCGCCCACTGATCAGACGGTAAGTGAGGATAGCTCGAAGGAACAGACAATGATGCGCGTACATCCTAGCTGTACGGGGATCGATTCGCCACTGAAGCGTGCGAGAACGGAGCTCCCAGCAGCTAGTAGTAAGACCGGCTATGATGAGTGAGCCGGTAAAAACCAAAACAGGCGACGCACAATACACCGTGATCAAGGTAACTGACGGCTACTTGGCGGTTATCCTGGAAGAAATGCGTGGAGCGAGGCGACAGATCACGGCCTGAAGTCGTGGATGAATGTGGTGGCGGTAGCGTTGAGGACGGTAGGCGCAGGTGCTGCACTCGCCATACGGCTTCATGGCCATCTCAGCGCGCCGGATATGGGGCATATGGGAAAATGAGAATTCTCACGTTGACTGGCACTGTCCTTACTGCTACGCCTAGTCCAAATTTCGACAGCGGGCCCGGCACAAACGGCAAGCAACTCCTTCTGGGCGTCCATGCCACCGGACAGTGCCTCGACTGGGCCGATCTGGTTGCGAGGGATGTAGTACCCTTCGATCTCATCCTGTTGGATTTCTCGCATCAGCGCGTTGGGCAATGCGAGGTCGTATACACACTATCACGCACCTCCGACGCGTGAACAACTACGACCCGACCGTCCCCAAGTCCTACGAAAAGCTCATCTTTGGGGTGCCCGCCCCAGTAGAGCGAGGTTACCGGACTTCCACAGCCGAGCTTGTGGACGATTTCGCTGGTCGATAGGTCGAAAATGAGAAGTGTACAATCGTCGCCACCACTCGCCAAGAAACGACCGTCTCGAGAAAATGCGACGGTGTTCACGGAGTCTTTGTGGCCTTGAAGATTCCGTGCGCATACATACGAGGAAAACGTATCGAGATGCGCCATAGTAGTATGCAACGGCAAAGGTGAAGACGAGTGCAAGCAGTAGGGGTCGGCGGGGAGAGGACTCGCCTCAGACAGTTCTGCAGACTGAGCCACTCCGCATGTTCCGGGCCCGGCATAGCGCACACTCCGCACGCCACTGCCTATTTGGGTACTCTATCTAGCACCCTTGTTAGGTGATCACGATAGGATTTCGTGACCGATGGCACCGAGCAATCGGGTCGCTCATGAACTCTACATCGATACAACCGCTACGGAAGCACAGTAGTGTACATGTTTAAACTCGATAAGGAACGACTTGATTCAGCACATTAGTATGCATAGACGTAATGAGTGGACGGGGACGACCAGCGTAGCCCCAAAAGGGTTCAAGGACTCAACTCCTACTATGAGCAATGGGTAGGAATATAGATGAGTACATGCCTATGGACGTTGCTGTGTGAAGACCTACCAGGACCAAGTCGCGTCTGGCGACCGACATTGAACTCACTTCAACCAAGTAGGGTCCTTCAGGTCCTTCGTGAGGGCCAACTTACGTCCATCTTCGCGCCGATGACCCGTAGATACAGGATGCCAATAAGGTATGGCTGTCGCGACGTCAGCAGTCCAGATCCACAACTGGAAGCTTGCAGGGGAAGCATGGCAGAAAACGTCACCAACGCGCACATCCGGGAGATCGGGGGGCGCAATAATCTCGGAGTCTGAAGTGGTCTTAAACCAGTAAGTCCCCATAAGCTTGCCGTCCGCGCCACGGACACCCGCCATGTTCCTGAACCCACGGAAGCGATGCTTGATGGCCCCTGTCTTCTGTGGCTTGGGTCAGCCCTGGTCTGGGAAGTTCCTATCGAGTATGGCACTCACCACGGCCGTGGTCGACGCACTCGAGAGCGAGCCAATATGGCCTTTGCTGCTGACGCTACCCGAAGACTTCGGTGTAAGGGTGCCGGACGTTGACATGGGAGACCCTGCGACGGACTTCTCACCAGCTGCGAAAAGAACTTGGCGAGGGTAAAGAGTTGGGGCAAGCGGGGGCGTATGTTCCACCTTCACAGCTCGTGCGACAGGACTGGTCCCTTTCGAAGACGTGGGGGGAGTTACCAAGCCTAAAGACCGGGGAACGGTAGGACGGGGGGTGGAGTTCGTAGGCTTGAGGTCGGGTGGGGGGGAGCTATGACCCGTGGGATATTTCGGCGCCGCGACAAGCGATGTCGAGGCGACGCTCGATGTACTAAGCCGCACTCAATATCACTGAGAGTCGACGGGACGAGAACGAATTACGTACCTGGTATCCCGGGCCACTGGCGAAGAATCATTGAACACACGATGGACAGTGGGGAGGGTATTAGCCTGCCGGTCAGCTTTAACGGCCACACGATATTCCAGAGGCGAACCGCGGGGTTGACCGGGTGGCGTGCTGGCCCTAAAGATGGTGGCCCTTTGGGCTTGAAACACAGGGGAGACGCTCCGACTTTGACGAGCAGAACGAACGGGCCCCGTAGCCTCAGACACTCTCTGTTCAACAGAGGCGTCTACTACCGCGATCGCCGGTGGAGCGACGAAGCCTGTGTTAGCTGCCGTAGGGGGGTAGGCGTAGATAAAATATAGAGCGGCGAGTAGAAATGCAGCATCGAGAAGTATACCCATCGTTGTTCGTGTTTGAGTTGCAGTGGTTCACGATGGCGGCCGAGCAAGCTTCTTATACTGTGAAGGAAACAAACTGCTTTGTGTAGGCCAGAGGCGACAAAGTCAGGGATCACGATCCAACCGCTACCGCCCGAGCAACGTGTCAACGTATGTGCACTGAGAACTCGAGAGCGAAAGACTCACTCTTCTTAATGTTCAATGCCACAATAGACCGCAACTTCTCCTGGGCGCCATTGAGCGCCCATCCACAGCCGTCTGACATCCAGATAGCAAGGAGTCGCGAATAACCCAAAGAATCTAAAAAACATGATACAACCATAGCAATGCGCACCGCGAGAACATACACAAAAGAAAGCAGACGCCCTTGTCGACGACTGCGAGGGTAATGTTAGCGAAATCACATCATACGACTCCAGCACATGGCACGCACCGTCGTGACCACCAGACTAATCCCGGAACTTGAACGGCATGATGTTTTCCAAGGTATAGGGGTCTAACTCCAGACGCATCGCTAATTCATCCTCCAACAGCTTGCAGCAATCGCGAGAGTAATCCACGTCTTGCGCATAACTGTTGACCACTAAGGCGAGGCACTCGGCCTGGTTCGTCTTACGGGAAACTGTTGCCGTTGCACACAAGCTTTCCACATCATGCAGAAGTTCTGCTTTACATAATTCAGCGAACGAACAAAGACATGACCTTTCAACGCGCCTTCGATCAGATCCCTAGTATTCACCGTCGACATCCCTGCGATCGTACGAGTTCCAACCTGTCTAGACCCATAGTAGGGGAACCTTTTGAGCAACAATATCGGGTGAGTAGTTCCTATAAATGATGCACCTTGAGTGCGTTGTCGGTGGAAGGCGGCGGCGAGTAGATAGGAGGACTTGGGGAAGGCAAGCCTCAACATGACGTTAACGGTCTGGGACAAAAGCCACGCATCTGAGTCGTGAGTACGGTTGCGTGATCGGCCCCAAATTGGTTAGTATGTACTGATGCACGCCACAATGCCATCGCCACTGGCAGTCCACCATATGTGAGTAAACAAACACGTCTGTAGAAAGTCATTTGACGGGGATCTGGTGGACACGGATGCGCGCACATAATATATATACATCGACAACATCCCAAGACGCTTAACGATTGTATGGTAGAACATTCGTAGGCACGTACCGGCGTGTAGGCAGACGTTCAGAATGCGAGGGTATCACGATGTAGGAATGATAGCAAAAAAAAATAAGGCAACAAGGACAATCCATACCCAGCCGGGCAGTTGGGTTGATGACTGCAAGTTCGCATTAGCATCGTAACAAAACGTGTGTTGAGTAGACATACCCCAAGTTCACGGACGTCGCCATCTTGAAGTTGGCGAGGCGCGTCTGGAAGGGTAAAGCATTAATAGAACGTGGGAAGCGTTGGGATTAACAGCTTACCTTTGACCCACAGTGCCACGTATGGAGAAATCTCGTCCGACACGCCCGTCGCGATATACGACCTGCCGGAGGATGCTTCTATGGCCTGTCATCAAGTAAGGATAGAGTCGTTGGACAAGATAGATGGAGGAACATACGTCAACGACCGGAACTTTATCATGAGCTAGGGACACATTTTAGCACTGGAAGAAACGGTGAGCCACGACTCGGAAACCTACCATGGAGTGAAAGGATCTGGGACTTGTGGCCGGATCGAATGTCCCATACGTGCGCCTCGCCCAAACCACTGCCACAAACCAGGTGCGTATCATGATCTAGAAATCGACTGGCAGTGGTGCGCCTCTCTCCGACATGAGCAAAGGTTCGAAGACGAGCGTACGTGCTCATCGAAAATATCTCAAAGCCAACGCCCAGGTTGAGGACTGCCAACAACTTGAAATCTGAGGATAGGCTAGCAGATACACTGGCGTCAAGCACTGTCAGAGGAAGTAGCAACACCTGCTGTCCAGTACCCAGTGCTTACGCTAGACCGCCGAGCGATATAGACCGCACACAGGACCAGGTTTCTGTTTCAAACATGCTACAGAGTGTGAGCTACATACATATGTACTGTAGAAGACCACTTACAAGATACCCTCGTGGAGATAAGTTGCAACGAGGAGCCCACTTTGTCCCTCCTCAGCTGCCCATATAACGGTAGTGATCAGGACTTCTCTATCCTGAGCATATGTTAAGTTATCAACTGAGGGGTTGAACACATCGGTGACCATATGCCAAGGGCCTAAATCAAAAGGTCAAGCCGGAACGCCGCAGCTGAGTTCGAGAACGTACAGCTATTACGCCACTCCCAAACGCGAAGCTCCCTCCCGGCAGCGGATGCGACGAGATGTCCTGAGAGTGACACAGAGTTGACCGCAGAGCCGTGAGCAAGATATCCTACTATATTGAGCGATTCGGCCACCTACGAAAAACGCTCAACTACGATCAGTGATGCAGATACAGCTAAACGGCACACTTACGGGTGAGAACGCACAACTCGCTAGATTCCCACTCTCCGTTCCGTAAACTAGCATATCAGCAGTCTGCATCCACGAGATGCTGAGGATAGGCATATCTCCCACGGCGGAACAAACTAGCTCGCAGTCTTCTACCTTCCAGATATACAAACCGCCATCCGCAGAAGCAGTAGCAAGAAAGAGGGCATTAGGGCTGAAGGCGGCAGCAGTTATGCTCGATTCGTGAGACAATGTCACAGAAACCTGAGTATAGCCGGAGGACATGTTGACAACAAAAGGTGGTGCTTGTCGACTCGAACGGTAAGTTGTGTGTTAAGATTCACACAAGAGAGTACGGAGTCGCCCCCGGGTTATCTACCGCTGTACGTACTACACGAGAGGCAAACGCTGAAAGTCATGTGAGTGACGGACTGCGAACCCCTGGACCTGCTATGCTCAATGACGACCACACCCTCGGAGTTTACTCTATATATCCTCTTCGTTATCCCCCTCCGTGAAAGCCTCTACATCAGCTAAGGGTAGGGCTGGCTGATACATATGGAGCTGCATTTCCGCCTCAGGTCGTGAAAGACCCGTATCTGCTTAGTTAATTTATCTTACACGTGTTGTGGTCCTTCGCTCGCAAGTATAAAGGCGAACGGGCAGCAGTTGCCACTCACGACCTCGCTCACCTCGCTTTCTATAATCCTCCGTCAAGTCCTCGTCCCTCGTTCTCGGGATTCCAAATGCCTTCAGTGCGCACTCCGCTTAAGTGTTCCAAGGTACGCATGGGATTGAATGGGCAGACCCAAGCTTCCGCGCTGACCTTTGTCGTATGCTAGCCCGCCATGAAGTCCGTCACTGGGATCATGTACGGACTAGACAAACAACATCCGACCGCCGTCAAAGTTCCTACCGCGACCCATCCCATCTACGACGGGGCCGCCAGCCCTTCCTTCCCGTCCTTTGAGGCTATTCTAGGTGCCGAGAGCAAGCTGCACGAATGCTGGGTTACCGTGCAGGACGGCCTTGGTCACGAACACTGTTTCCTCATTGCTGCCCAGTTCTGTGAGAATCATGCCGTCAATCGCTCCCTCAATGGGGTCCTTCCACAGGCCAACTGGCGCGGAGGACTTATTGTCATGCGTGGTGGCCGCAGATCCTTCGTTGTGAACATGGGAAGCTCCCCTTTCAAAGAGTTCGCTCGTGCTGCCGTTCACAAGTACGTCTCATCTATTCATCTAGGTGCCCTTATCCCAGTATGCTAACGCGCAAGGTTCGAAGGTTTCTCACGGAAGCCTCGCCCCTCGTCGTCGCAGCCCTCCAAAATGATCGTACTCTCGAGATACCCGTAGCGTACGAATTGTAAACACATTTTTCTCCCGTCTCAATACACGATATGCATGCCATCGAGCCATAAGTTTGGTTCGTTCAAGTAGTTAAATCAATTAAAGTAATTAAATGTTTATGTGACCAAGGCGCCTAGATTAGGCTGTGAGTCGCGTGTCGTGCACCCTGTCCCCGCCCAACCCGCTTCACTTCGCCCGCGTGTATGTCCTTTGCTTTGTCCTTCGTCTCCTCATGTCCGAGTGTACGGGAACCGTCTCATTGTGTGCCTCTCATGCTGTCTGGTCGAACCACTCACCTAGGTTGACTTGGACGACTTAACTTCGTCGACCACGATGCATGTAAGTGCTCATCGAAGACCCTCTTCGCATTCTTATTGGGGACTTCAGGATTCTAACGAAGTATGGGACGCCGACGGCGCAATAACCGACACAAACGCTACTCAGGACGAGGATGGAGGTAAACTCATACTTGCCGCCAAAGCAACCCTCTAGCAAGGCTGACGGAAGATACCAGTGTGCAGGAAGTGCGGCATACCTCGTATCACCCTTGAAGAAGGGACTATAGTGTGGTGCTGTTGTACCCTTCGGGCCACCGACCGCGACCTCGCGATTCTCAGGGCCGAACTGAATGTTGCCTCGAATCGCATATATGAGCTGGAAGAAGAAAAGGCGGAGGGAGTAGTAGCGCTTGAAGAGGCACAGCGGGAGTTTCGTCGTTGTCATGATCGAATGGTGAGTGGGATTTCTGCGGCATGACATAGCCCGCGAGCACCCACTTGTCCCATTAGGCGAACCATACAGCCGCCCTGGCCCGCCTCGAGGAGCAGTTTATGGCGCATACGACACAATACGACGAAGAGATGATGCTACAAACCTCTCAACGGCGCGAACTCTCAGACAAGTGTAGGGCCCTACGCGCCGAGATCGTTCGTTGTTTTATCAATTTACGGTTCGCCGTCTAATGCATCCTTATGTTCGTATCTAGGACAACCTTCGTGAAAACACCAGAGACGTAGAAGCTGATCGAGATGCGTGGCGCTGCAAATATGACGCATCGGTCCTTGAACACAGCTGTGCTACCAGGGCTTCCAATAGCCGTATCAACTTCTTGGAGCAGGAGAATGTAAGTGCAAGGCAATATTTGGGGGTACATCGCTCATGTTAGCAGTCTTCTCTGTCCTTGGAGGTCGCTTTATACCGCGAACGGTGTACCACGCTTAGTCTAGAACTAGAGGACGTCACTGCAGCTCTGGATAAAGCAAAGACTGACTATATCAATCTCCGGTGGTCTGCTGAAGAAAACACCGCCCCCCTGGATTCCGCAGGGGGAGAACGAAACCGTCAGTAATATATCATACACTATTTACGAAATTATACTGATCTAAAGTTGTTAATAGTCGGCACTAAGCGCCTCAAGGAAAAACTCTTCCGTGGGCCGCCTATTCTTGCTCGTAACTTTTCCGGAGAAGATTTATCTCACACATCGGTTCCCGATGTGCTCATTCCAGGACCTCCCTCAGGCTCTCGTCTATCGGATGCCCAAGGTCTATTCCGCTTTGCACTTGGTCCATCCCTCTTGGGGCGACGTTCCTCGCACGATGTATCCGACGCAGATTCGCCCCTACCGCCTTAATCGTTTGACGCCAGGTATCCCGCGTTAGATGCCCGTATTCGTGCTTCGTTCGTAGCCATCGTGTCTCGGTGCTCCGCTGGGGGTGTTATGGCTGCGCGGTCGATTTATCTTCGTTCACAGTCGGCCCTGCGGTTCACCCAAATAGCAAGCGATATTGTGGGATGGCTTCCTCGCACCAAGGCCCTTGAACGCTTCGCTCATCTGCTACCTACCAATATTCCACATCCTGTAACGTTGTGGTCTCGCACAGTCACATGGAGAAGCTGGAGCTGTACCACCATCCGCGAACAGCCGAGTTACTCTCGGTTACTCACTCCCGTCGCTTGCTGGAACATCATTTATCGCGCTGCATCTTCGGCTCTGCTACTGTCTGCGGTCGCAGCAAGGCGAAGAATTACGGCAAACCTTCTATGAGCAAATTCGTTGTGCCGTATCAGGACGTCGATACAGCTACCTGTTAAGATCAAGGTGGTGTCGTATGCTCTATGCGTTAGCCTTGAATACTGACGGTACGGTTTGGCAGCTGAGCCGCGCCAACGTGCTACGAGGTGCCGCCGTCTTCGCGTTCCTCGCGCTCTGTGTGACGGTGTTTCCTATATTCAAGGTTATCTTCAATGACCTTGAATGTGCGTGCGGGATAATCCCTTGGCGCTACACTAACGGGACTGCGATGACGTGGGCGCAGTACATATGGGCTTGGTTTTTTTGGTGGGCGGCGGGATGTATATTGTGTCACGCACCGCCCATAGACGGGTTACAGGCAGCACTCTGCCTTGCACCCCCTGCGCTGACTTAACGTTTTGAATGTATTGAATTGTAACTTGCTTCAGTGCTTCGGATCTGTGGATCATCGCATTTTGAGTGTATGCGAAGGGCTCGAAGGTGAGGCTTCTGACCGGTGTTCTCGGAGATCGGATCTTGTAGCCATGCGTCATTCCGCCATGCCTTTGAAACAAAGAACTTGTACGCGCCGGCCTTGATACTTAAAGCAGATCGCCTAGTCCGCCACTCGACCCGCACCTTCAAACGACGCTGTCATGAACGTCCACCCAGAACCCCAGGACGAGTTGAGCACCATGTCTACCCATCCGCCGCCGCCGATATCTTGACCACTCTACCCTTACCGCCCCAGGTCTGAGTACGTTCATTTTGCCACGATGCGCGACGTGTGGTTCGCAAGAACCCCATCAGTAGAGGTGGCAACTACCTTCAGATCTTGCCGTGTGCTGATCGTCGAGGTCCAGGACCGATGTACGTCTTCTCCTGTCGCCTGTATAGGTGCTATGCTTACGAAAATCCAGACGCCCTCGTTATTCAATCTATGCAGTCAGAGACCTTCTTGTCCTCGGCCGTATCGGTAGATTGGAAGGTATGCAGCGATGAGGTACGCACCTGTCTTACCTGGGGAGGCTCTCAAAGGCACTAATAGTGATGTTCCTTAAGGGATTGCGCGAGGTGCGGTGGCAAATGCCGCCCTTTACAAAAGGCATAGGCCCATCGTGGGTTCACCTTCGATTCTTGAAAACTCTCGTTTTCTGGGACTTCAATAGGCAGTTCACTGATGTGTGTTTCCGTGCTCACCAGCAAGCACACCAACTTGCCAACGACTTACGCCGTGTCGCAAACCCCGAGGTCTTTCCTCACTACGCGGCACTTTACGAGGGACATCCCCACGACAATCACGAAGATACCGCTGGGGGAGAGGGCCAGACGTGTACAGAAGGGGGCGAATGAAGGTAGCGGTGGGCGTTGATCGCGAGTGCGGGAGGGCGGGATGAGCGCCGAAGCGCTCAATAGGCGTCTATTCACATCTTCGAACTGTACCGCGTTTTTTATCGGATTCGGGTCTTGCTTTGCATCGTCTTTGGTACTAGTAGTACTACCGATTATGCATAACTTCCTGCTTTTCGTACCACGGTCGGCCTGATGGTCAATCCTACCATATAACGGTAAGTCTGCGACATGCTGTGTTTGACAGAGCTTCCAGGTCGTCCCAGCGTGGGGCAGGCCCAGGGACGCTCATATCCGCGGTCGAGGACTTGGACAAAGGACTTTGTCTTGCCTCGTGCCATGGTAGTATGGTGGTCTATGTGCGCGCACTCCTCCTCTTTCTCATCTCTATCAGTTCGTCCACTCATCGCCTTTACACCATGTCTGCCGAAAACAACCAGATCGTCTCTATTAAAGCAGCTCTGACTGAGCTACTTGAGCAACGCAACGACATTGACCTCCTGCAAGTGAAGTCATCAATTGAGGTCCGGAAGTGAGTGGCTCATTCACGTCATCATGTCTGCTTCCCTGTTTGACGGCGAGGCCCAGCATCTTGCGCCCTGTGGGATTCAGTCGGGATTCCAAGGACTGGGAGGACAACGCTCACCAGATTCTTACTGATCTAAATAACGAGTATCGTCATCAAGCGAAGGCCCAGATCCTCGAGAATAGCAGGAAGATACGTTCCAAGAAGGGCTTTCGTGCCCTCGTGCGCGAGCTCTTCGAAGTGGCAGAAATGTACAATACCGCTACGGAGCGTTTCACCGAGGTGCGTACTGAACAGATATTGTCATTATGAAATTAATTTTCGCGTCCTTCAGTTCCAAGCTCTCTGGGAGAGCGAGAAGATGAACCTTCGGCCCTATGAACACTTCGAGTACGACGATGTGATTGAAACGCTGGGTAGCTCAATCTCCATCTACGGGCTGGAACTTGTCGTCAGCCGGCAGCGCCTGAACGCTTCTAAGAATGTATTCTATGCCTTAGACCGTCCCATGGCAAGTACTTCCTTGAACTATTATGCATCAGGCAACAGCCGTCTAACCTGTGCTGTAGGCCGAAGTTGCCACGCTCATCCAACTCTTGAACCAAGCAGCGTCCCAGACGCAGAACGCCATTGCGCTTTGGTGTCTGCTCTCCCGCCTCACTGAGCTCCAGGAAGAACGCCTTGTCATCGAGCAGCGTTCCGGAGCTCTATTCGCCGTCGTGAGCGGGGTCTTGATGATGGAAAAGACGCTTACCCGCGACGTGGTGGATGGACACTTGGCCAAATACACGGCCATCCGCGAGCCTATTCGCGAGCTGCTCGCCAAGGAAACTCACGTTTTGTCGGCGCTGAAGGTGAGTTGAGCCTATTCTTCGCATAATGGATTGCTCACCTACACTCGTCCAGAATTTTCTCGCCTCCGCCCCGTCCTCCCCTCAGACCCTGGGCCGCGGCATCCAGATGTCCGACAATGATCTCTCCGTCGCCGACTTGTGCGAAGGGTACAAAGTCTTCATAGAGATCCACCAATCCATCGATCTTATGCATGAGGTACGTTACGGTCTATCTGCCGTCTCATGTATGACTGATGACCTTTCGCAGCTGTACGATACCCTCATCCCCACTCTCGAGCGCAGCACCGCTCAACTCAAGGCTCGACTTCAACTCGGTATCACAGTTGTAAACCTCACCTAATGGCGACGCAGTGGTGAGCGATTGGGGGAGAAGGATCACCGTAATTTGTAGCTGAAGCATCGTCCCGTGTCTGTGCTCTCGTGCAATGTGTGATTCGTGTATGGTTGATTGAATAGAGCATGTGTGTATTGTTGGTTGAACAGAGCTCTCATGTCGTGTCGGTGTCCTATCATCAAGTCGCCGGCGCCTTGTGGTTTATTTATTTATCTTGATTTTCCTGATAATCTTAACAGTAAGCCGCTGTCGTGGCCCCCGCGGGATTGCCAGCCCTCATCCCTCGTCCTCTAGACACCCATCACGATCGGTACAGGGGTACAGGTCTATGCTAGCACCTAGTCTTCTCCTGTACGATGAGACACCTTATCGCTCTTCGACAGAGATCCCTCCGACGCAGGTGACATCTACGGCGCACTAGAGATGCGGCATTGCGACGCCACTTCTTGAATCAAACCGCGTACTGGTGCAGTTTCATCGCGCTCGCTCTTGGGACGTTGTTGTTGGGCTTTCCTGGAGTATTCGATCTTGAGACATGCTGGGAGATATGGTTGTTGTGCGCAACATTTATGTTGGATTTGAGTTTAATATACGGAATCGCCACAGGTGTGTCCGACCTTCCTCTTCCATAGCTACTGGCACATGCAATGGGCTCAACCGCCTTCTTCAGAATGCCACTTCTTCCCTCATAGGCGTGATACGGATGGCCGCGTGAAGCCCAATAAGGACGACCGTTTCACAGTATTTGTTGTAGGCATCGGCCCCAAGCCAGCAGTGATAAGTAAGGTCCTAAATGTTCGGGTGTACGGTGTTTTTGATGTTATCGCGTCTTGTTTTCCCTTTAGCCGTGGGACAGCAGACGACTGCAGGCGGACTTCTACGTATATTGAGGTCTCAGCGCCGGATACCTAGTTTGCACAGGATTCAGCCGAGCATCTATGTGAACGGCGGTCGTTGGGCACCGGTGGATGAAGGGATGACCTTATGGCTTGCGGGTGCCCGCGATCTATCGACCGTGCATCTGCGTTACTCGTTACCTGGTGGTAGCAAGTTCGGCTCGACTTCCACAAGTACGTTCTCCGACTTTTATAGAAATCTAAAACTATTAACTTTGTCAAGTGCGAGGATCAGGGTCTAGAGCTGTTCTACCCGAAGATCACGGCCATCCAAGCTTGCGGCATTGTATGTCTTCCTTTTTCTCTGCGTGCATGTCTGAAAGGGAGCCCGCAATTTAGCACACCAAACTACCAATCGGAGTGCTCGGCGCAGGGTACAAGCTGATCAGCTCGCCGGTCGATTGAGAGAGGATGGGCTGGACGAGGATGGCCAGCCTCTCGGCGAGAACTCTGGAGCCTCCGCCCAACGATGTTCTGCGGTGGCAAGCAGTAACAGCGGTGGTATGTCGCAAGACACGGCGTCGCGACATCGCGGGGTGAACCTCGGCCCTGGCGTGTCATCCGGAGTTCCCTCCCCTCTCCAAACACCGTCAGATTTCTTCAATCTGACATCTCCATCTCCCGCCGTAGAACCACACAAGTCGCACCCCGACACCTATCCGTCCACGTCGTCGGAAGCGCCGCCTCCACGTCCCCTCGCACAGACACAGCCTGGCACTGGTAGGTCATCCCACGAGCATAAGGATCGGGGCCACGACGATATGCTCCCCGACCCCTCTGGTGACCTCGAATTTTTGGAGAGCTACGTACGTAGCACGATATGGGCGTACGGGTACAACGGTCCCCTCTCTTTCGTAGAGCCGCCCTCTGATATAACCACGTTCGAACCAGTGGAGGTGCGAACTCTGGCGGACTTCAATCTCGGTCCGCACGCGCTATCCGGTCACCCCTGCAACGCTGACTTCTTAGAGCATGAGAAGTGGCTCTTGTGCATGTTGCCAGAACTTGCTGCAATGCCTCTCTCCGGGAGAGAAGTCCTAGAAGATCGAAGGGCAGAGCTGGAAACATTGATTCACAATGAGCTTTCGCGCATGCAGATACACAAGGAAGTGGAATGGCGCAGACAACAACGTCTCGTCGGCGAATGCGAACGGGCCGGCGTTTCGTTCTTCGATTCAGGTGGGCTTCCCCTCTCGTTGTGGTCATTTATACGAATTAATTTTGTTAACTTTCGTCCTCGTAGCGCGTTACTTCTTGCAACCTCATCGACACCTGACACCGTTAGTCCTTGCACACCATCTTACCGCACTCATGATGCACCTGTTCCATCGGCTCCCGCGCCGTGCCTCGAGAGTGCTACTGGTCTGCCTACGATTCTTAGTCCGTTCCGCGCTCCTCATAGCGAAGGGAGGGCGGTTGTCGCCAGAAGACAAAGCGTTAATTGACCGCCTGCCGGTGGATATCCGTACTGTGGTAAACAGGCTTCGTCTCGATCCTCAAACTCGCCCATACGTTTGCTGTCCCGCTTGTTTCACCCTCCATAGTGAGCGTCCCATCCCGGAGAAATGTCATCATCAAGCTACGCCTTCAAGTAAGCCTTGCGATACCGCGCTGTGGAAGTCACGAACCGTGCGAGGGAAGACTTACACCGCTCCTATCCGTGTCTACCTGTACCAGGAGATGAAAGACTGGCTCACCCATCTGCTCTCTCGAACGGGTATAGAGGAGGTAATGGACGCTGCAACACAACGAGCTGTTGGTGACCCCAAGAAGGTTATGTCGGATATCTGGGATGCCCCTGTACTCCGTAATCTGAAGCATAATGGCCGACCCTTCGTACTCGCACCCCAAGGCGAAGGGCGGTACGTCTTTGGTCTTTCTGTGGACTCCTTCAATCCTTTCCAATCCAAGGAAGCGAAACAGAATGTCTCGGTCACGGGAATATACATGGTTTGCTTGAATCTTCCCCCTCATTTGCGCTACCTGCCCGAGAACGTCTACCTGGTCGGAATCATTCCCGGCCCCAACAAGCCGTCTATCAACGAGATCAACCACTTCTTGAAGCCCCTTGTCGACGAACTCCTCGTATTCTGGGAGCCTGGCATCTTCTTCTCCCAAACTGCGAAGTATTCTCGCGGTCGACTCGTCCGATGTGCGCTCATTCCCTTGGTTTGTGATCTTCCGGCAGCACGCCAAACTGCTGGATTCGGAGCCCACAACGCCAAATTCTTTTGTAGCGTATGCAAACTGGAACACAGCCGTATCGACGATATCAATCACGCGTCTTGGCCTCCACGAAACGTCGAGGAACATCGGAGGGATGCACGCACCTGGGAGGACAAACCATCTGTGGCTCAGCGGGAGGCGGCCTTCCGTGAAAACAGCACACGTTGGACGGAACTCCTGAACCTTCCATACTGGGACCCCATCAGCTATACAGTCATAGATTCCATGCACAACCACTACCTGGGTCTCTTGAAACACCACTGTCGTACTATCTGGGGCATGAGCGTGTCATCGCAAGATGTGGACGATGCTGATATAAGTGCTGATCCTGATAAGCCATCCGACGATGATCTTGCCCTCGGACTGTCCTACCTTCAAACTGGAACCTCCTCACAGTTAGCCACATGCAAGAAGTCCGTCCTGAGGTACATCTGCTTCATGATTGGACTGCAGTATGGTAAACATGGCAAGGACCACCTTCTTGCCCTCCTCGAAGAATGGGTAAGCCTAGACGCATTCTCTAAGACTGCTAGGAATCACTTCTCATGCCTCGCTCAGAGAACTAAAGAGGGCGTCAGCTCACAAGCGGCGCTTCCTACACGCAGGTCGGCACCTCGCGCTCACGCTGCCCCTGAACAGGTGGCGGAAGCATTAAGAGCGCTTGAGACTATGAAGTCTCCGCATACGCTGAGCCAAAAATACAACC